>CM035411.1:104297837-104630337 GCA_020310875.1 Ceratopteris richardii | reverse complement strand
TGCTTATACCTATGTTAAGATATGTGATGTGTGCCAAAGAACTCAATTTCCCACTCAAAGAGATGAAATGCCATTGAAACTCATTATGGAGGGACATGCATTTTCTAAGTGGGCTATAGACTTTGTAGGACCCATTAACCCCCTTGCTAAAGCTACTCATGCTGAATACATCATTGTAGCTACAGATTATCTTACCAAATGGGTAGAGGCTAAGGCCATAAAAAAGAATGATGCATACACAACTGAAAAACAGTTACATCACACTGTTTGGGCATATCGAGTGGCCAGAAAGACTGTACTCAATGAAACTCCCTTTCATATGGTTTTTGGTCAAAATGATAAGCTTCCTTTGGACTTTTGATACCTACTCTTAAGAACGCACAAGAATATTAGTGGACAGGTCATGAATTATCATAAAAAATAATGAACTTGGAATGGTTAGGAGAAACCAGGCTGAAAGCAACAGTAGGGATATATGAAACCAAGAAGCAACAGAAAGCCTATTTCGATGCACATGTTAAAGATGAAGGCTTAAAAGAAGGTGAAGTAGTCCTAGTGTATACACTGAAAGAACATGCACGAAAACTAGAAAAGCGAGGCTATGAAAGTATGATCATTAATAGACTGTCACGAAGTGGAGCGGTACAATTAGCCACACTAGAAGGAGAGATAATGCCTAATTGCATTAGTGGCTACAGAGTCAAGTTATATCAAGAACGTCTTATTGATGATATGCTTAGATGACTCAATTTAGCAAAGAAGCATAAGGAAGAAGAAAAGAGAATACAAGAGGAAGCTCAGGCACAAGCCCTAGAATGCATTAAACATATGAAATTAAGAAGACAAGGACTAGGGAGAGAACATTATAACAGATAAAGCTAAATAATGTGGTCTACATTTGTGACTATATGTACCCAAACACTTCCAGATATCTACATCACTTTCTAATATGTACTCAAGAAACAAAAAATCAACAATGCAATTATGATTTGAAGTAGTATGTACAATTATCTTCATCAAATCATACTATGATCCATATTTAGACTGCTGAGATCATAGTTACTAAAAATAAGGCAAACTTGAAATCCACTTAGAGCACACACCAAAGTATCTTCATGTGCACCTTTTTATTTTTCATTCTCGCATTTGAAGTCTTTGTCTATGTTGGTGATCTATAGTGGAATTGTTGTCAATTACCAACTTTTTCGACAAATTTCGATAATTCACATTTAATCCTTATCAAAATTAGATGAAAAGATTGGTAAGTGACAACAGTTCCACTATAGAGCACCAATATAGACAAAGAGTTCAAATGCAAGAATGTAAAATAATTCATCTTCATTGTTGGAATTAGTTGGATGCATATAAGAATGTGCACCTCCCATTTTTTTGGACTCGCATGGCATTGAACTACTTAGCCTTCATAATTCCTTATAAAAACTCCTAAAAAACCATAGTGATGAGGGTTACAAAGCTATAAGATCGTTTGCATCATTCTTTACTACACATTATATATTATTACTAAAACAAACAATTTAACAACCAGAACTCCTTCTAAAGGCTTACAAAGTTATGAGATCGTTTACATCATTCTTTACTACACATTGCATATTATCACCAAAAAAAACAATTTAACAACTAGAGCTCCTTCTATAGCTTGCTCGATGAGATTCCAAGTTTCATCATCACCTGCACAACAAGATAGAGTACCCCATTCGTCTCTTTTGAGGATGCTTCCATCAATAATTTGAAGACCTTTAGAATGCCTTATTACCTTCTTCTTTGTGGAAAGGTAGTGATGCAATTGACAATGCGTACTGGAATATAAGGCTCAGTCCACTTGGGAAGAGCTTCGTGATTAAATTGACATGCATTTAGAAATTCATAAGACATCCTATTTGGTGGTTCACAAGTTTGCTCATCTAGAGAGGCGATCTACATGAACATGTGCATCACCTTTTTTGACAATGACTTCAAAAGGGCTTGATGATTGAAAAATAAAAATTAACTTATTTGCAAGACAATAATGGACAACCTACTTGGCAGCAAATATCGTTCCTAATCCTTCACCTTTGGTTGTATAATTCAACTCTACACTATTGAATTTTCTACTAGCACATGCAATAGGAAAATCCAATTTTTCCTCATCGACAAGCTGAGCTAAGATGCATCAAATCGCATAGTTAGAAATCTCAACATGCACATGGAAACCTTTTTAGAATCTGACACTGTGAAAATCTTTGTTTAAGTTGTCTGGACGATTTATCACATTCTTCTATTCATTTGAATTTAATAATCAAAACATCCATGGGTCTTATGATGACAATATACATGTGGACAAATCTATGAAATACCTAAAGTGACCCATGAGGACTTCAACTTGTTTCGCGTTCTTTAATTATGGAAAATTTAGAATAGCTTTGATTTTTTCTTAATCAATGGAGGTTTCATTTTTGTGAGAAAATCTTCCCAAAATTCTTCCTTATCTTACCATGAAGATAGAATTTTCAAGGGTTAGAGAGACTTTGAATTTCCTCAACTTTGTGAATAATTTCTCCAATATAGGGATGTGTTCAAGCTTTTATGCATAATATGCACACAATTCATCCATATAGCTTCCAAATATTTTCTAAGAAATTATTTGAAGACATGACATATCAACCTTTGGAAAATCAGAAGGCAATTTGTTAAGGCCAATGGCATTACTTTACATGCACAAATTCTCGATTCACTAGCAAAGGAGGTCTTATAATTGCTATCAAAATTTTGATCATTCACATCTTTGCAATGGGGCCACAAAATTCATCATAATGTATGCCTGGGAGAACATGTATAAATCATCTTTTAGAAATCCCTTATCATTCACATTTCATCATAGCTATTTAGAAAATCTCCAAATAAAATCATTTCTAGTCCTTTGCACTCCATCGTGGTGTAATTTCTTTTTGCTACACTTAGTTGTCTACTTGCATAAGCTATGGGAAGATCCATATTACCTTCATTCGTGGGTTGTGCCAACACACATCCTATGGCATAGTTGGAGTTGTTAATATGGGTGCTGAACACAAGCGTCGTTTGAGTTCATTGAATGATTTCTCACATTGATCCATCCATTCAAACTTGGTCAAAAGAGAGTACAAAGGCTTTTCTATGATTGCATACATGTGTATAAATCGCTGATAGTAACCACAATGACCCATGAAAGCTTGTTCTTCACATTTTTCGGCCTAGGTAGGTCTACAATCACTTTCACCTTCTCTTCATCTGTAGATATTCCTTTCTTTGACACAATGTGTCCTAGAATTTTGCCTTGCTTGACCATGAAAACACACTTTTCTTGGTTCAAGAAAACATGATGTTTTCCACATTTGTCAAATACTTTCCTTAATTTAGGGATATGAGTTTGCCTTATGTTAGAATGTGCACATATGTCATCCACATAAACTTCCAAATTCTTTCGTAAGAATTCGTTAAAGACATGACACATTAATCATTCAAAAGTGGCACGTACATTTGTCAGCCCAAATGGCATTATGCGAAATGCAAATATACCCCACTCTGTGGCAAAAGTCGTCTTATGTTGATCTTCTGGAGCAATGGCTACTTGATTATAGCCTAAGAATCCATCAAGAAAGTTGTAGACTTCCTTGCCTGCAGCTCATTCCAATAAGTGTTCCATGATAGGAAGAGGATAATTGTCCCTGATTGTGGTGGAATAAACTTTTATAAGGTTAATACACACATGCATTTTTCCATTTTTCTTGGGCACAACCACAATGGGGGATACCCATTTGGTATGCGCAATTTCATAAATGAATCCTATTTCTATCAAGCGAGCAATCTCTTCTTTTATCTTTGCAGCATAATTATTGTTATACGTATATGGTTTTTTCTTAGAAGGCTTAGCTTTTGGGGTCATACGGATCCTATGGGGGCATATATCTGGGTCAATGCCTTTCAAGTCCTTGTAGCTCCATGCAAATACATATTTTTATTCTCGCAATTGGGTAGTTAACTCTTCTTCTTCTTCTTCCATCAAATCATGCCCTATGTAAGTACACTTTTCTTCTCCTTCTTTAATGGTGACTACTATCTTTTTTGTTTTCTCTCGGTTATTCTATACTTCTCCAATGATGGCTTCTCTTTCAGGCATCCATACCATGATTCTTTTATCTTCTATTTCATACTTCTTGAAATTCTCTGGTACTTCCATGAGTGCTTCTTCTTCTTCTTCTTCTTCTGTCTTAAGTGACTTCTTTCTTTTCTTTGGCTTATTTTCTGTACATTCTATGAGTGGTTCGGGTCATTCATTTTGACTTTCCTTACCCAACTGAGGGTTCATGGCTTCCACAAAGTACAGATACTCCTCTTTTGTCAAACAAAAGGGTTCCATGATGACGGACTCTAGGTCCTCGTCACTACTCTCATTTGGTTCTTGAGCCGCTTCCATGCATTCTTCTAGGATGGGATCCTCCTCGAAAGACTCTATCAAAGATGGAAATGTCATATCCGTCCTCATCATAGTGAGGGGTCCATTGTTCTTCATTTACTGCTATATCCATGGTAGCTAAGATCTTTGCCCAACCGTGAAGCTAAAATTCCTCGTCTGGAAACATTATATGTGCATAAGCAAGGTCTTGAAGGGTTCGTGGATGTCGTTTTGAACTTAAATTTCTGGCTTCTAATTGTTCTTCCTCTTGTTTGGCTACCTTACACATCCATAGATGAGTATCTTCTTAGAACCATGATGAGTCTGATTCTAACAAATGTACCGACTCTGTTTCTTTAGGGGTCTTATCGATTGTTCTCCATTGTATTGGGGGTACATCTTGATGAGAATAGTCCTTGAGACTAACTTTGGTGGTCACTCCTAAATGTTTCAAGTACAAAGAATTAGCTCGTCAATCTTGTACAATTTGCAATTGTCACATGAACAGTTGTCTTAAAATCATCTCGTAAGCGTGACTTTTCCCAAAATCACAAATGGCAAAGGTATGCTCAAATTCTACATCACAAGTGGTGAGAGATTAACCTTCTAGTAAGCCTAATGATTTCTTGACGTGTGCTTCAGCCATTTGTAGCTTCATTCTAGTGGGTCTTACTACTGGTTTACCCCAACGTTTCCATAGAGCAATGGTAGTGATGGCTACTCCCACTCCTAAATCTATGATGGCTTTAGTTGTGTAGCCTTTGTGGGTTATTGAAAGATAGGTATTACCTTCCTCTCCCTCACTCACATCCCTTATTTTTTCTACTGGTATTTCTGGTACCTTCTTGTGTGATCCTATCTGAGAGTGAGTAGTAGCAATTTCAGGGACTTGGTTTGCTACGTGCTTCCACAATTCTGGTTTAACCTTCAACAATTCTTCTAAAGTGAGATGACACTATACTTTAGTGTTCTTGATCACTTCCATGTTTCTACGGATTATTGATTCTTCATTTTTAGTTATTAGAGTGGGTGCCCTCATGCTGATAGACTTGGTTTCCCAAGGTCCTGTGAACTAAGGTAATTCTTGTAAAGAATTGGATTCAAAATGCATTTGTTCACTGAGTTTCCCTACATTGTTTTAGATAAAGGGTATGCCTTGGGGAAATTGTTCCTACAAGTCATCTATCTCTTGAATAGGAGGATGGGTTTCTTGCTCTCATCTCCACTTCGCTTCCTGGATTTCTCTTAGAAACCCTTCTGAATACTTATGTATGGATGAAAGATTTTCTTCACTCACATTGCTTGGTACTTGGGATATTGATGGGTCATTATCTCCATGTGTCTCTAGGATAGTAGAGTTCTTCTGTAAATTCTTCTTTCTGTTGTTCAATATCAAGTATTCTAACCTCTCCAATATTCCTTGAAAGTGTAATTCAGGCTTTGCCATGTTACTCCAATTGATGTATCGAGAGGCTTCGAACATAGTTTGGGCTAGTTCTACCATCTTCATGCAAAGTTTAGTTCTCTCAATTTCTAAATCTACTCTTGGATAGTTTTTACTTAATTCCGCTACTTGGGGTCCTTCTCTCAACCTTTCCTCATATGCTTGAAACATCATGTCTAGGTTTTCAAAATGGGTTTAGCTAAACTTGATCCTGATCTCTGAGTTGAATTCTCCTGATTTGATTCCTATGAAGTCAATTCTAAGATTTTGGTTCTAGTTTCCTTTAGCCTTCCTTCCAATTTGTTTATTTTCTTGCTCCATTTTCTTTTGATCCTTTCTTGTGAGTTCTTCCATGATTTTGTATTTCTACTACTAGATTCTCCAAGTTCACTAGTTTCGGCTACTTTTTGAGGATTCGGCTGTTGATTTTGTAATAGCATCTGGGCTCTTGTTATAGCTTGGATAGGTACATACGTAAGTGTGGATCTATCTGAGGTATTCACAATACCTATCATGTTTATGGGTATCACTTTAGAGGCATTAGCAAGGTTCTTAGGGCAACCTCTTATGATATGTTCTTTACCACATTCTATACAAAAACCTTGAATGTTGTAATATGGTGCTTGTCCTGCTATCAAAGGATGTGGGCAATTCTTTATGAAATGATCTCCTTGGCACCTAAAGTATGGTCCTTTAGGGCCATGTGGTCTTTTTTGTCTCAACTGGGGTTGTGGATTAGGGTTGGCATACATTACATTGGCATAGCCAGGCTCCCAATTGGGTTCCAGCTGTGGACTATCATATTGATATGTTTCCAAGTGTTCTGGCGACTGAGTGTAGTAAGCTGGTGGACTATCTACAAGGGTAGAGTCAAAAGTTCTTGAACTGGGATCTTTTTGTGTGATAAGGGGTGAAGAAGGCACTAAAGACCTACTAAGGTTCTCTTCTGCAACAACATATTTGATTGAGATTACATTAGCTGGTGGGGGTGGCTGCTGAGCTAAAATGGGTTGTGGTCTCTATTAAGTTTGATAAAGGTAATTCTATGGGGGTATGTAATAATGAGTTTGAGCATTGTATTGACCTTGGTATCTACCTAGTTGGGGGTATGCTTGTGGGTAGTTCTGTCGCACTACTTATTTGTTGTATGGACAGTCTTGGGCTATGTGATTTGTGTACCATCTTTCAATTGTGTAGTACTCGCCACTAGGTTTAGCTTGCGGTTGTGTCACATTAGGACACATATTTGCCATATGATCACCACCACAAATGTAACATTTTCTTTTTTGTTAACCTAGGCATCTGATTGCTAGAGACTCCTAGTTTCTGGGCCACTTTTTCTACTAGGTCTTCTATCGAGCTAGAAATTTTTGAGGACAATTAAGATGAGCTATCTGAGTCTTTGTAGACCTTTGAAAGTTCCAATTCATCATTAGGAAAAAAGGTGAACCCTGCATGGGCCTTGTAAGGATCCCTAATTTTTAGGGATTAAAATGCTTAATCCATGAGTTTAAGGAGCCACATGAAACCATTAGTGGTATGGCATAATAAAATATTGTAGATGAAATATCCTCTTTTTTCTCTCATACGTGAGCCTCTATGAGCCTTTAGATTGATTGAATCAATGGTGTATATCAAAGAATACTTTAATGTAGAGAGAGAATGGAAGAGAACTCGTGGGAGTGGGGACAAGATCTTTGAGTTCTCTCTGCAAAAAGGTCAACCGTCAGATCATTCTAGATCTAATGGATGCGCACGAACGGGGCTGAGCCTCTTTTCCGGATGCATTCAGATCGTCAGATATGAGGCACATCTAGTGGCTACCATTTAAAGGCGCCTTTTTTATGTTTGGGCTTAATCCAAGCCGTCGGATCGTCCCTAGATCTAATGGCTACAAGGCTAAGCGCTCAAAAATCAGAGAATTCAAACTCCACCATTCGATTCCACCCAAAATCCAACGGTTCTGTCGAAAAGGCGCCTATTGTAATGATTGCATGTATCTCATCCCTTCCATCTCAAGCTAATCCAAGGGTGGGAATTCGTCCGCGCCTTGAATTTTTGAATTCAATCGTGGCCCTTAGATCTAAACCTACATCCTGCAAGTCTAACAGTTTCTTGAGGGGTTTGTTTGAAACTATGGATCAACGAGGAAGTGTTATGCCTAATTCCACTTTTAGAGAATTCAGTGATGAATGACTCTAAAAAGTGATGGATGTCCCTAAATTTCCTTTGTTGCAATGGTTGGAACTAGGTTAAGGCTATGTTCTCTAGTGTGAGTACTATCGTGATGGTGTGAGACCGTCCCGATGGTGCAATTGAGCCATCCCAATGGCGTGAGCCAGTCGCAATGGTGCAACACAATTGCGATGGCATGAGCCCATCGTGATGGTCCACCAAAGTGATGATTTTTGGGATCCGGTTGTGAATTCGTGTGCGTGCATATTTCACCTACACCATGCTATAGTCGCTTACCAAAAAAAATGACTTTGTTAGACCATAGCAATGGTCCGACACCAATGGCACATATGGTAGAAAGTCTGAGTTTTTAGCTTTTTGGATCTTTCCTATTGTACAGGAGTGCTTTACTTGCAAGAAAACTAAAAAAAAAAAAAAAAAAAAAAAACACACACACACATGCAAACTCAATAGCACTCTTTCTCTCTGATTTTTTTGGAGAGAAAGAAGATGATGCGGTGATGAAGGAGGAGTGTAGAGGAGATGAAAAGCACTAAAAACTATGCAAAAACAAAAACAAAAAGTGAAACAATTACCTTCCAATGCCAATTCTTGCTATACTCGTACCATCAAGTGTTCGCCCTAGAACTCAATCCCCAACAACAATGCCAAATTTGGTGTTGCTCTAGCACAATGGTAAGCACCACATTAAGAAGCTCCACCTCCTTAATGTCAATCTACGGAAAAGATAGGAGTGATATGAAGATCATGAACACAAGAAGTTGTGAAAGTGAAGGTGAGAAGCACAAAGATGCACACACACATGGAAGAGACAAGCAAGAGACAATGGAAGGTAGAATGTAGACTCTATTGCTCAAGCACATTATTACAAGCTCAAAATACCTTTAATCTCCAACTTGCTAACCTTAAAAATGATCTCTCTAGCTCTTTTTATAGATTCTAGATTAGTTTCGATCGGTTTCACATGTAGCGTCTGGCATAGTTAAAAAATAGGTTCTCGGGGTCATTTCAAGGTCTAAACAAGATCTAAAAATAGCCAAAATTGGTATGGTCATTCTACCTAACCTCCTCAAGCTCGAGGACTCCTTGGCTTGCACGAAATGGAGCTACTAAATACAAAAGTAGGTGGTTTATGATACATATGTTAAAAAAGTGATCAAAATCACTATTGGGGGTTTTGGAAAAGTAATATCAAACATATTTCTTTGGAAAAAATAGTTTCATGGCTCTCCATGACTCTTTGTAGTCCACCTCTACATGCTTCCTCTAGGTTGATGCATTTGGCTACTGCCAACAGTATACTCAACTATAGATCATCCCCATTAATGGTTCTTTGAGTTCCTATGGAATGGACACAATGTAAAGCAATGTGGATTATGAGATGTATGTTCTTAATCCAAGCCATTCCACTCAAAATACTCAATTCTAACCAATGCCTTCAAGACATGCTACTTATTTCCTTCACTAGATATGTACATAGATACCACTATTCAATGTTGACTCGATTTCTCTTAGTATATGCAGAATTAAGGTGAAATATTTAAGGCAGCTATAGAAGACTATAATAGATTTATAAAAAGCCAAAAATAATGATAAATGGATAAATATGAGGAGGAAAATCTTCTTTACAATAAGATTTTTCTAGCTCCTTGACTCTCAAAGCAAAGTGAACTATGACTACCTAAAGTGAGAACAAAATACTCAAGAAAGTAGGTGCCTTGCTTAGCTACATGCCTACTAGCTTACTCAAACTTCTTAAGTAATACTAATTCAAGATTACACCAATTTGAAGTACATTATGTGTTTATATCACTTGCAAAAGATTCCCTAAATGATAGGATGCTCTTTTCCTCAAAAATAGGGTACATCACACCTACATGTGATACGTGATTGGTTAAGAGTTATGAGGGGGTTTATATTCAAATTTAAATGCACGTTTAAATCTTCATCTAGATTCCATCATTCCAATGCCTCTTTTGAACTTCGTTAGCAACCTTCGGGTCCATTAGAGCAAGAAGAATCATCTAGCATCCTTGAATTCTTGTTTCATCACTTTGTGGGCATCCATATGCTTCATGCCCCATTGCAACCATGAAGATTTCTAGAGATAAACCATAGCCAAGTGCAAACGTCAAATTTACTCCTTTGAATTTTCCACTTTAGCTAGGAAACATGCCAGAACTACCACCATCACCCCAACCACAACCATGGATGAACGCCTATGTTGGGGAATCCAAATTTGATGATAAAATATCAGAGGACATTGGCAACCATGTGGAGACATTTGAGGTCAAATGGTCAACAAGTGGGTTTGATAATATCTATCGGGATCAAATAGAAAAACTACATATTGCAGCCACTTTCATGGATCAAGGTAAGATTTCTATCATGTTTTAGAATGGATAAAGGAGTCGATGATGTATTGAAAATACTCTGAAAAATTAAGCAAAATGATCTTCTCCTAGAAGGCTATGCACAACAAATTCATAATTTACTAAATAGGTTGATGGCCACACAACACATGTTTTGGGAGTAGTATGTGGAGAGTGATCTTACGATTTATGGTAGTCATGGGTAAGAAAGTCTTACTATTCCCCAATCCTCATCTTTAGACCCAATAGAATTAATAGTCATAGAGCAACTATAGAGTGAATAGAAACACATATCACAGCTATGGCATTAGAAAATTTAGATGGAGAGGAGAGTTCTCTATGACATTTAGAGAGGAGGTGTAATGTCTGATGGTTCCATAAAGTCCATTCTTTGGACTTGATCTCTTTTAGAATATGCAAAATTGAGACGAAATATTTAAGCCATCTATAGAAGACTATAATAGAGTTATAGAAAGCCAACGATAACAATAAATGGATAACATATGCGCAGGAAACTCTTCTCTACACTAAGAGTTGTCTAGCTCCTTGAATCTCAAAACAAAGTGACTTGTGACTACCTAAATTGGGAATAAAGTACTCAAGAAAGTAGGTGCCTTCTTTAGGAAGGGGCCCACTAGCTTTCTCAAACTCTTGAAGTAAAATCACATGCAGGATCACACCACTTCGAAGTACATGATAACATTTACAGATTAGTTGTAGGGAGGTGTAAATTTTAACATTTACAGATTAGTTGTAGGGAGGTGTAAATGTTAACATTTACAGATTAGTTGTAGGGAGGTGTACATGATAACATTTACAGATTAGTTGTAGGGAGGTGTACATGATAACGTTTACAGATTAGTTGTAGGGAGGGATAACATTTTGAGTAAGGAGCAATCTTATCAAGAATTAGATAGCAAGTTGCAAGTCTTGTAAAAAGACTTAGAATTGGATTTATGCTATTTAAGTTCATGAGAAATTAGTGTATTGAGTAAAAATCTATTGGCAAATGTAAAAAACTTTTATTCAAAAGTACAAGATCAAGTTATAGTTTTATAAGATAATAAAAATAATAGATATGAAGTAATATATATGAATTTAACTAATAGGATGTGTTACTTGTGATTCTAAGTTCTCAACCATCATTAGTGAAGTAAATCTTTGCAATTGCAACCCTACATAAGATCTCTATAGATGCATTTTCGTAAATCTTATTATCTCTATAGAATAGTATAGATTCAAATGAAGTAGTCCATATGCGTGATGCGCAAGCGCTCAAAACAGTAACTCAAGGTCTAGTGGATGAAATGGAAGCAATTAGAACCAAGGTCTAGTGGACGAAATGGAAGCAATTAGAACCAATATATTAGACATAGAAATGTAGATAGGAAATGGGGGTATAATGCATTCACTTGGTCAAGGGATTGTGAATTCATGATGTTTTTATTGAAAAGAAAAAAAAAATCCTATTGGGAAATGCCAAGTGTAGAAAGAGTTCTGGATTTAAAATTTTTTTGTTTTAGTAATACTCTAGAATGTGTAGTGAAGGATGATGCATAGGAATTCTTAATTTTGTAAAACTTATTGCTATGTTTTTATTTGAAGCTTTTTTAAAGAAATATGATCAAAGGTAAATTGTAAGAAGTTTGATATCATGGGGTTTCTAAAAGATGATATATACATGTTCTCCAACATATTGAATTGATTAATGTAACGAGCCATTTGTGCATTGGAACACTCACTAGAGAATGATCAACTTCCCTAAGCAACTTGCAGCATGAATGGCACATAGGTATACTCACATATAAATCAACCAAATTAATGGTCTAACCAATGCCTCTAGGACATGCTACTTAGTGCCTTCACTAGACATGTACATAGATACCACTATTCACTATAGACTTGATTTCTCTTAGAAAAAGCCAACAATAATGATAACTGGATAACATATGACGAGGAAAATCTTCTCTACACTAACATTTGTCTAGCTCCTTGACTCTCAAAACAAATTGACCTATGAATAACTAAAGTGAGAACAAAATACTCAAGAAAGTAGGGGCCTTGCTTAGCTATAGGCCTACTAGCTTATTGAAACTCCTTAAGTAATATCACATGCAGGATTACACCAATTCGAAGTACATGATGTGATTATATCACTTGCAAAAGATTCCCTGAATGATAGGATGCTCTTTTGCTAAAAAATAGTGTTCATCACACCTACATGTGATACGTGATTGGTTGAGAGTTATGAAGGGGGTTTAAATTCAAATTTGAATGCACATTTTCTTGTTCTTGGCTCTTTGCTTCATAGTGTTCCAAGTGTGAATAACTGAAATGATGTTGCTAAGGTTGGAGCTTGATTTCGAACAGCCCCTCAAGCTTCAACCTTTAAATCTTCATCCAGGTTCCATCATTCCAATGCCTCTTTTGAACTTAATTGGCAACCTTCGGGTCTAGTAGAGCAAGGAGAATCCTCTAGTATCCTTGAATGCTTGTTTCATCACTTTGTGGGCATCCGTATGCTTCATACCCCATTGCAACCATGAAGATTTCAAGAGATGCCACCATAGCCAAGGGCAAACGTCAGATTTAGTCCTTTGAATTTTCCACTTCAGCTAGGAAACATGCCACAACGACCACCATCACCCCCACCACAACCATCGATGAATGCCTATGTTGGGGAATCCAAATTTGATAATAAAACATCGGAGGGCATTGGGTTTGATAATATCTATCGGGATCAAATAGAAAAAGTACATATTGCAGCCACTTTCATGGATCAAGGCAAGATTTTTGTCATGTTTTAGGGTGAAGACAGTCAATGATGTATTGAAAATACTCTGAAAAAATAAGCAAAATGATCTTCGTGTGGAAGGCTATGCACAACAGATTCATAATTTACTAAATAGGTTGATGGTCACACAACACACGTTTTGGGAGTAGTATGTGGGGAGTGATCTTACGATTTATGATAGTCATGGATAAGACACTCTTAGTATATGATGACTCTTCCCCACTCCTTATCTTCAGACCCAATACAAGTAATAGTCATAGAGCAACTATAGAGTGAGTAGAAACACATATCTCAGCTATGACATTAGAAAATTTAGATGCAGAGGAGAGTTCTCTATTACATTTAGAGAGGAGGTGTAATGCCCGATGGTCCCATAAAGTCCATTTTTTGGACTTGATTTCTCTTAGAATATGCAAAATTGAGACGAAATATTATAGCCATCTATAGAAGACTATATTAGAGTTATAACAAGCCAATGATAACAATAAATGGATAACATATGAGGAGGAAACTTTTCTCTACACTAAGAGTTGTCTAGCTCCTTGAATCTCAAAACAAAGTGACCTATGACTACCTAAAGTGAGAATAAAGTACACAAGGAAGTAGGGGCCTTGCTTAGGAAGGGGCCTACTAGCTTATTCAAACTCTTGAAGTAAAATCACATGCACGATCACACCAAATCAAAGTACATGTTTACATTTGGTAGGGAGGTGTAATGCCCAACTATACAGCGTTTTTGGAACTAGAATGGGAGCTATCACGCAACAAAGGAGAACCTATCCAATGGTTCCATAAAGTCAATTTGTTGGAATTTGCTCCTTCCGCATGGTACCATTGGGCATCCATTGGGGGTGTGACGCAACTTAATGATCATCATATCTTTGGTAATTATTATGCAGCCCCCGAATCTATAGCAAAAGATTTCAAACTATGAAAAATTATTTCCTCAAAAGATGAATATTTGCATTATAAAGGTAAGG
This sequence comes from Ceratopteris richardii, assembly GCA_020310875.1. Taxonomy (NCBI): domain Eukaryota; kingdom Viridiplantae; phylum Streptophyta; class Polypodiopsida; order Polypodiales; family Pteridaceae; genus Ceratopteris; species Ceratopteris richardii. The sequence continues at coordinate 104,616,122 of CM035411.1, read as the reverse complement.
TTTGTGTCCTAAGGTCTGTCAAACATACAAAATCAAGTACTTTTTGAATGCCACGATGCTCGAAGTACTAGAAATCTATGTATTAACTAAACCTATGGCTTAGTTAAATGACATTTTTATTAGTCTAGTTTATATCGAGATATGCAAAACTATATATCCAAGTGCCATAAATGTCAGGTCAATAAGTTTGAACATCTTAAAGTTAGAGGATTGTTGCATCTTTTGGAGATTTCCAAACAAAAATGTGAAACTATGTCCATGGATTTCATTTATGGATTACCTCACACTCAAAATGGCTTTGATTGAGTCAGGGTTGTAGTTGATTCATTGTTTAAACTTGCTCAATTTATTCCATTCAAGAGTACTTATAAGACTCCAAAACTCTGAAAATATTGATAAATCAACTTTATAGAGTCTATGGTCTTCTATTAGACATAGTTTTTGATCGAGATGCTCGATTTACAAGTCATTTTTGGAGAGAAGTCTTGAGTAGACTTGAAACTAAACTATGTTTAAGTACAGCTCAACATCCCCATACGGATGGATAGATAAAGAAAGTCAATCAGATCTTGGAAGACATACTCAGAGCTTATGTCACTTCCAAACACACTGATTGGGAAGACTATCTTCCTTTAGCTGAGTTTGCCTAAAATAGTGCTAAGAATTGATCAATTGAATTTAGTCCATTCATGTTGATGTATGGGTTCCAACCTAGGTCTCTGTGTGTGGTAGGACTTCAAAATGAACGAGTACAAGTAGCTCAAGAATTCCTTCAAGAAATGAACTTTAAACTTAAGATAGCTAAAGAAAACTTAAAGAACTCTGAAGATTGAGCAAAGGCTTATGCCGATCTGAAGCAAAGGGATGTTGCTTTTGAGGTAGGCAATCAAGTTTATCTTCGTATTCTTGAAAGTTCAGAAAACTTAAAGACCAATCAATGCACCAAGTTATCGCCTAGATATTATAGTCCTTTTCCAATTATCAAGACAACTAGCTTATGGGATAATGAATTGCAACTTCTAGAAGATAGTTGGATTCATCCATTATTCCATGTTAGCTGACTTAGGGAGAGTCTGACAGATTCAAATAATCTTGTTGGACATTAGGTTATACTTCCACTTCTAGTAAGTGAAACAAATCCTCGTGAACTTGAAAGGGTACATTACACCGGGGATGCAAGTTCCTTACTTCGACTTGTACAAAGAGTGAATAGTAAAATGGAACTGTGGAACTAAAGAAAACTCAACATGGGAAAAAGTTTCTACAATCTAGTGATGTTCTACAAATTCCGAGTTTTAAGTTGGACACTGATAAAGAAGGTTTTGTACTTTCAACTTTTAGGTGGATAAACCGATCAAATGAAAGCATTTTCTTCAATTTTTAGAACATGTTCTAAGTGGATAAACTGATCGAATGAATATATGTTCTTCAAGTTTTAGAACATGAGACTAGAGGATTGTCTACAATATATGTAGCTCTAACTTTCATGGATGAAAATATTTTCCAAGGGGAGAAGAATGTAATAAAGAAGGTCTATGATTTAAGGGTCCGGGGAGTACAGACGAATCTGAAATCAAACACCGTTTGGTCACTCGTATGTATGACCAAAGATCTCAAGACTGGACTTAATAGAATCTCGTGTACTAGTGTAACCAAGTAACCCCGTTAACCTAATGTTTAAGACTCAAGGTGTGAGAGAAGAGTTCTTGGGTTTAAACCTCATGGGGCACATGGGGAGAGTATTTTTCCCAAAGAGATCTAGAACCTTCTAGAACCATCTAATTGAGTTAACTTTGATTAATCCGCACACTTGACACACATGCAGTTGCATGGATGACTTGGCAGTAGCCAAAGGCACAATTGATGAGGAATTATGTGAAGGCGGATTACAACAAAGTAGTGGGGAGCCAGGCAGATTATTTTTTCAAAGAAACATGTTTTTTTATTACTTTTTCAAAACCCTCAATAGTGTTTTTCATCACTCTTGTATCATATGTAACATAGAGCAACCACTTTTGTAATTAATAGCTCCATTTTGTGCAAGCCGAGGAGAACTTGAGCTTGAGGAGCTTAGGTTAGAATGAGCATATCAATTTTGTCTATTTTTAGACCTCCTTTAGACCTTCAAATAGCACCTAGAACCTATTTTTTAATTATGTTGGACACTAGATGTGAAACCGGTCAAAACTAGTCTAAAAACTATAAATAGAGCTAGAGAGCTCATTTTTGAGGTTAGCTAGTATAGATGGTATGAGCTAGTGTAGACTTGTGAGAGCTTGAGCGTGCAAGAGTTTTCTTGAGTAATAGAATCCACTTTCAACCTTCCATTGTGCCTTGCTTGTCTCTTCCTTATGTGTGTGTATGTGTGTGTATGTGTGTGTGCATCTCTATGCTTCTCACCTTCACTCTCACTACATCTCGTGTTCACCATCTTCATATCACTCCTATCTCTTTCATGGATTGACATTAAGGAGGCGGGGCTTCTAAACGTGGTGCTTACCATCGTACTACAACAACATCAAATTTGGTGCCGTTGTCAAGGATCGAGTCTAGGACGAATGTGTGATGGTAAGAGTATGGCAAGAAGTGGCGTTGGAAGGTAAAAATTTCAGTTTTTGTTCTTGTTTTTAACTAATTTCTTGTGTTTTTCATATCCTCTACACTCCTTCACCACCGCATCATCTTCTTCCACTCCAAAAAATTAAGAAAATTCACCATATCCACCCATCCTCCTCATTTCCCTCATTTGCACATGCGAGAGAGAGAGAGAGAGAGAGAGAAAGAGAGCTTTTGTACTTGTATGTGCATGTGTTTTTTTGAGTTTCCTTGTAGGTACAATGCTCCAGAGCAGCAGGAAAGCTTCCAAAAGGTGAGAAATCCACTTTCTATCAGAATCTATCATGTGCGTCAGACCATCACGGGTGGTCTGGCAAATTTAGAATTTTTGGTAAGTGACCACACACCATGGTGTAGAGCACACTTGTGCACATAGGCATCCACAGTCGGTTTTGCAAAATCATCACTTTGGTGGACCAACATGATGGGCTCACGCCATTGCGATTGTGTCACACCATCACGATTGGCTCACACCATCAAGACGGCTCGGCCGGACCATCGCGACGGTCTCACACCAGATGAACCATCGCAATGGTCACTGACCATCAGGACGATCCCGTCGACCCCACGCCATCACGATTAGCCGACGCAATCGTGAAGACTCACTTGCCATGTGTCATATTAGACCATTGTGACGATACCAGGTATGCCATCGTGACACTTCAAGTTCGGACCATCGTGACGGGCTCACGCCATCGTGACGGTTGCATTGACTGTTGACCATCGTGATGGACTCACGCCATCATGATTGCTCGCTAGATAGACCATCGCGATGCCTCGCACACTCGAAACATCGCGACAGTTCACCTGAGCCATCACGATGGTCCCAGACCATTGCGATTGTCCACCCAAAATGCCAAAATTAGGGTTTGTTTTTTTGGGGTAATTTTGACGCTATTTTGAGTAAAAATTTGGGTAATTAAGCTCATTGGAGACCCCTTAGCTCATAATTGCAGAAAAACCTATTTGTCAGTTCTTTACCCCCGAGGGGGTGAACGTTCATATCTTTTTCATTCGAAGTCCATTTTTTGAGCTTTATAGCTCATTAGAAAGCTCTTTACGATTTTTTCAAGAAGAACACATTGATATTTGCATAAGATAAGTTGAGGTTGGTCCATTTGTAGGAATAGAAAAGGAAGGGGGCTTTGGAGAAAATTTGCCAAAGGAGAAGGGACCTAAAAGGTGTATATATCAAAGTGCTTGATAATTAATTTAAGAAGTGGTCTAAACATTGGATTTTTGCAGGTTTAGCAAGAGCTATCCAAGGCAATCAAAGCAAGGCAGTGAAGAACACAAGCCTTGGGAAGTGCTACTTCTTGGGCATCAGAGCAATCAAAGAAGCCAACTCGAGGTTGGAAGAATACTCAACCCCCTCAGTCAATTATTAGCTTAGACTAAACGTTAGAATTGTGGATTAAATTAGGACGACGATAGGAATGCATGACATCCAAGAGACTTAATTTTTCAAGTCCAAGACTAAGATAAAAGTGTGCTGTACAAAAACCTAAAGGAAGGAATTTAAGTCTGACAGAACGAGAACTCAAAAGTACAAGTGAAAAGTCGACTCCTAACGTATACATTGAGACAAGAAAAGACTTTATAGGAATTAAACATGAAACAAGAAGTTAAGAAAAAGAAAACATTGACGATCAGAGTGTGTACTGAGTGATTGAGGAAGTAAATTCATGATCCTTAGATCGGGAAAGCATACAGGTAAGTTAGACCGACGAAGCCTTAGATCATCCGAAGCGAGTGTAGGAACTACTGCACGTTCGCGGGCACAACAATTGAATATTTATCCTTACGAGTTGAGCTCAGATACCAGTGAATCTAAAATGGATTTTAGCAAGGAAAGACCAGACGGAGGGTTAAATGAAGCATATTTGGAAAGACTCGAAGGACCCTATAGAACCCAATTAGAATATGTCCAAACCAACCACTTAGGTGATCGCATCTATGAGGATGGTTTGCGAAGATCAGTAGTGCGATTGCAAAATCGTGACCAACCCATTGGATTGGAACATCCCGTGGTGAAATTTGAGAGAGACGCATACATAGAAAAAGAAGGAACAATGTACATCATAAGTACTCAACCAAATCATACCAATGAGCTTGGTATAGTAAATCCTGATACGGAAGCGAGATCACAAGGAAAAGAACCACTAGGAGAAGAACCCAGGACACCTAGAGGGAAATCTGTACTGACAAGTGTATTAGAACCAGAATGGATCCCTCAAGATAATAGAAGCATAGAATTGTTTCTAAATAAGGAAACTAATGAAGCATTTTGGAGGTACCGAATGGAACAACCTAGTGAGGTAGGCTGCATCATGATTTATGAATTCAAGGACCCAAATACACCTAGAAAGGTTGTATACCTAGATGATACTTTAGAATGAGTATTTGTAGTGCCGGATCACGTGAAAAATACCTACACATGGAGAGGCGAGTTAGTATTCCCTCCATCATGAAAAAATGTAAACACAAGCCATCAGGGTGCTGGAACATCATCAGCCCATGATACTCAAAGAGAGAAGAACAAAGAGAAACCAAAAGTAAGTTTCACTCACCCCATAGGGAGAGATAGACCAACCATGGACAACGATAGATTGGGAAGACAAAGGGAACCTAGAATATCAAGTGGTAGAGATGATTTTCCTCTACCCAGACCACGCCAACACCCCAGGGTACTAAGACCCAGTCAATTAGTAAAGTGTTGGAGATAGACATCTACGGAAGCACGCGAACAGCACAAGGAAGAAGAAGAGGCTTGGAGCACAACACACAATATTGAATGTATTACTAGAGAATGTACAAAGATAAGTTGCCCATTAGGGCAATAGGCATATATACAAGCCAGGGGAAAAAAACCTCCTAAAGAGGGAAAAAAGTGCCCCGACGGTCCTAATGTGTTCACACACATCACTACCTAAATATATCAATAGCTCACCCCTGGGAGTGATGCGGTGAACAAGGAGCTGGCACTCATGTATAAGGAAGTGCCAAGCTATGTGGAATCAATCCACAAAAGGAAGTAAGGCCAAAGCTTTGCGACAAGCTTCAAACTTCTCCCTAGGCAGAGCATTCGTGAAAAGGTCTGCAATATTCTCCTGCGTGGGAACATATGCCAAGTTGATCTCCCCAACAGAGAACCTCTCCCTGACATAATGATAATGCACCTCAATGTTCTTAGTGCGAGCATGGAACACAGGGTTCCTCACAACTGCCAATGCGCTGTGACTGTTAGTGAAGATGGTGGTGGTAGAAGACTGGCGAACACCCAAATCAGCCATAAGGCATCTGAGCCACACACACTCAATAGTAGCTGTGAAAGCTGCCCTATACTTAGCCTCACAACTAGAAGTGGCCACAATAGGCTGCTTCTTGCTCAACCAAGATATCATGATCTACCAAGCATGAACCAAAAGCCACTAGTGGACACACGAGTGTCATAGCAATCGGCCAAATCAAAGTCAGAAAAAGCATGCAAATTTGGCAGTAGTGATCCCACCTTGGGATAAAACAAACAAGTAGCCGCGTACAACTCAAGTAGCAAAAGATGCGCTTAACCGCGTGCCAATGCTTGACTCCTAGGCAATGCATAAACCTGCTCATCTGTGAGACAGCAAACTGAATATCTGGCCGAGTATTGCATATAAAGAACAGCATCAAATGCATCTCCAGCATCATGAAGACTCATCCACAAGCCTGTTTCCATAGGAGTGGCAATAGGTTTACAGTCTTGAAGGCCAAAACATTGCAATAATGTGTCATATATATTTCATTTGACACAAAGCCATTCCACCATCAACGTGCATAAACTGAATGCCCAAATGGTGATGCAAATGCCCCAAATGAGACATCTCAAATGGGGCATGCAAATCAACCTTAAAACCAGCAATATGCCTCTCATGAGGACTAGTGAGCAGCATGTCATCAACATAAACCACAATGATCAGAAGTACATCATTAGCACACTTAACATATAAGGTGCTTTCAGTTGGATTGTTCTCAAAACCATGTGCAATCAGATCGGCATGTATCTTCTCATACCAAGCACGTGGTGCTTGCTTTAGACCATATAATGCCTTCTTTAACCTGCACACCTGGTTTTCATGAAATTTCTGCACAAAGCCCCGGGGCTGAAAAACATACACTTCTTCATGCAAGTCACCATTCAGAAATGCACTTTTAATGTCCAATTGATGTACATTCCAACCATGATGGGCTGCAAGTGCACAAATGCTCCGAACAGTAGTCATACGACATGTAGGTGCAAAGGTCTCATCAAAATCAATGCCTCTTTCCTGTGCATAACCCTTTGCAACAAGCCTAGCCTTATACCTGTCAACCATTCCATCAGGCTTACGCTTCAGCTTATAAACTCACTTAGTTCCAATGGCCTTCTTGCCAGGAGGCAAGTCACATAAAGACCAAGTACCGTTCTTCATTATAGCATCATATTCAGATTGCATAGCAGCCATCCAATTTTCTGAATTTTGTGCTTCATCAAATGAAACAGACTCATTCTCATCACAGAGACTAGATGCAGCCATAGCATAGCAATCTAATGCAAAAGAGGCATTATGAGAGCCTGATCGAATACGATATGATAGAGGTGCATCTAATTTGTTGTCATGCAAGGTCTGGACTAGCCATTTTGGCATAGTTTTTGCCTCCTCAATGTTAGTTCTCTCATCAACAAGTGCATCATGTAAATTTGCATCAGAAATGGGATGATCTGCATCATCACATGAAACTTGCAAAGGCTGAGAAGTTGCCTCATTAGGACCAGCACTAGACTGTCCACCTCTAAAAAGAGGCAGCAAAGTATCATACATGTCTTTGGAGCTAACAGATGTCTCCTTAGTACATGAAAGAAATGGCTGAATAGCATCTTCTACAAAGACAACATCACGGCTAACCAGAATGCGTTTAGTTTGTGGATGATAGAGACGATAGCCTTTACTTTCAGAACTATACCCAACAAAAATACATTGTACTGCTTTATCATCCAATTTTGTGCAATGTTGTTTAGGCACTAATGCATATGCCAAACAACCAAAAACATGCAGATGTGCAACAGATGGCTTGCGATCATGCCAAGCCTCATATGGAGTAATAGACTATAGTGCTTTAGTGGGACACCTGTTAAGTACATATGCTGCACACATGATAGCCTCAAGCCAGAAACTATGTGTTAAAGCCTGACTCTTGACCATACACCTCGCCATCTCCATGAGTGACCTGTTCTTTCATTCAGCAACTCCATTTTGTTGAGATGTATATGGCACTGTACACTAGTTTTTTATCCCGCGTTCAGCTAGAAATGCAGTAAAATCAGAAGACATATATTCCCCCCCATTGATCAGAACAGAGGGTGCCCATTTTACATGCTGACAGATTTTTCAGCCAAAACCAAAAACTGTTTAAAGCACATGAACACTTCGGACTTGGCCTTCAATGGATATACCCATGCATGCCTGGAAAAATCATCAATGAAAGTCACGAAGTAAAGATAATTTCCAAAAGAAGGTGTCTCTATAGGACCACAGACATCACTATGTACAAATTTTTGAGTAGCCAGAACTGAACCATCTTTTGGAAAGGACGAACGCTGCATTTTGAAGGATGTTTGGGATACACTTACCACATTGTGCCAGGCTAGGAATGAGGCTCGTGTTGCTTACCTCCAAGAACAGTTGATGAGTGGGCACATGAATGGAGGTGATTCTATGGATAGTTTACTGACAAAGGTCAAGGATTTGAAGGAACGGTTGATTTTTAGTGATGAAGTCCTTCTTGACAGTTCACTTATGCAGATTGTTTTGAAGGCTCTTCCCAAATCATATCAGAGTTTTGCTTCTACTTTTTGTTTGATGATGAGAGGCAATCCAAATGCCTTAACATTTGAAGAGTTAGTTTTTATTTTGTGGTAGGAAGATCAATCTAGGTAGAACAGGTCTATTATGCATGTTGCAAATCAAATTTTCCTGGCTAGTTAGAAGGGCAAAAGAAAATGGAGCTCTTCTACTAGTAAGAAAAAATTTGATAATTCTACACAATCGAAGAACGAAGACAAAGATGAGAAGAAATAAAAAAGTAGAAATTCTTTTGCAAATATTGTAAAGCAAATGATCCTATCATTAAGAGCTTTCCAAAATTGTCTACTAAAGAGGCAAAAAAGAAAGAGGCCGAAATGGTTGTTGCAGAGGCTCTATTTTGCCTCTTTTGGTTAGCTCCAAAGACATGTATGATACTTTACTACCTCTTTTTATAGGTGGACAGTCTATTCCTGGTCGTAATGAGGCAACTTCTCAACCTTTACAGGTTCCATGTGATGATGCAAATCACTCCATTTTTTATGTAGATTTATGTGATGCACTTGTTGATGAGAGAGCTGATATTGAGAAAGCAAAAACTATGCAAAAATGGCTAGTGTGGACTTTGCGTGATAGAAAATTAGATGCACCTCTATCATATCATACTCGTTCAGGCTCTCATAGTGCCTCTTTTGCATCAAATTGGTATGCTATGGTTGTGTCTAGTCTCTGTGATGAGAACAAGCCTGCTTCATTTCATGAAGCACAAAATTTAGAGAATTGGATGGCTGCTATGCAATTTGAATATGATGCAGTAATAAAGAACAATCTGAATATGATGCAGTAATGAAGAATGGTAGCTTGTCTTTATGTGAATTGCCTCATGGCAAGAAGGCCATTGGAACTAAGTGGGTATACAAGCTGAAGCATAAGCCTGATGGAATAGTTGACAGGTATAAGGCTAGGCTTGTTGCAAAGGCTTATCCATAGGAAAGAGCCATTGATGTTGATGAGACCTTTGCACCTACATTTCATATGTCTACCTAGGTTAAACTATTCGTTATTCAACAATTTGATTATTCAAGAATAATTATGGAATAATTTGATGACCCCTTATTATTGGACCAAATTATTCGGTGCCATGTTAGCTTATTCGGACAAGTTCGAATAGTTTTTTGCATGAAAATTTGGAGGTTTTTGATCGAAGGCGTTTTCAATCGAAAAATGTTTTATCGAAAATGTTTTCAATCGAAAATATTTTAGATTGAAAAGGTTTTAGATTGAAAAGGTTTTATATGGAAAATATTTTAGATAAAAATCTTTTAGAATAAAAATATTGTTGACTGAAAATATTTTAGATAGAAAAGATTTTACATTGTATTTTATTCATCTAAAATTCTTTGAGATTTAACATGATCAGGTTCCTTATTCATATTTGAATTTTCAATTCTTTACTTCTAAAACTATAATATATCAAATAATATGATAACACTTGATCACTCATCAGATATCACCACGACACTCCACATCATAAGATTTGAATCAAAATCCACATAACATGAGTACACATCTTAATTTCTAAATTAACAATCATTGGATATCATCCATATCATAACATTTGAATTAAAATCCATATAATATCATTACACATATTAACCTAAATCCACATATAACTTTAGCTTTTAAGGTTTAGGGTTAGGATTTAGGGTTTATGATTTAGGTTATAGGGTTTAGGGTTTAGCATTTAGTGTTTAAGGTTTATGGTTTAGGGTTTAGAGTCTAGGGTCTAGGGTTTAGAGTTTAGGGTGTATGGTTTAGGGTTTAGGGTTTTGGGTTTTGGGTTTAGGGTTAAGGATCTAGGGTTTAGGGTCTAGGGTTTAGGATTTAGGATTTAGGGTTTATGGTTTAGTGGTCAGGGTTTAGGGTTTAGGGCTTTTGTTTTAGGGTATAGGGGTTAGTGTTTAGGGTTTAGGGTTTGGTGCCTGGGGTTAAGGGTTTACGCTTTAGGCTTTAGGCTTTAGGCTTTAGGGTTCAAGATCTAGGGTTTAGTGCTTAGGGTTTGGGGTTTAGGGTTCGGGATTTAGGGTTTAGGGTTTAGGGTTTAGGATTTAGGGTTTAGGATTTAGGGTTTAGGGTTTAAGGTTTAGGGTTTAGGGCTTAGGGCTTAGGGTTTATCATTTATGTTCTTGGGTTTAGTATTTAGGGTTTATCATTTAGGGTTTAGGGTGTAGGGTCTAAGGTTTAGGATTTTAGTATTTAGGGTTTAGGGTTTAGGTTTTAGGGTTTTGGGTTTAGGGTTTAAGTTTTAGGATTTAGGGTTTAGGGTTTAGGATTTAGGATTTAGGGTTTAGTGTTTTTGTTTTAAGGTAGGATTTAGGGATTAGTGTTTAGGGTTTGGTGTTCTGGGCTCAAGGTCAGGGGTTTAGGCTTTAGGATTTAGGATCTAGGGTTTAGGGTTTGTTGTTTAGGGATTAGGGTTTGGGGTCTAGAGTTTGGGGTTTATGATTTGGTGCTTAGGGTTTAGGCTTTATAGTTTAGGGTTTAGGGTTTATGGTTTATGGTTTATGGTTTATGGTTTATGGTTTATGGTTTATGGTTTATGGTTTATGGTTTAGGGTTTAGGCTTCAGGGCTTAGGGTTTACGGTTAAGGGATTGGGGCTTGAGGCTAAGGAAATTAGGGTTTAGAGTCTAGGGTTTATCATACAATATTTAGGGTTTAGGGTTAGGGGTTTAGGGTTTAGGGTTCGGGTTTATGGTTTAGGGTTTAGGGCTTAGGGTGTAGGGTTTAGGATTAAGGATTTTAGGGTTTAAGATTTATGAGGATTTAGGGTATAGGGTTTAGGGTTTAGGGTTTAAGATTTAGGGTTAAGGGTTTAGGGTTTTAGGGTTTAGGATTTAGGGTTTAGGGTTTAGGGTTTTGGGTTTTGGGTTTTGGGTTTTGGGTTTAGGGTTTAGGGTTTAGGGCTTAGGGTCTGAGAAATTTCCCACCTAATACAAGAGTGGGGCACATGATTGGATATAGAGAGCTTGCAAAACTTTGATGTGGTTTCAAGAGAATAGATAAAATAATGGAAGACCTCATGTGTGAGCTACGTGTTTTGTATATAAGAATATGGATTAAAATTGGAACTTATGCCAAATAGATCCATCTCATTTATGTTTCACACTTCTAGATATTGTGAGTCTTTTTCAGGTTCTGATCAGCAAATCGGTCATATTGTTTAATAAAGGAAGTGGATTATGATGTGATATCATGTTTGGCTATAAAGAAAGTATCTTGTATTATTCCCTTGTGGATCTATGCAAGCACATATTTAAACAAATAAGTGCTTATTAAGTCTGGTTGATCAAACATATTTAAAAGTTTCTTTATCTAAAATCTTTGGGATCTAAAACTTTTTAGATCTAAAACCTTTTCAATCTATAACCTTTAGGGTTTAGGGTTTACTGTCTGGAAAATTTCCCACTTAATAAAAGAGTGAAGCACATGTTTGGATATAGGGAACTTGGAAAACTTTGATGTGGTTTTAAGGGAATAGATAAACTAATGGAAGACTACATGTGTGAGCTACATGTGTTGCATTTAAGAAATTAATCTATGTTTTTTCTCCAAGCATAGAAAGGAAGGAAAGCTAGCCCCACTCATCAAGAGGTTCATAATAGATCATCCAACTCACACAAGTTTATAACCTCTGTAGCCAAAGTGAGTGTTGATGCATAGCTCATCTTCATGATATTCTCACAAAACCTATAACATTAAGCTTGGAAAATACTATGGGCATGTTATAGTGATTTGCTCATGGCGGATTGAGCCCTTGTGCAAGATTTAGCATTGATTTCATTGTCTTTCTAGACTTTGTAAAATTTCAAGTTTTAGGGTATAGGGTTTAGCGATTGGTGTTTAGGGTTTATGGTTTAGGGTTTAGGGTTTGGGGTTTAGGGTTTAGGATTTAGGGTTTAGGCTTTTGGCTTTAGTCTTTAGGGTTTAGGCTTTAGGGTTTAGGGTATGGGGTTTAGGGTTTGGGGTTTAGGACTTAGGGTTTAAATTTTATGGTTTAGGGTTTGGTGTTTAAGGTTTGGGGTTTAGGATTTAGGGTTTAGATTTTAGGGTTTAGGATTTAGGGTTTATAGTTAAGGGATCGAGGTTTTGGGTTTAGGGCTTGGGGTTTAGGCTAGGGTTTATGCTTTAGGGTTTAGGATGTGGGGTTTAGGGTTTGGGATTTAGGACTTAGGGTTTTGTATTTATGGTTTTGGGTTTGGGGTTTAAGATTTTGGGTTTAGGATTTAGGGTTTAGGGTTTAGATTTCATGGTTTAGGGTTAAGGGTTTATTGCTAAGGGATTGGGGTTTGGGGTTTGGGGCTTTGGGTTGGGGGGATAGGGTTTAGGGTTAAATGTTTAGGATTTAGGGTTTAGGGTTTAGGTGTAGGGTTTAGTGTTTAGGGTTTAAGGTTTAGGGTTGAGGATTTAGAGTTTCCGATTTAGAGTTTAGGGGTAAGGGGTAAGAGATTAGGGTTTAGGATTTATGTTTAGAATTTAGGTTTTTGGATTTAGGGTTTAGGGTTTAGGATTAAAGGTTTGGGTCTAGGGTTTAGATTTTAGAGTTTAGGGTGAATGGTTTAGATAGATAGATAGATAGAGAGAGAGAGGTAGGTGAATACATTGTTTCTTTAGTTGAAAGGTGCATGTATGATGGTACAAAAGATTTTAGTAGGGGAAACAACATGTCGACATAAACAAAATAAGAAAGAATAGCTTCGGGTATAGTTTTCCTTGATTATGACTACGGACATGCATGCTTAAATGACCATGTCTTATTTCAAAGTAATTTGGCTAATGCCAATTATATCTAGCATATGGAGCCAATAAATAGAAGATATCCATTGGAAGATAAAAATTATGGGGATGTTTGAGAAATTTCCCACCTAATACAAGAGTGAAGCACATGTTTGGATACAGGGAACTTGCAAAACTCTCATGTCGTTTCAAGAGAATAGATAAAATAATGGAAGACTATATTTGTAAGCTATGTGTGTAGTATATAAGAATATAGATTAAAAATGGAAATCTTGCTAAAGAGATCCATGGCATTTACATTTCACACTTTTAGTTGATGTGAGACTTTTGGGACTTTTATCAACAAATTGTTCATATTGTTTAGTAAAGAAAATGGATTATAATATGATATCACGTTTGAATATATAAAAAAAGCATATTGTATTATTCCTTGTGGATCTACACAAGCACATAGTAACAAAAAATGAGTGTTTATGTAGCTCTTATTGATGAAACATATCTAAAAGGTTCTTTATCTAAAATCTTTAAGATCTAAAGCTTTTTGACATAAAACATTTTCAATCTAAAACCTTTTCAATCTAAAATCTTTTTCAATCTAAAATTTATTCAATCTAGAATCTTTTTGATCAAAAAATTTTACAATCAAAATTGTTTTCAATCGAAAATATTTTCAATTGAATTCTTTTTTTATCAAAAGATTATCGATTGAAAAAAAGGGCATATGAATTTTTATTCGAGGATATTCAGAAAATCTCAAAGTTTCCAAATTTATTTGGTATTTTTTCATTATTCGATCGAATAAATGCAACCTAGATGTCTACTATTTGTAGCATATGTGCACTTGCAGCTCATCATGGTTGGAATGTACATTACTTGGACATTAAAACTGCATTTTTGAATGGTGACTTGCATGAAGAAGTGTATGTTTTTCAGCCCCATGGCTTTGTGCAGAAAGGAGATGAAAACTAGGTGTGTAGGTTAAAGAAGGAATTATAAGGTTTAAAGTAAGCACCACATGCTTGGTATGAAAAGATACATGCCTATCTGATTGCACATGGTTTTGAGAATAGTCCAACTGAGATCACCTTATATGTTAAGCATGCAAATGATGTGCTTCTGATCATTGTTGTTCATGTTGATGACATGCTACTCACTAGTCCTCATGAGAAGCATATCGCTGATTTCAAGGCTAATTTGCATGCCTCATTTGAGATGTCTAATTTGGGGCATTTTCATCATTATTTGGGCATTCAATTTATGCAAGTTGATGGTGGAATAGATTTGTGTCAAACAAAATATATTGACACGTTATTGTAGCATGTTGGCCTTGAAGACTACAAACGTATTGCCACTCTTAAGAAATTTTACCTTCCAATGATTTTCTCTAATACACTTACCATCACATGCTCAAGCTAGAGCTCGATTCCCTGGCAACGGTGCCAAATTTGTTGTCACTCTAGCACAATGGAAAGTACCAACATGAGGAGCTTCACCTCACAATTGTCAATCCATGGAGAGTGTAGGCCGATATGAAGATCAAGAGCGAATGATGTGGATGAAGAAGATGGTGAGAAATGCAAGAGCATACACACACATGCATACACACACACTACGAAAGTCGCGATGGAGATCAATGGAAGGCAAGAAAAGAATGAATAATCATAATCATCATAATCTAGTTACAATAGCTCTTCTAGCTCTAGCTGATAGGTTCAATCATAAACTAACAACAACCTCAAAATGAGCTCTCTAGCTCTATTTATAGTTTTTGCCTAGTTTTGACCGGTTTCACATCTAGTGACCGGCATAGTTAAAAAATAGGTTCTACCTCTAATTTGAACTATCTAATGGCTTCCAAGAATTATAAAAATTGGTGTGAGCTTTCTACCTAGAATCCTCAAGCTCGAGGACTCCTCAGCTTGCACAAAATGAAGTTGCATTCGCAATAATTGGGTGTATGTACATATATTACATTATTTTAGTGATAAAAAACATTGTTGCCAAGATGCAATCTTCTAAGTAGTTTTAAGTTCTTCCTCTTCTTCTATGATGAGAACTAGTACTCAAACCTTTGCCTTGAACAGGTGCTCTCTAGCAGGTTGTTCTTCTCGAAACCAGTAACCTTTGTCTTTGATCACGCTTTGTAGGGGAAACTCCAACACCTCTTCTTGAATGGTTGCTTCGGAATCCTTGGAAGCCATCTCCACTTGTAATAAGCAAAGGATCAACTTCTAGGAGAAATCAATTCATGTGTTTTATGTGTGGTTTAGTGACATGTCATTTTTTTTTGTCACTCCCTTCCCCTTGCTTGAGTAAGTAAGGTCTCTTACCACACTTCTTTTGATTTTTAATCCTGAAGGGAAACAAAATTAGATCTAGCCAAAGCACTTATTTATTTACAATGTATGGTCATCCTATGGTAGTAGAATCTAAGACCTATTCCAATGATGGAAATGTGCACCAATAGTTTTTGTTGAAGAGATAATGTGTCGAATGCATGGACTTGTAATATGGCACTGGGAATGCATAATCTGTGTGTGAATGACTCTTCATGAGTGCGAGTAGAATCTTGTTGAGTTTTTTGTTCCTGTCCTTGCTATCTTTTTGGTCTCCATATCCACTTTGTAGTTGGTGTTTGAGGCATTTGTTTCTGTCGAGTCCCTCATTCTCTGTTCCTTGTCTCCTTCCTACCTGAAGTCTAAGTTTTCGATGTCATGTTCTTTTGGTACCCTTGATGAGTCTTTTTGGACCTCTTTGCTTCACTTTGTAGGCATGATATCTCGTTAAGCTTTTCTAGTTCTTGATTTGTTGTTTGTCTAACCTTCTTCAAAATCCATATACATTGTTGTGCCTTCTCGGCCTCTACTAATGACTTTGGAAGCCATACACAAAGAAGTATTTGGTTATTTCATTGTGATTGCGAGTGGTGGTTGGTTCCTCTTATCCTCAGTCAATGGCTCATCTGCTTCTGTGTCAAGTTGTTTGGTTGAGTCCTTTGGTCCTTTTGTACCCGTTGTAGATGAGTATTGTAGGGGTGGGATGTTCAAACAGTAGACATCCATGTGGTTTTTCTTCTTATAGTGTTGTTGGGTTGAGAGGCAATGTCCTTACTCTCTCTTCTAGGTTCATCTCTCCTGGGCAAGGTGATCACATCATCATGAAACACTTCCTTAATTGCACGCAATTCTAGATGAGGTCATTCTTCCGATATACTCTTTATTGATTCATTTTCTTTCTCCTTTTCTAAGTTTTCTTCCTTAGGTTTGGTGACCTTATGAATTTGAGACGGTCTGTCTTCTAGCAAGCTAAAGATTTCTTTATGCCCTATCTTGGCTGACATGTATCCTTGTGTTAGATGAATGCTCACTTCGTCTCAATAATCCAGTCTTGCCCTAGGATCAGATTTTCAATTAGGTTTTTTTCTTTGCATACCAAGACTCTTTTCTCCATAGTGGAATTTCCTAAGTGAAGTGATATTTGGGCTTCTCGAATACATTCTATAACTTGGCCCCCAATTCCTATCATGCATCCTTTAGTGGGACTTATGGTTGTTTGGAGATGCATAATTAGTGATAGTCGTATACTGTTGAGAGCCTCTCCTGAGTCAATCAGAGCATCTACTAGCTGATACTCTTGGTTCCGATTCCTAGGTTTAAGTATGGTTGGGAGATGCTATGGCTCGCATTACTTGTATTGCTGCCTTGGTAGTGGGCCATGGGTATAGGTTCTTCTCCCTGTAAATATCGTTCATCCCTTTATCGTATCCACTCTTTCTGTCTCTTGATATGCTCTAAGGGTTCCTAGTATGCTTCTTCTCTAATTCTCTCTTCTTCCTTCTTTTGATTCTATGCTCCTACAAGTCGTGCTAGCATTTGGTCTATTAATGGCTCCATATATTGCTTCACTCTACACCTGCTTATGTAGTTGGGAAGTATATCTCCATCTAATGTAGCTAGATTCACTGTTCCACTCCTTGAGATTATATTAATCAATAATGGTCCATATCCGCATTGCTGCAATTTCTTGGCATGTTGCTTCAATGTATATACAAGAACTAAATCTCCTTCCTTTAAGCCTTTGTCTTTGATACGAGTGTCATAGTATGCTTTCTGCCTCCATTTAGCAGCATAAATTCTTGCAACTACTTGTAGTCTTGTTTCTTGTAATTTCTCAATTTGCTCTAATTGATTGGATAGTTCATGTCCTGTCCACTCGTATTGTTGTGCGACACGTAGAGTACATACCAAAAAGTCAATCGATAAGATCACATTTTTTCCATAAATTAAGTTAAATGGAGTAGTTCCAATGGTCATCTTATAAGCCACTCGGAAGGCTCAAAATGCACGATGCAATTGTTTGTCCCAATCTGACCTTCCATTGTTGACTATCTTTGTCAACATGGTACATAACAGTTTATTGGAACTCTTTGCTTGACCATTGGCTTGAGGGTGATAGGGAGCTGATTTTTTATGAATGACTAGGAATTTGTTCATCAAGGATTCCATATCTTCGTTCATGAAATGCGTTCCTCTATCACTTACTATCTCTATGGGTAGTCCAAAGCGAGTAAAGATGTTCTCGAAGAGAAACTTCACTGTGGTTTGAGCATCATTTTTCCTTGTTGCTTTTGCTTCTGCCCATTTAGTTAGATAGTCTATTGCCACTATTATGTACTCAACATGTGATCCTTTGGCTAGAGGGTTAATAGGACCTACGAAATCAATGCCCCATTTTGAAAAGTCTCTCGCACAAATCAAGGGTCTTAGAGGCATATCATCTCTCCTAATAGGGTACTTGTCTCTCTCGCACACCTCGCAACTCCACACATAAGTGTCTGCATCCATATGTAGAGTTGGCCACCATAAGCCTGTGAAGAGAATCATTTTTACAGTTCTTTCGGCTGAAAAATGTCCTCTTGGGATGCTTGTATGTGCCATCTCTAATATAGCTAAGTACTCTCCTTCTTTCATGTTTTTAAGAACTTAACCAATGTTCTACTCCAATCTTGTGCTATCGTAGAGAATTTTAATGATGTGTGGTCTTCAGGAGTACTTCCTCAGCATTCTAGGCAACTGGCAATGTACTCATGAACACCTTTTGGCATATTTGGCCAGTATACTCCCAATCTTTTTAATTCTCTTAGTGTTCCATGATCTCCTTTGTGCATTCTCCAATGATTTACATGAGGTTGCTCCATTAAGTTCTTCTGTTCAATCTCTTCCACACACCTTAACAATAAACTTTGGGTTCTTTATAGTACACACTTCTTGCCACAACGTGCAAATTACGTGATTGCAGAAATCCTTTCCTAGCATCGTTGTTGATTTTATGATGTGGTCCATGGGTAAGTATAGGAATCAACTTTTCTGCCCACTTCGGAAATACTTCTAAGTTAAACAAGTAAGTATGTAGCAGGTCATCCGCCACTCCATTGGGTGGTTCTCCATGTGTTAACCTAGACAGATGATCGGCTCTCACATGAGTATTTCCTTTTTTGAACACTACTTTGAAATCAAACTCCATTAGCAATAGAAACCATCTTACTAGTCTACCCGTGTTATAAGGCTTATTGACTAGGTACAATAAGGTCTGATCTTCAATAAAGAACTTGAACTTGTTAGCTAGAAGGTAGTGTCTAAATTTCTTGATTGCATACACCATTCCTAAACCTTCTTGTTCCGTACTCGTATAATTTCTTTCCATTTGGTTTAGTTGTCCGCTTGCATATGAAATAGCGTGGTCTAATTTTCCTTCATTTGTAGGTTGAGCTAGGATGCATCCTATTGCATAGTTGGAGGCATCTACACGGCTATGAAATGGTTTATTCCAATTGGGTATCTTCAAATTAGGAGTCATACTTAATCGTCTTTTTAATTCATTAAATGCTTTTTCGCATTCGTCCATCCACATAAATTGGGTTAATAATCCTTATAATGGTTTGGCAATTATGGTGTACATGTGGATAAATCTACAATAGTATCCACAATGGCCCATAAAAGCTTGTACTTCCTTAGCATTGTTTGGTCTTGGAAGCTCTAGGATTACCTTAACCTTATCCTTGTTAGTGGAAATTTCATTCTTAGATACGATGTGTCCTAGGATCTTCCCTTGTCTCACCATGAAAGCACATTTTTCACGATTCAGGCACACTCAATATTGTCGACACTTCTCAAATATCCTTCGTAACTCCAGAATGTGTTCATTTTTTTTACCTACGTATGTGCATAAGTGATCCACATATACTTCCATACGTTTCCTTAGGAATTCCTTCAATACGTGACATATCAACCTTTGGAAAGTAGTACGGGTGTTGGTGAGTCTGAATGGCATCATTCTAAATGCATAGACTCCCCATTCAACCGTGAATTCTATCTTATGTTGATCCTCTAGGCGATAGCTACTTGGTTGTACCTGGAGAATCTAGCTAGGAAGCTATAGACTTCCTTACCAACAACTCTTTCCAAGAGATGATCAGTGATAGGTAATGGGTAGCTATGATGAATTGTGGCTGCTTTTACTTTCTTTAGGTTAAAACACACTCTTAATTTTCCATTTTTCTTGGGTACGACCAGTAATGGTGACACACATTTTGTGTTTTCTATCTCCTAAATGAATCTCGCTACCAACAGTTTGTCTATCTCCTCCTTAATTTTCACCGAATTGACATCATTATAAGTATAAGGGCGTTGCTTTGATGGTTTTGCATCAGGTGTCATTGGAATTCTATGGGGAGAAATGGATGGATCTACACCCTTGAGGTCTTTGTAGGTCCATGCAAGTACATCTCGATATTCTGTGATTAGGGTTATCAGTTCCTCTTCCTCTTCTGGTGACACGTCTTTTCAAATGTACCTACATCACTTTTCTCCATCTTCCATGGTCACTATCACTTTCTTAGTTTGTTCCTTGTTATCATAAGCTTCCCCTTCTCTGGTCTCCCTTTTGCGCATTTGAATAATTATATTTCTCTCTTCTACTTCATGTCTTTTGAAGTGCTTTGAGACTTCATAAAAGTCTGGGGTTGGTTCTACCTTACCTAATGTTTCCTCATTGTTGGGTCTTGTCTGAGCTGCTTCTATTGCTAATATCTGGGGTAGTCCTTTTTTATCATTGGCTAGAATTGCTTCTAGATACCGTTCCTTGGAGTCAAATTTCGGCTCCATTTCTATGCTTTCGTACTCCCTCACTTCCTTTTCTAATAGCTCTCCTACCTCTACTTCCTGAAGGACTACCATGTAAAAACTTACATCATAACCTTCTTCATCTATGCACGCATTCATGGTTAACACTAGTGTTGTACCAAAACAGGACACTATAGTGTCCTTTTTTCTAATAAATAAAAAAAATCACACATACTAATCAAATAAAATTTTGAAAAAACCTGAAAGCCCCATAAATATCTATATCTAGGTGCTCTATAAAAAATATATATTTTAGAAAATAACCCTTTTTGATAACTCAAAATATACAAATGATTGAATATGGTTGAGAAAAACTATTTTTCTGTAAGCTTATATATGAGAAGCAAGAAATATCTCCATAAAAAGATTTTTCCTCCTATTGGAATCAGTTTTCTAATGTTAATTTATTGTCATATAATCATTTACGACAAGTCTTGGGAACTAGAAAAATTATTTTTATAATAAAAAAAATAGTACAATATAGGGTGCTCATTATATAGTTATACACTTTAGCAGCCTTCTATATGATATTGATTCATAAAAACACTAACATGGTTTTTGTTTTACCTCAAAACCATCATATAGTAGAATAAAGATATGCTACATGTTTTGAACCAATAATTTTGTATGTATCTCACATACCACTAAGAATCTCAATATTTCATTGAATGGCCATAATCCTCTCTACTGAGAACAAAAATTCATCCTAAAAAGTTAGGTTTTCTAAATGATATAAGGTATATATTATGAGTCAAAATAATTCTATAAGCACTATAAACTATTTTATATAGAAAAAACTAGCATGTTAACTTTAATCATGTAGCATATGCAATATTTCCTCATAAAATGACCTTTTCTTAGCGCAAAAAAATAGTGGTAAAGTTTAACTTGAAGAAACGACATAGAAATTCGACTCCTAAGGTTGTCAAAAAAGTATTTCTAGTTGTAATAATATCAAATAGTATTTTGATAACAAAAAATGATGCATGTTCATACCATCACTTTGCAAAATAATTCATAGATGATAAGACTGTCATATCACAAATGAGCTTCATTTTATGCCATAAACCTAGTAAAATTCATTACAAATATCTAATTATCGATAGAAACATGTTGGCATATTTAAAATAAAAGATTTTATTGCATTTAGACCAATGAAAATAACAAGATCATGATTTTAATAAAAAAAACCTCTAACTTACAACACTGTAATTTTTGCACCAGTATTGAAATTAGCATCATAAAATTAGTGATTAAATATTAATTTTTATATCCTTTAATAAAAACTATATTTTTCTAAAAATATTCAACCCTTATGCCAACATGTTGCATAGTTACATTTATAAATGGTTTCTTCTAGTAATCTAAAAAATTCATCAAACATTGACTCTTTTTTAGGACACTAAAGTGTCCAAGGACACTAAAGTGTCCAAGTACAACACTAGTGTTAATACCTCCTCATTTACACACATCTAAGGTGGCTAGAATCTCCATCCAATCATGTGGTTCAAACGCTTCATCCGGGAGGCATATACATAGGATCATCTATGGGTTTGTAATTTTGATGTCCAATAGGCCATATTTGAGTTTTTTTCCTCTCACTTTGCATCCTTGCACATTCACAATTGAGCATCTTTGTGCATCCATGATTGGTCACTTGAACCTGCACTATGAATTGACAAATCATCCTCTTCCTTGTGTATGGGATTCCATTGTAGTGGGGGTACATCCTATATGAAAATGTATGTAAATTCATCTTGGTAGTGGCCCCTGATGTTGTAGGTATAAAGCGTCTCTTCCCGAGTCTTGTACTACCCTGAGCTGTCTCATAAAAGGTCGACCTAATATCATTTTGTAATTATTTGCCTTTCCAAATTGACATATGGCTAGAGTGTGTTCGGATTCTACTCTGCAGGTAGTCAACTTGATCTTCTCCAATATTCCTAGGGGTCTCTCCACATGGCCATGTACTAATTGAAGCTTCATACGTTCTAGTCATAGGGTTGGTTTTCCCCATTTCTCCCAAATCTCTTTCGTGGCTATGCCTATGCCCGCTCCGGTGCCTAAAATGGCTTTAGACATGTATCCATTAAAGATGATGGGTAAGCATGTATTTCCCTCATCTCCTTCACTAAATTCTCTGAAGTTGTCAACGGAGACCCATCTCCCTTGCCTCGAATTGTGGGAGCATGGAAAACTATAGGCCCCTTTTCGTATTCTCCCGTATAATTAGGTAGAGTGGAAAAGTTGTGTGCTTCCTCCCTATTTTGGTGAAACATGGAAACTTCTTCATATACTTCTTCCAAATTTGGATTCGGTTGGGTTTCCCCAATGTCTAATTCCTCAAAGGGTGGTCTTGAACTCTCATTCTTTTTCCATCGTTCTTCTTGGATCTTGGACCATACGCCTTGTGGCCACTTAGCTTCTAGTTCTGGGATTATTGAAGTTTGTTTTCTTTGAGTGCTTTGTTGTTCTTCCTCACTACTTTTCTCTTTAGGTGTTATAGTTGGTTTTTTATCGTTGTCTTTAAAACATTCATTGAACTGATTCTCAGATATTCTTGTTTCTAGGAGGACTGGGATAGTCTTTTCTAGAGTGGCTTGGGCTACCTCTATGAGCTTTTTTCATATCACCAATCTCTCCCTTTCTAACTCCCCTTGTGGGTAGAGTTTCTCATGTTGCTCTATACTTGGTCCAGTCATGATTCCGAATTGAAAAGCTTTCAGCCATAGGTCCAGGTCTCTGAGTACTGGATCTGCTAGGATTGATCCTAGTTTATCTAGTTTCTAGGTGTGGGACTTAGGTGGCATATTATCATGCACTTCCTATTCCAGTGGTTTCCCACTATCTTTTGCATCCTTCGTGTCCTTTTTATTTTTATTTTTTATCCATTTATTTCTAAGAATTTCCCTTCTAGTCTTCTAACTTGCATCCTCTTCATTTGGTAACTCTCATGTGGATCTTCTGAATCTTCCACTATCTATACCTTTGGCTCTAGATCCTTACTCATCTCTTTTTCGGAATCTAATTTCTTTATCTCTTGTCCTTTGGCTTGCGCTCGAGTAATGGCTTTTAATGGTACTGTGTATTCTTTTTCACTTCGTGACAATTCAATCACTTCGATCACATTGATCTGTGTTGTGTTATGAGACTTATTGAGATTTTTTGGGTAATCTCTAAATAGATGTTCCTTTCCACAGTCATTGGAGTACCCTTCCCATGTCCTAGGAGGTGGTGGCTTGTATGGCAGAGTGCATTCACTTATGAAATGATCTCCTCTGCACCTATAGCATGGTACTTTTGGCACAGGCAGTCTAATGGATGGTCTCATAGGTGTTGGTGCCTTAGGTGGAGTGTATATGAGATTCACATACTCTAGTCCACAGGGATTGTTGTATCCTTTATAACCATAATAGTGTTGGTCATAAGTTTGGTCATACTCCACAAGATTGGTGTCATAGGGATAGTATTCTCCCTGGGTTTTCTCATATCACTAATTTGTTGTTTCTGCACTAGCCAAAGGTGTAGCGAGTACTATGGCTCTTTCCATGTTCTCTTTTAGCTGAGTATATTTGATTGGCACTACATTCTATGGAAGGGGTGGTTGTTGTCCTAACACTGGCTATGGTTGTCCATATCCTCCTTGTTCATAAGGTGTGGGTGCTTCTTGTGGGCCTAGATAGAGGTTGTATCTTGGGATCTCTCTTCCTTATTCTCTGGGAGGGTATCCGTAAGGTCGATATTGGGGTTGATTCAGTGGTCTTGATTGCCTGTTAAATGGGCAATTTTTAGTAGCATGGTTGGTGTATTTCTGCTCAATATGGTAGTACAAGTTGGGTCCTTGGGTGGCTGCCTATTGTATGGATAAGATTTTGGCATGCCTACTCCTCCTCTTGCAAGGATATGAGATAGATGATCTCCATCACATAGGCTGCATCTCCTTAGCATTGGCATTCTCATTGGTGGGTTCTGGTAATTTCTCTGTCCATGGGCTCGCAACTTCTAAGCTACCAGTTCTACTAGCTCTTCCACATTACTAGAAGTAGTCGTCATTGTACTCCTAGTGTCCTCTGATTTAGTAGAGCTTGCTGTACTTTTAAGGTCATCAACTAGGCTATCTTCTAGATCAATGCATTTCTGAAGACACTCACTCAATGTCTAGAGCGGTTTCACATAAACTAAGGTTCTTAAGGTTCCGTTAGTCAATCCATCTAAGAATAGTGACATCATTTTTTGTTGGGAGGGTCTTTCTATTGCTGAGCACCTATCGACATATTGGTTAAATCTTCGAGCAATTGTTTTTACGGTTTCATTTGGCTTTTGTTTGAAACTATGAATTAAGGATGACGAGTTGTGTTTAATCCCTTGCCTAGTAAATTCTTCAATGAACTCTTGGAAAAATTGTTCAATATTTCCAAAATGATTTGGATCCAATGGTTGGAACCAAGTCAAGGTTGTTTCTATGAGGGTTAGTCCAAAGGACTCATACTGCACAAAGAAGTAATCCATTTGTTTGGCTCATAACACTTGCTTAAATTCTGCTATATGGTCATATGGTTCTCTCATTCCATCATAGTGATTTCTCATACATTTAGTGACTTGAATTGGTCTCAACCTTCTTAAAGGTTCTGGTGGTCTGGGCATTACAGGAATTGCTGGTCTAATTGGATGCATTCCTAGTTGCACCCCTAGTTGCACCCCTAGTTGCACCCCTAGTCTAACCGGTGTTTGAGTCATGTTACCTATCACTGAGTTGGTTTGGCGGTGTGAATGTGTTCCTGGCATTGTGAACTGCACATGTGTTTGGTTGGGGATTCTTTGCTGGCTTGTTTGTCCTGACATTGCATTCTCTGTTCCGTGATGGGTTCCAAAAGGATTGTGGGAGGTAGTTGCCTACTCTCAAGGAGGGAATACAGGCAACCCCATGAATTTCAATTGAAACCTATCGACTTCATCTACTGGCCAATACCTTCTTTGGCTTTGGTCTAGGTATGTGACTCTAGACTCATCTTCTTGATCCTTCAACTCATAGATGGTCACTAGGCTCACTTCTTGTCCTCGGATGGGTGAATTTGTCTATAATAGTAGGTCTCACCCATTAACCAGATATACATCCAACAGGTAGTCATCTTGAGGTATCAAATCCCCTCTCAAGACTTGGGTCACTACAGAGTTGCCCCTTCGAGTAGTCACAAGTTCTTCAGGGTTAGATCTCCAGAAATTTCCTTGTCCCTCTAGTTCTCCTCTCTCATTGATTTGATCTAGGTTTTCCGTCACTACGTAGATTTGACCTATCTTGTCCATGTATACTCCTGCTTCATACTTAAATGCGGGTCTGGGCACTATTGTTGACTCGATAGAGTTTACCATTCTCGCAACAAACTTATTTAGGCCATCAAGGTAAATAGGGATTCCTTGCCGATTTGTGGACACATATTGTAGAGAGGTGCAGTATTCACCCTCTATGGTTGACATAAAGTTTTCTCTTGGAACAGAACCATGCATGTCCTCTGAGTCCATGGGTAGTTCCTCGTCTAAATTGCTAGAGGTGTCTGAGTAGATCGAGTGATGGCTTGCTTGGGCTACGCTTCCTATCGATGAGATGAAACTTCATACGATACCACACTTGGCATGATACGATACCAAAGGTATACCACGATACAATACTACAGGGTGGCACAATACGATACTGGAGTTGCAGACGATAGGAGACCTCTCCTACCCACGATATGATACTAAGATAAGTGAGGATACGATACTTGGTCAACCCACGTTATGGTACCAATCCCCATGATATGATACCGATTGTAGTAACGATATGATACCAGGTTTTTCGATGATACAATACTACCCCTCATGATACAATACTAAGATAAGAGACGATATGATACCTGGGAACTCTAGGGCCGATACAATACCAAGTTTTTTGATAATACGATACTAAAATAAAGAGGATACGATAGCGCTTGGTCAATGATATGAACTCGGTCAATGATATGATACCATGACCGACATGATACGATACCAGGTGGATTGCAATATGATACCACCAGGTGACCGCAATCGTGATACCAACACTTGACGATACACGATACCTTGACAGTATCGTGATACCCCAAGTGGGCATGCATGATACGATACCGGTAAAGTATCACACTACTGGGGAATTTTGGTATCACGATACCAAAACTCAACCGATCATGATACTGCATCCAAAAACGATCAAAACTAATTTTTTTTTGTGCAATGCACTTATTTCTCTCTCCCCTTCACTCTTGACCACTTGTAACACTCAAAAACCACTTAAAATTATTCTCCTCTATGCTCTGATACCGGTTGCGACTTTAATCACATGTGTGCTTGTTCTGGTGATGTTTTTGAGATACTAAATTTGAAGAGCTCACCTTCAAGGATGCCTTGACTAAGCTTTGGGCTCAATGAGTCTATTGTTTGCTTGCTTGGCATGATACCAGCTTGGCGATACCTGTCGCTGCTCTCCCACAATACTTGTTCACACAAGTGACTAAATGAACTAAGTTTTTCGGTTTTTATAGCTTTGGTTTGCCAAGTGCCTGAACTGAACTAAATTTGACAAAAAAATTTTGGGTTTTCTTGAGATGTTCTACTTCTCCCTACTCTACTCCTCTCTCCTACATAACCCTAACTCTTCCCTTACTTCCTCACTCCTAGCCCTAAACCGAAAAACTCATTACACACACTCCAAGAGTGTGAAGTAATAAGTGTTGAAATACATAATGACTCCATTTAATGAATTCACCTCTACAAGTATGATTCCTTCACTCTAGAGATATAATCATCACGAAGGCAACTTGATTAGGTTTTTTCCTCCTGACAATAGTGCCAAATGTGTGTACCTAAGTCGCAAAGCCTTAGGGACTTGTGTCGATGAGACTAAACCTGGATTGCCCCACAAGTGCATATAGTGGTGGATTAATACACGTTTAATTATCAATCTGAGGAACCAAATGAACCAAGTGTATGAAGACCTGTGTAGACATGATGCTAAGTGAAGTATTTAAGCCACAATGCATGTGAATAGTCTCAACTACCTCTCCAACTCACTAATCCTCCAAAAGTGCATGCCGCAATACCATTTACAATAGTAAGCACAAAATCAAATGTTTCTCTAAACTCCGAACTCTGATTATGGTGAGTAGCAAGTTCATTTTGAAGCCTTCAATGAGATGCATCTATTGATGGTATTTTTAGTCGAATTCGACAAACGTCCTTCAAGTTATGAGCAAAATAGTGAATGGTGGGAAACACCAACACTCGCTCTACAACTCATTATGGCTCACACACACACTACAATAGCTCAAAAGCGATGGGAATGGGCAGACAACGGTCCTACACACACATTTCAAGCATTACACACATAGACACACAAAAGATCTTGGAGGAGGAAATCAGCAGGAAAGAAGCAAATTTGAAAATCTTCTTCAGAGCTCACAATGGCAAAAAGTTCTTTACAAGAGTCACAAAGTGACTTGTATACATGTACCCTAAAAATGGTCCTTTCACACAAGAGACCGGAACTTTTATTGACTTATATACATGTGCCCTAAAAATGGTCCTTTCACACAAGAGACCGTCACTTTTATTGGAAAACTCTAATTTGCTACTATGTTACAAGGATTATGATACAATTAGAGGACTCATCTAGTGCATTTACATGGCTTCATGAGGTGTTTCATAGTACATTAAGAAGAAAATATGTGCCCCATAATTTGAAAATTTTTTGGGCTCCCTTTTCTGTGCTCCTTTTCTCTACAACAATACCCATTTACATGGAAAAATTTTATTTATCTTTGGCAAAGGTATCAAATCCTAGTACTATTCTTCTTAATAGAATCCAATTCACTCTTCATGGCACACTACCACTTCACGTGATCCTTGTCTACATAGCCTCTTCATAATATGACATTTCAGCATCATCCATCAACATAACAAAATACAAACCTAGCACACACACATACATATATATATATATATATATATATATATGTGTGTGTGTGTGTGTGTATATACATACATACATACATACATACACACAGTACACATAGATATTTATCTCCTCTCTCTCTCTATGGTGGATGCGATGCACGTATAGAACAATTTAAAGGTTGTTAACATAAATTTTTAAAGATAAATCTGATTGGGCCTTCTTCTGAACATCCCTATGTATAGCACTTTTATGCATGCTAACTAGAGGATTAGTATCCTCTAAATCCACTCTTCTCACTTCAACCTCCATAATGGGTTATTTGTGCTTCTTAGAATCATTGAATGTCACATCACTACTTGTGATCACTGACCATGTTTCAAAATCTCATAAGTGATATCCAAATTGATCCTCTAAACCAAGAAAAATGCATTTCTTTGACTCAAATCCTAGTTTTTTATAAGATCCTTGGGTATATAAACATATGCCTCAAACCCAAAAACTCAAAGATGATCATAATATGGTGGATTCATCGGCCATAACTCTTGTGCCAATTCTAGACATTTGATAGTAATAGGTGTATTGTTAATGGCATGAATTGCAATTAGCACTACTTCTGCCGAAAAGGTGTGTGAAAGATTTGCATGATAGAAAATAGAAACTAATCTATCTTCAATATTTCTATTCATCCTTTCAGCTAGCCATTGTGTATCGGGGTATAAGGAGCCATAAAATCTCTGTGAATTCTTCTAAATCGACAAAAAGGGCTGAATTCATGTGAGGGATAATCACCTCCACTATCTAAATGTAAAGCCTTGTCTCAACTATTAAAAAACGATTTTTTGAAACTACGTAATACCCCATTCTTCGACTTGATAGGATATACGTAGACTTTTCTATTATTATCATCTATGAAAGTAACAAAGTAAAGATAACTAGCTAATGACCTTGTGGGCATAGGAACACAATAAGAAATAAAAGCACATTGGAATAGAAGAGTACACAAAGTTTGGAAAAAAAACACATGCAAAGGGAGAAAAAGACTGAGAGAGAGAACTAAAATTCTCAAATTTCCAAGAGTAATACAATTACAATGATGGTGTTGTCCACTCATGCACTTCAAATATGGTTCTCAGATGGTGATCTAGGAAATCTCTACATGAAGGGCTTACTAGTGCACAATGCTATATAGAGCTACACAAGTACTAGTAAGCCCATGTCTCACACATAGACCTCATGTAACTTAGAATTTAGGGTTCCACAAATGTCTAGGCTCTCACAATGTCTTCTTCTCATAATGGGAGCCTTACAGCTTAGATCACCATGGATTATTTTTGGTCATCTAATGGTGGAGTATAAAGTATATCTAACACCCCCTTCAATGTCCACCATGTGGTGAACTACCTCCTTGGTCCAATGCTAAGATCTTCTAAGTGTTGATGAGATTGCTCTCTCCGAAGAGCCTTGGCAAAGATGTTTGCTCCTTTCTTTAGTTGGACAATAGCTTATCTCCACAACCACTTCCTCAATCAACTCCTACACATAGTGATGCTAAATTTCTATGTGCTTAGTATGTGCATGGAAAATAGGATTCTTGGTTATGGCCATGCAACTTTGCTTTTCACACTTGAACCTTGTAGCCTTATCTCCTTGTATTCCTATATGCCATAGGATCCTCGTCAAAAATATTGATTCACATGTTGCCTTGCACTCAACCTCAATAGGAGATAATTCTACATTTAGTTACTTCTTACTAATCTAAGAGAAAATTCTAGATCCTAAAGAAAAGAAATATCCAAAAAATGTTTTTTTGGTATCAATATCTCTTGCCCAATCTGAATCAATGTATGCAACCAGGGATGATCCTTCTTTATAGAGAATACCATAGTCAATGTTTCCTTTCACATACCTGAGTATCCATAAGCTTGCCTTCTAGTGAGTTTCGCAATGCTTATTAGAGAACTTGCTTATTACTCCAACAACATACGAGATACCTGGTTTTCTATTGCACAAGTAGATGAGACTTCTAACTAATTTCTTGTATGTTTTAATATTTACTACAGGTGAAGTACCTTCAATAGATAATTATGCATTGATCTCCATAAGTGTAGAAACCTCCTTGCAATCATCCATGTCAAATGCCTTCAAAATCAATCTTGCATAATTTTTTTGAGAGATGAAAATCTTCTTGGTCCCTATTGTACTTCAAGACCTAAGAAATATTGCATTAAGCCCAAGTCTATCATTTTAGATAATGAACTTAGGGCATCTTTTGTTTGTTGAATAAGAGCATCATCATTTCTTGTAATCACAAGATTATCTACATAGAGTACAAGCACAATTGTCTTCCTTACTCTCTTTCGAACATACAAGTTAGCATTAGAAGCACATCTTTTATACCTAGATCCAAGAGATACTTATCCATCCAGTAGTACCATGATCGAGGGACTTTTTTTTGCCCACATAAAACGTTCTTTAGCTTAAGTACCTTGTTGTGTAAATGTAGAGCCTCAAACCTTGGTGGTTGAGACACATATACCCCCTCTTTGAGGTCTCCGTTCAAGAGCACTGATTTGACATCCATGTGATAGACTGGCCATCATTTATATACAACCATAACTCGTACTACTCTAATAGTATTCATCCTTGAAGTCTGGGAAAATGATTCACAAAATTCTCCCCAAACAAATGGATCAATGAACATCAATGAACAATTAGAGAAATTATGTGAGAATGTATGTTCTCACACCAATAAGTGTCTCGAGGAATAAAGTCGACCCCTATATAGTTGTAAATGTAGAATTTGGAAAACCTTTTGCAAAGTCTCCTCTAAAAAATGAGCATATGAGTGATGTAAAAAACTCATAAAACTGTGACTATTGATATGTAAACCTACATAATGAATCACTTAATCCATCACATATAACCAATTAACTAAAAGAAGCCCACTAGGCTTATCGATCACCTATGAACAACTATCATACATCACGTATGGTGAGGTTGGGTAGTCTTCCATGTGCATCAATGAAGAGATTGAAGAGACCCTGACATGTGGGTGTCTCCTAGCTATGTAAAACTCAGAATGACTCTCTTTATCAACCTACAGAATAAAGGCTAAGGATATGGAGCTCAAGGATGTGTACTTCTAACTAGAAAGTTTTTTGAACCCCATAGACCCTCTTTGGACAATGTATTACAATGTATTTTGCATGGATGTAAATAAAATTTGTAGAGTAGTTCCTAGGAAAAAATTTTCCCTTATGATAGAAGATATCCCATATGGGGTTAGGATCAATGGTTCCAGTAATGATGATGATCCATTCAAGCATCCATAGATACATAAGATGCTAACAGATTTTGCTAAATTGAGCATGTTGCCCTTATGGAGGTTCACCATTTTCCATAGCAGGGACCAATCCTTCTCTGTTTCAACAACATTGAAGTCAAGGTGTCATGTATAGAGTTCCTTAAATGATATTTTCTTTGAGCTTCATTCTGTTGTTTGGCTTTGCCCAAGTTTTGAAATCACATGTACACTTTCACTTATGATAATATTCACAAGGTAAAGAAAAATGTAAATCACATCCTAGGCCATAGTTTTGTCAGTGCAACCGAGTGCTTGATAGTCAGTTGTTATGATGAATATGAAAAAATTACGGTCAGGGAACATTGCACTAATAACGGAATCTCAAATGTAATAATGTTCCATGTAGTTACAAAGAAGCTTCATCTTGTGGCAAGGGACAAGACATTGGTTAACCCTTATCAGAGGCCCCAAAATCTTATAATGAGTTTGATCTAGTAGTCCTCTAATGATGATGATTGGGGCATAGGTAATTGTGATTGTAATGTTGCTTAGCCACATTTCTTTTGTGATAACCTCTAATTGATCTATTTGTTTTTAGGGATGACATTGGCATGTGTGCTCAAAATGTTAAGGCATTGAATAGTTGTAGAGAAAGAGGAACCCCAAGTCAACTTAATTAGAATGCGAATTAATGGTCTGAATGAGTGCCTAGACAAGAACCAAGAGGTTGGTCAAAAACATATTGATCATACATAAAGATTTTGGCCTACCTCAAGGGAACCGGTGCCATCATAAGAATATGAGCCAAGAGACATGGCTGAACTTGAAAACCCAATTCTTGATCAAGAAAAGATTGTTGAGACTGCTCAAGTGCTTGAAGATGATGTAATGCATGAGGTCGAGCATCCATATGATCAACTTCTATTGTAGAAAACCTGTACAACTTTGTAAACATACACTTATGTAATACTTTGTTGACTTAAACATAACACTTAGAGTATCTTTTTATTTGTGCTTATCTATATCCACATTCTTCTCAGTTCTGTTGGATAAGTGCATGGTTTTGTTTGTATTTATGATTGGTTGAGTTTATATTCTTTAAGTGACAATAAGAAGAGCTTTGTGAATATCAATAATGGTATGGAGAAAAGCTTTTCGTAACTTTTGTAGTATCAAATGATGTGCTATTATATATGTTGAGCCTTGAAAAATCTACTTTATTTTTCCATGTGCGAGTTATGGAAATGGTAGATATCAATGAGATCAATTATTTGAGTGTTTGGAGTATGCAATATATCAAGAGGTTGTATTTTGTTTTCTTTTCTTGGCACTTTTGGCTACTATGTATTGGAATGAGAAGCTCTGATGGAGTAACTTGATCATTAGGTAGCTTTTTTCTGTCCTATAAAAAACTGGCTTACTACTTCATCAATATGATATAATAAAAAGATTTTTTCAATGGCACTTATTGAACAAGAAACTAAGTTTTTCATAGTGGGATAAGAAAGTGAGGCTATTTCGCAACATTTCATGCATTTCTTCTCATTTTAAAAAGAGAACATGTCTTTTTTCTTGTTTGTTATGACTCGTTGTTTCTTGTACTAAGGCATTTTAGGACAATCCAAAGGAGGCAATGTAGACTTTATTGCAAGACATTGCACAAATCATGGCCTCTCAAATTAAGAACAAGCACATATTTTTGATGCTCGGTTCAACTATGAAAGAAAACAATAACTTTTGAGGTGATTATATAATTAAATTTCTTCAATTTTATCAAACCAAAGTTCAATTCTATGATATTCCAAAAGAAGATTGGACCAAAAACGTTTCAAGAGTAGTGAAAGACTCTTTGAAAACTAGCATCCAACAATATGAACACCATTATTGGAGCAATTTTGTCACATCATTAAAAAATGATTTTCTTCTCAAATGATCTAATAAAAATGAATGGATCCTCTTTTATCATATGGATAGAGATATCAAACAAGGGATTACGAATAGTAGACTTGCTAAGAGAATTTGAGGAGAGCGTTTCTCTATTATCCGTATTAGATAAAGATATTCTTCATGATAAAAGAGTAGGTCCTTCAATGCGTGAATACTAAACAAAAAATTGAAATACTTAATTTTCTTGAAGATGTTACAACAAATGATGGGGATGAGCTGAAAGTGGTCATTTAAAAGTTGATTTAAGGTGTGATTTGAGATTATCTTAAATCAATCCTAATTTTGAACTTTAATTTCAGCACCCTAAAAATAACTTGTAAAATTTAAAGGATTCTTAATTTTGATTGAGTTTAATTCTTGAAATCAAAATATTTTTTTTCTTTTTAATTATTTTTCTCACAAAAAGCTCAAAGATGTCCTATGTTTTGTTTGATGAAAAACCATATAGAAAAGAGGGATCTCTGAAGTTCTAATTCTTTCCTTTAGAAATGACGATGAAAATATGCTTTAAATTTTTCGAGATCATTCATTAATATGAATGTGCATTATCTAATCTTGAGAGTATGATCTTGCATGCCTAGGGCAACACTCCAATGCCTTGCATAAAGGCACATTTTTTGAAATGAAAACCCATGCACTAATCCGATTGCACTAAAAAACGTAAGGGTCAAAATAAATTGTGAGAAAATTATGAGTGTTAATCCTCTTCATCAAAGAACCACTTGAGAATAACTCAAGTACCTCATGATGCACCATAAACTGTCTCGTGCATTTGAAGGATATGCAAATGATAGGGCTTCATTCCATGGCCTTGCATGAAGGCACATAACTTGTTTTTACCCATGCACAATTTGATCTTTAATTCATGAGGAAACATCATCACTTCTAATCTTCCATGCTATAAGATATTGATCATTGAGGGCACTTCTAGAGGAAGCATAGGTTTGGTAAGGGAAAGATGTGGTAGTGATTGTGGCCATGGGCCCTCATCAACACTTGAATATGAGGTATTCAAAGCTTTAAATGGAGTTCTCAACCATGAAGATGCTTAACCATTGGTCTACATGAAGTGAAGAAAAGAAACGATGAGGGAAGGAAATGGAGTTCTCAAAGAAAATAAAGGCCCATGAAGGTCATTCCAAGGTTTCAACCATAGTCAAATGATGGAGAAGAAGAGGAACAAGGAATGACAAATTGTTTAAAATTTGGACACTTTTTGAACCTCCAATGCTTATGTGAAAGATCATGTAGAAAATGAAAGAAGTTGGAGAAGCTTGGAGAGGCTTGGAAAGTTTTGTCAAGTGGTGAAGTTGGTCCAACAAACTAGCATAGGACAAGCCCTAGCTCTTTGGATATGTAAATTAAACTTTGTAGGCTTGTGGTTAGTGCAATAAAACCCAATAGGTACTTTGGAACATCAACAAGAACAAGTTGATGCAAAACACATAACTTTCACCTTGGCTAGCTCATAAAAACCTTCTAAAAATAGATGGAAGTTGTGACTCAAACATGGAGAGTAGCCAACATAGTAACAATTGGAAACGTTCCTCTTAAGGGAGAGTCGTAGGCAGAGTTGGCTTTCTATAATTCAAAAAAGTACCTATTTTATACCAAGAATAGAAGGACCAATCACTTTAACACTGAACTGGCGTCATCACGATTTTTCAGGGATGTGCAGAGAATGACCCTGACACTGAAAAACTTGAATTCCCGTGAAACTAATGAACCAAATGATCTAAAAATTTGTACACATAAATAAGAAGGTAATACCTTTGAATGCTTAAACACTAGATATTGCACTCTTAATAGAGCAGCAATCTCTGCAAGTTGATTGAGTCTGAGGAAGAAGGAGCAGAGAACAAAAATGGCACCAAGCAATGATCAAAGACCTTTTCTTCATGGATTTGAATTCGAAATCACATGGGTTTGGCAATTTCGATTGATTGGAATCTTTTCCTACAATCTAAGAAAAGAGAAAGTTAACGTCATATCTACTTCTTCATTGATTGATTGAGAATCAATCTTAACCACTTCTAACTTATGGCTTTTAGGCCTTTTACTTTTTCCTTTTAGAACGATAAATATTTTGGAAATTATATAAGAAAGTGATCCTATGATCAAACGCTCAATACAATAAATGAATGCAAATAAAACTCTACAAGGAGTATATGTGGCATCATTCAAATGATGGATTTGATGAAGATCATTTCCACCTCAAGCATAATGAAAGCTTCATATTCGTACAAATCTCCCTCAAGCTTAAGTATGCTTTAGTCTTCATTCTTTGATAGGTTGAATAGCTGCCATAGCTTTGAATCTACAAAGCTTTATTCCATCAAGTGCCTTTGTCATCAAGTCTGTTATTTGCTTCCTAGTGGGCACAAATGAAATGTTAATTTCCTTTGCCATAAGCTTCTCTCTTACAAAGTGGTAATGTACTTCTATATGCTTTGTCCTTGCATGAACAATGGGATTTATAGCTAGATGCATGGAACTTACATTATCT
This sequence comes from Ceratopteris richardii, assembly GCA_020310875.1. NCBI lineage: Eukaryota > Viridiplantae > Streptophyta > Polypodiopsida > Polypodiales > Pteridaceae > Ceratopteris > Ceratopteris richardii. The sequence goes on along the minus strand of CM035411.1, from coordinate 104,579,984 downwards.
CCAAAGTGAGATTTGGAACTTACAAGTCTGAAATCTGAGCACAACTCCTTGAGCCATATTGCTTCTTGAGTTGCAATAGTTAGAACTCTATATTCTGCTTCAGTTGAAGATAAAGCAATTGTTGGTTGCTTCATCTAGCTCCATGACACCAATTTTGAACCTGCAAATGCTAAGTATCCAAGGTACTTCTTCTATCATCCTTTGCTCCTACCCAATCTGCATTTGAATAGATTTTGATATCGAAATCTAAAGAGTGAGGATAGTAGATACCTTCATTAAGTGTCCCTTTAAGGTACTTGAGTACTCTCTTTGTAGCATCCATGTGTGGCCTTCTAGGTGAGTGCATGAACTGACTAAGCACTCCCACACTATATGATATGTCTAGTCTTGTGTGAGTAGCATATATCAAGCTACCAACTAAGCTTTGATGCTCTTTAGGATCATCAATCTACTCACCCTCATAAACACTTAGTTTATGGTTCAATTCCAAAGGTGTACGTGCAAGCTTTGTGTTCTCCATTCCGAACTTGACATGTAGGTCTTGAATGTATCTTATGTGAGTTAGATACATTCCTTCATCTATATAAATCACTTCCATACCTAGGAAATATGTGAGCTCACCTAAGTCACTGATTTTGAACTCCTCTTGCATGTGTCTCTTGATCCTTTGAATGCCATTTAGATCATCACGTGTCACAATAATATCATCTACATATACAAATAGATAGATAACCTCATCGTGATCCCTTTTGATGAATAAAGAAGGATCTGAGTTGCTTAGTTTGAACCCTTGACCTTGAAGGTATGTAACCAACCTATAATTTCAAGCTCTAGGAGCTTGTTTCAATCAATACAATGCTTTCTTAAGTCTACAAACATCAGTTGTATGATTAGGGTTTTCAAAACTTGGTTGTTATGACATGTATACCTCTTCACTTATCCAACCATTTAAGAATGCATTTTTCACATCAAGTTGGAGGAGTCTCCAACTTCTTGCAATAGCTACACTTATCAATGTTCTTATTGTAGTCAGCTTTGCAATTGGTAAGAATGTTTCCTCATAGTCTATACCATGAGTTTGTGAGCATCCTTTTGCAACTAATCTTGCCTTGTACCTACAAATTGATCCATCTGAGTTTCTTTTAACTTTACATACCCATTTGCAATCAATTACCTTTTGATTGGGTGACATTGGAACCAAATCCCAAGAGTCCATAACTAGCAAGCCTTTCTCAACTATTTGGCCTACACTTATTAGTTTTTTTTGTAATAGTGGCAACATAGATTACCTTGCTCAGAATATTTGTCCTACCATTGGAAGCTTTCACATTACCAATCTTCTCCACCCTATGCTTTATCTCATCCCTTGTTTGAACTTCATGTCTATGCTTTGGACTTTACAAATCAAATAAGAGAGCTATGTGTTGGAGTTAGACGTCTGCATAAGCACACAAAGAACACAAGGAAGAGGAAGAAGCTTGGATCACAACACACAATACTGAATGTATTACCACTAAAATCTACAATGATAAGTTACTCATTAGGATTATAGGCATACATACAAGCTAGGGGAGAAAACCTCCTAAAGAGGTAAAAAAGTTCCTTGGTGGTCCTAGTGTGGTCACACACATCACTACCTAAATATATCAACAAATCCCCCCAGGGAGTGATGCAATGAACAAGGAAGTAAGCTATGTGGAATCAATCCACAAAAGGAAGTAAGCTCAAAGCTCTGTGGAAAGCGTCAAACTTCTCTCGAGGCAAAGCCTTTGTGAAAAGGTCTGAAATGTTCTCTTGCATGGGCACATATGCCAAGCTGATCTCTTCAGCAGAGAACCTTTCCCTGACATAATGATAATGCACCTCAATGTGCTTAGTGCGAGCATGGAACACAGGGTTCCTCACAACTCCGAATGCACTTTGACACTTAGTGAAGATGGTTGTGGTAGAAGATTAACCAACACCAAAATCAGCCATAAGGTGTCTAAGCCACACACGCTCAATAGTCACTGTGAAAGCTGCCCTATACTCACCCTCACAACTAGAAGTGGCCACAATAGGTTGCTTCTTGCTCAACCAAGATATACATGAGCTACCAAGCATGAAGCAAAAGCCACTAGTGGACACAACAGTGTCATAGCAACCATCCCAATACAATCAATAAAAGCATGCAAATCTGGCGGTAGTGATCCCCGTTGGGATAAAACAATCCAAGTAGTCGAGTACCACTCAAGTAGCAAAAGATGTGCTTAACTATCTGTCAATGTTTGACTCCTAGGAAATGCATAAACATGCTCATCTGTGAGATAGCAAACTGAATATTTGGCTGAGTAATCCATAATTAAATCAAGCATCCAATAGCTTGCTGATAGAGAACAACATCAAATGCAACTCAAAAATCATGAAGACTCCATCGTTAACATATCTCCATAGGAGTGGCAATAGGTTTGTAGTCTTCAAGGCTAAAATTTTGCAATAATGTGTCAATATTTTTTTTTTGACACAAAGCTATTCCACCATCAACTTGCATAAACTTAATGCCCAAATAATGATGCAAATGCCCCAAATCAAACATCTCAAATGAGGCATGCAAATCAGCCTTGAAATCAGCAATATGGTTCTCATGAGGACCAGTGAGTAGCATGTCATCAACATAAACAACAATGATCAAAAGCACGCTTAACATATAAGGTGCTTGTTGAGCCCATAAAGTCATATTGGTCAAAGTCACCCGTAGTCAAAGTCAACTATAGTCAAAGTCAAGAGGCAAAGTCAAACCGATCAAAGTCAACAAGGTCAAGGTCAAAGTCAACATGGCAAAGTCAAAGTGTTCGAAGTGTAGGTGTCAAAGTGCACAAGTAGTGCACAATTAATTGTCCACAAAGTGTGAATTGGAGAAAGTGATTGTAGGTTACAGAGGTATTTCTCTAATTTCCCTAAGGTTCAAAGTGTTTTTAAAGTGTTTTGGAAGGTTCAAGTGAACCCTCTCTTAGGTGCACAAGTGAAGAATTAAAAGGCAAAATGTGAAGGTATGTGAAAAGGCAAAATGTGAAAGGTATGTGAAGCGGCAGCGTATGCAGAAGTGAAAGTATGGTCCCCCCAATTAAAATTTTTCTTTTAGTCTAAAGTCACTACAGGACAAAACAAGGATTCGTTGGCTACCCATTTGTGGAAACAATCTTAGGACATCAAAGTGAGCACCAAGATACTCTTGTAGTTAGGAGCGTATGTGAATCGACACTCAAATCACGGCAAGGACTATTCTTGGACTAAGCAAGTGTAAGAAAGACTAAGCAAGGTGAGCATAGTCTGAGAGGAAAGAGAGAGAAGTGCAAGAGACACACAGTGTGCGACCTAGAGAAGTGAAGTGCAAGGTGTGCATGAAGAGTGACCAAGGAAGTGTGTAGAGAAGTGCTAAGCTAGTCCCCCAAGGATCCCAAGGTCTCATTGCAGTGTGCGCGTGCCGACAGAAGGTGTCCATCCCTCCCCCTTATTGGAAGCTTGGTGCAAGGTATGCACAAGGGCTGGCTTGGAAAAGGTGGAGGTTTGGTGTAGAGGAATGCAGCAGCAACAAGACCTTGGGTATTTGGTATTTTGTAATTGAGCACTCCGTGGGATTTTGCACAAAAGCATTGGATTGTATTGTGCATCACCATTGTATTTGTCTTATTATAATCAATCGATAGAGGCTTCTAGTGTGTATCTTTCTTCTTGTCTTTCCCTTTTCTCCTACAAACATTCAAATCCCTTCTTGTCTAAGAATCCCCCAACAAAATTTGGCATGCCTGGTGGGACTCCGAGGAGATTTGAGCATAGGAGAAGCCAAGTGCAAAGGGTAGAAGAGTTCAAGTGCCGACAATACTACTTCAGTGGACTAAGAGGTAAATATTCTTATCAATTATCTCATACTAAAAGGACTATGAACAGCCCATGACCGCAACCCGGTCCCAAACATTAAGGTTCACCTGCAAGCAAACAAGAAGGAAGGCTATTAGAAGATCCTCTAATCCACTATCTTCGACCTCATCAGTAAAGAGCATGGCAGGACAGGTAGACTTGGAATCCTTACTATCAAGATTAAATATAAAATTTCCTTCTTTCAAAGGCCTAGCTCTAGAAGATCTGGACAAGCATATTAGAAGGTGGTGCAATTAGAAGAAATTGAATCTTTTATAGTGCAGAGAAGAAGTAAGGGGAAGGCTCAAGTGGACATAGGTAAAGAATCAATGATCAATGGATTGAACAAAGACAAAGTTGCATCAAAAGATAAAGCCACCATAGGTGCATATATAAAGCAAAAAGAAAATTTCATAGGTACCAATGATGCCATTGGATACACATTCAATAGGGCTCATGAGGAGTTTGATAAGGAAAATGGAGCCCATGCTCTTAAGGAATTAGAAGCTTCAAGACTACTCAAGTCCATGAAAACGGAGGTCAGTATTTTTGATTTAATAAAGATGGATGGGAAATTCAAGTCAGAACTCTTGCAGATAATTGATGAAATGTCCACAACAAGTTTAGTGGCAAAGGCTGTTGTTATGCATAAAGATAAAAGTGTAGGGGAAGCACCCCTCACAGATTACAAGAGCCCTCGGCTAACAGTCTCTATTAAAGGTCAAGAGTTTCAAGGAGTTATTGTGGATGGTGGTTCTAGCATTAACTTGATGCCTGAATATACCATGAAAAAGATTGGACTATACCCTTCTAGGCCTACCAAATTCACTATAACACTGGCAGACCAAAGCATAGTTAAGCCTATGGGAGTGGTCCCCGGAGTCCCAGTCAAGATACAAGGTACCATCTTTAACTTGGACTTTGTTGTTTTAAGGCTGCCACATGTAGAAGGAAGTTTCCCCCTGTTAATTGGGAGATCTTGGTTAAGGCATGCCAATGTGCTGCATGACTGAGGCAAGGACACAATGTGGGTAAAGCAAGAGGGAAAAGAGTTGCAGCAGATAAGTTTAGAAGAAGGACCAGACAATCAGAGAAATACCAGCATGATGTAGAAAATTGGTATTTGTATGGAAAAAGAAATGTTGGACAACCCAGGAGCAGATCTATTTGAAGGAACAAATTTATATGAAGATGAAAACATGTTGGCTTGGCTCCATGCAGGAGATCCATCTTCTTGCTATGGAATTTTTCCAAACTCAAGTATAGAGGAAGCATATGAAGAAAAAGAGAACATCATTCAGGTTACTAACTCGAGTGAGAAAGGCCATAGAAGAGAGAAGAAAAGAAAAGCCCTTAAGTGAAGCAGTGATGAAGCTACTTCAATCATATGTCAATGGCCACTTTTCTATGGATACTAGTACGGTTATCATCTGCTATGTCAATTTTTATGTGGAAAGAGGACGTGCAATTCTTTGGAAAGAGATGGTTCCATTGGATGAAGAAGCTGGAATAGTAAAAATGGAATCTTGCACATTAAGTTATAAAGTTGCTGAAACATAGATACAAAAGATGCAGTATGGAGGAGATAATATTCTAATGAAGGGTTTAGGGTACCACTATCAGATGACTAGTGTGCCCAACAAGAAGACACAACCAATGAAGTGTAGTACAATTCGAGATTCTGGAGGATTTTTTTTGAGTCAACATATCAAGGCTCAAGGCCTATCATCAACACAAATGAAGATTTATGGATCACATGGAACCCGCAAAATTTGTCCAGGTTGCACATAGTCTTTTCAAGTCATTTTTACTTACGTTTTAGTAGTTTTTATCCTTTTTTCATGCTTGTTCTTTGAGTTTTTAGCAAATTTAGCAGCCCTTTCATAGCCTTTGCATAAGCAAAATTTTTTGGAAATTTTTGGGAATTTTTCAAGAAGTTTTAGAATTTTTCTAGCACTTTTTATCCTTTTCAAGTGTTATTTTCTTGCAAAATTGTAGGAATAAAGGAAGCTCTCTGTGGTTTTGAGTGAGGAAATCGGCCTAGACTTGTAGGGAATCTTCTTACAGTTTTTTTAAGATTTGTTTTGGATTTTTTTGCTTTTTTTTGGATTTCTTTTGTACTTTTCTTTAATTTTGGATATTCCAAAAAGAGAGGGACCCCACGAGGGATTTTTTTTCGCATTATATAAAAAAAAAATAAAACAAAAAGCCCCCTAGGGATTTTTTTGAGAAAAAAAATCCCCCTCTCTCTCTCGCTCTCTCTCTCTCTCTCTCTCCCCCCCCCCGCCCCCCCCGCCCCTCCTCCCGGATTTTTTTTTCTTTCTATTTATTATTATTTTATTTATTTTATTGTTTTGATTTTTATTTTTTTTTTTATTATTATTTTTTATTATTGAATTTTTTTTTTTGCTTTATTTTTACTTTTATGCCCCCTACCTACGTTCACTAAAAAAAATAAAAAAAATCTTAGTTTCTTTATTATTTTAATATTTCAATATATATATATATATATATATTTCTTTCCAATGGTTCAAACCTTTTGGCTTTGGATCGTACTCGGATGGCCATTTTTTTCATAAGTGAGGTCATTTTCATGTATTTTGGCACCTATGGATTCATTTTTTGCCTCAATTTTTCCAAAATCCCACTTTTCTCTGTCTTTTGGTCAAAAACCACATGTTTTGAGCACATTTATCACATGTTTTTCTTTCTCCACATGGTCCACACAGTCTATTCTCACTTTGTTTTACCTTCTTTTTCACCTTTTCCCATATGCAACCTGTGTCGCTCTATTGTTTCTTGATTTTAGCCCTCTCAAGACCCCATAATCCTACTCCCTAACCATCCCTTTACCCTTGTGCCCAACCCCATCCTAACCCCTCCATGCCCTATCCATCTCAGCCCCTCAGCCCTCCCTTCCCCCTCCGTTCTACCCTCCCATTGCCCTCCTTTGCTTTTACATGCCAAAATTCCAATTGTGGGTTCTTCTCTAGTACTTGTTTCTCTTGCTTCTGGTGGACTTGGTAGCTGCTCAGGTGTCCTTTTGAAGATTTTGCAGCACACGAATCATGGTGTCCATTTTGCTTAGAGTTTTGGTTGTAGCTCCCCAAGACGGAGAGCACATTAGGTGGTGGGGAACTGTTCAGCCCATAAAAGTCATATTGGTCAAAGTCAATCCTAGTCAAAGTCAACTATAGTCAAAGTCAAGAGGCAAAGTCAAATCGGTCAAAGTCAACAAGATCAAGGTCAAAGTCAACGAGGCAAAGTGAAAGTGTTCGAAGTGCAGGTGTCAAAGTGCACAAGTAGTGCACAATTAATTGTCCACAAAGTGTGAATTGGAGAAAGTGGTTGCAGAGTGCAAGGGCATTTCTCTAATTTCCCTAAGGTTCAAAGTGTTTTTAAAGTGCTTTGGAAGGTTCAAGTGAACCCTCTCTTAGGTGCACAAGTGAAGAATTAAAAGGCAAAATTTGAAGGTATGTGAAAAGGAAAAATGTGAAAGGTATGTGAAGTGGCAGCGTACGCAAAAGTGAAAGTATGGTCCCCCCCATTTACATTATTGTTTTAGTCTAAAGTCACTATAGGACAAAACAGGGATTCGTTGGCTGCGCACTTGTGGAAACAATCTTGGGACATCAAAGTGAGCACCAAGATACTTTTGCAATTAGGAGTGTATGTGAACCGACACTCAAATCAAGGCAAGCACTATTCTTGGACTAAGAAAGTGTAAGAAAGACTAAGCAAGGTGAGCATAGTCTGAGAGGAAAGAGAGAGAAGTGCAAGAGACACAGAGTGTGCGACGCGGAGAAGTGAAGTGCAAGGTGTGCATGAAGATTTACCAAGGAAGTGTGCAGAGAAGTGCTAATCTAGTCCCCCAAGGATCCCAAGGTCTCATTGTAGTGTGCGCCTGCTGACAAAAGGTGTCCATCCCTCCCCCTTATTGGAAGCTTGGTGCAAGGTGTGCACAAGGGCAGGCTTGGAAAAGGTGGAGGTTTGGTGCAGAGGAAGGCGGCAACATTAAGACCTTGGGTATTTCGTATTTTGTAATTGATCACTCTGTGGGATTTCGCACAGAAGCATTGGATTGTATTGTGCATCACCACTGTATTTGTCTTATTATAATCAATTGACAGAGGCTTCCAGTGTGTATCTTTCTTCTTGTCTTTCCCTTTTCTCCTACAAACACTCAAATCCCTTCTTGTCCAAGAATCCCCCAACAATGCTCTTATTTGGATTGTTCTCAAAACCATGTGCAATCAGAGAGGCATGTATCTTTTCATACCAGGCACGTGGTGCTTGCTTTCAACCATATAATGCCTTCTTTAACTTGCACACCTGGTTTTCATGTCCTTTTTGTACAAAGCCACAGGGCTGAAAAACATACACTTCTTCATGCAAATCATCGTTCAAAAATGCAGTTTTAATGTCCAACTGATGTACATTCCAAACATGATGATCACGAAGTGCACAGATGCTATGAATAGTAGTCATACGGCATGTAGCTGCAAAGGTCTCATCAAAATCAATGCCTCTTTCCTGTGCATAACCTTTTGCGACAAGCCTAGCCTTATACATGTTACCTATTCCATCATGCTTATGCTTCAGCTTGTATACCCACTTAGTGCCAATGGCCAACTTACCATGAGGCAAGTCTCATAAAGACCACGTACCATTCTTTATTATAGCATCATATTCAGATTCCATTGCACCCATCCAATTTCTTTAATTTTGTGTTTCATCAAATGAAAGAGGCTGGTTCTCATCACAGACACTAGACACAACCATAGCATAGCAATCTGATGCAAAAGAGGCACTATGAGAGCCTGAACGCGTACGATATGACAGAGATGCATCTAATTTGCTATCACATAAAGTTTGCACCAGCCATTTTGGCATAGTTTTTGCTTCGCCAATATCAGTTCTCTCATCAACAAGTGCATCATGTAAAATTGAATCAGAAATGGAGTGATTTGGATCATCACATGAAACCTGTAAAGGCTAAGATGTTGCCTCATTAGGACCAACACTAGACTATCCACCTATAAAAAGAGGTAGCAAAGTATCATACATGTCTTTGGAGCTAACAATGTCTCCTTAGTACATGAAAGTAATTGTTGAATAGCATCTTCCACAAAAACAACATGATGGCTAAGCAAAATGTGTTTAGTTTGTGGATGATACACACGATAGCCTTTGCTTTCAGAACTGTACCCAACAAAAATACATTTCACTGCTTTATCATCCAGTTTTTTGTGATGTTGTTCATGCACTAATGCATATGCTAAACAACCAAAAACATGCAGATGAGCAACAGATGGCTTGCAACTATGCCAAGCCTTATATGGAGTGATAGACTACAATGCTATAGTGGGACACCTGTTAAGTACATATGTTGCACACATAATAGCCTCAAGCCATAAACTATGTGGTAAAGCTTGACTATTGACCATACACCTCCCCATCTCCATGAGTGACCTGTTCTTCCATTTAGAAACTCCATTTTGTTGAGGTATATACAACACTATACATTGATGTTTTATCACACGATCATCCAAAAATGCATGAAAGTTAGAAGACATATATCCCCCCCCCCTCCCCTGATCAAAAGGGAGGGTGTCAATTTTACAGGTTGACAGATTTTCAGCCAAAACCAAAAACTATTTTGAAGCACATAAACAAATGGGACTTTTCTTTCACTGGATGTACCCATGCGTGCCTAGAAAAATCATCAATGAAAGTCACAAAGTAAGGATGGTTTCCAAAAGAGGGTGTCTGCATAGGACCACAAACATCAATGTGAATAAGCTACAATTCCTGTGTAGCTTGAGCAGAATCATCTTTTGGGAAAAAGAAATGCTCGATTTTGCCCAAAATACAACCTTCACATACATGTTTATCGGCTGTTTCAAGTTTGGGCAAAGAGGACACCATTTCAAATTTCTATAGGCGTAAGAAACTAGTATAATTCAGATGACCTAAGCATGCACGCCAAAGCTTTGCATCTGACATAGCTTGAGAATCATGTACTGCACATGTTGAATCATTCACAATTTTTTCATAGTCTATGAGCTTACACAACCCATGACATAAAATTATAAAAGCAATAATCATGTCGCCGTTTGACAGATCATGAACTGTATATTTGTCACCAAGAAAGTTCACAACCAATACAATCTTAGCTAAAGCTCTCTTATATATTAAATTTATTTATTTAAAACACTAGTTCTTATCATATTTATTTATCTATATAATTATCCTATTTTATATATATATTTATTTATATATTCAGATTTTTTTCTTAATTAATCCTATTTTTATATAATTAATTATATATATTTAATTAAATTACTTAAAACACTAGTTCTTTTTATATTTATTTATCTATATAATTATCCTATTATATATATATATATATATATATATATATATATATATATATATATATATATATATATATATATATAATAGGATAATTATATAGATAAATAAATATAAAAAGAACTAGTGTTTTAAGTAATTTAATTAAATATATATAATTAATTATATAAAAATAGGATTAATTAAGAAAAAAATCTGAATATATAAATAAATATATATATAAAATAGGATAATTATATAGATAAATAAATATGATAAGAACTAGTGTTTTAAATAAATAAATTTAATATATAAGAGAGCTTTAGCTAAGATTGTATTGGTTGTGAACTTTCTTGGTGACAAATATACAGTTCATGATCTGTCAAACGGCGACATGATTATTGCTTTTATAATTTTATGTCATGGGTTGTGTAAGCTCATAGACTATGAAAAAATTGTGAATGATTCAACATGTGCAGTACATGATTCTCAAGCTATGTCAGATGCAAAGCTTTGGCTTAAAACTAGTTCTTTTTATATTTATTTATCTATATAATTATCCTATTATATATATATATATATTTATTTATTTATATATTCAGATTTTTTCCTTACTTTTTTTATATTTTCTCTTTATATAAATTTAATTGAGTTGTATATATGTCTAAATCCTAAAACCCTAATCTTAAAGATCTAGACCTAAAATATGTATATTTCTGTATGCATGTGTATATACATGTATATATGTATTATATGTGTATGTGTATGTGTGTATATATGTTATGTAGGTGTTAAAACCCTAAAACCCTAATTAGAAAGACTAAGACTTAAACCTGAAATACTAAAACCTAAAGACTTAAACTTGAAATACTAAAACCTAAATACTTAAACACCTAAAAAAACCCAAACCCCTAATCCTATTTTATATATATGTTTATTTATATATTTAGATTTTTTTCTTATTTTTTTTATATTTTTTCTTAATATAAATGTAATTGAATTATATATGCATAAACCCTAAAACCCTTATCTTAAATATCTAGACCTAAAATATGTATATTTCTGTATGCATGTGTATATACATGTATATATGTATTATATATGTGTATGTGTGCATATATGTTATGCATGTGTAAAAACCCGAAAGCCCCAATCGAAAAGATCTAGACCTAAAACATGTGTGCACGTGTATGCATGTGTATATCTATGTGTATAAGTATATGTGTATGTATGTGTTAATAGCCTAAAAACCCTAATCCTATTTTTATATATTTGATGTAAAAAGAAACTTCAAAATCAAAATTTTATATATTTAATTAAAACACTAGCTTATGTGTGTGTATATGTGTGCATGTGTGTATGTATGTGTGTGTGTGAATGTATGCATGTGTGTATATGTGTATGTGTGTGTATGTATGCATGTGTGAGTATATGTGTATGTGTGTGTATGTATGCATGTGTGTGTATGCATTCATGTGTGTGTGCATGCATGTGTGTATGTATGTGTGTATGTGTGCATGTGAGTGTATGCATGCATGTGTGTATATGTGTTTGTATGTATGCATGCATGTGTGTATATGTGTGTATGTATGCATGTGTGTACATATGTGTATGTATGTATGCATGTGTGTACATGTGTGTGTGTATGTACGCATGTGTGTATATGTGTATGTGTTTATGTATGCATGCATGTGTGTATATGTGTATGTGTGTATATGTATGCATGCATGTGTGTATATGTGTGTATGTATGTGTGTATGCATATGTGTGTCTATGTATGTGTGTATGCGTGTGTGTGTGTATGTATGCATGTGTGTATATGTGTATATATGTGTATGCATGCATGTGTGTATATATGTGTGTATGTATGCATGCATGTGTGTATATGTATGTATGTATGTGTGTGTGTATTTATGTGTATGTGTATGTATGTGTGTATATGTGTGTGTATGTATGTGTGTATGCATGTGCGTGTGTGTATGTGTATGTATGCATATATGTATATATGTGTGTGTATGTATATGTGTATGCATGTGTGCGTGTATGTATGCATGTGTGCGTGTATGTATGCATGTGTGTATATTTGTATGTGTGTGTATGCATGCATGTGTGTATATCTGTGTGTATGTAAGCATGCATGTGTGTACATGTATGTGTGTATGTATGCATGTGTAGATGTGTGTGTGTGTGTATGTGTGTGTATGGATGCTCTATTTTCCCATCTCTATCTTCCTCTCTTTAATCTCTCTTTATCTCTCACTCTCTCTCTTTTTATCTCCCTATCTCTTTATCTCTCTATCTCTCTCTCTCTTTCTCTCTCTTTCTCTATCTTTTTCTCTCTTTCTCTCTCTTTCTCTCTCTTTCTTTCTCTTTCTCTCTTTCTCTCTCTTTCTCTCTCTCTTTCTATCTCTCTCTCTGTCTCTCTCTCTCTTCTCTCTCTCTCTCTCTCTCTCTCTCATCTCTCTCTTTCTCTCTCTATCAATAGAGAATAAAACAATCACTTACAAGTATGTCCCTCTTTTGGATCGTTTTTGTCAAAGCGTAATGTATGTCGTCTATCCTCAAATTCCAAACAATCGATTCCAAAGAATTTCTACAAAATCAAAGAGAAGAGAAATTATAAGACCTAAAGCATAGAGAAAGACAAAGGCTAAGAGTACGTGCACCACTTACCAAGATGTGAGATCTAAACCGAGAGAGAGAGAGAGAGAGAGTGTGTGTGTGTAGAGAGAGAGATCTGTGTGTGTGTGTGCACAAGACAATGCAGGTCGCAATTCGGTTCACGCACGCAAGTTCGACAGACTCAAACACGCACAAAAATGTTCAGTTTTGCTCTCAGGTTCTGGGTATATATGTTATGTAGGTGTTAAAACCCTAAAACACTAATCAGAAAGACTAAGACTTAAACCTGAAATACTAAAACCTAAAGACTTAAACCTAAAATACTAAAACCTAAATACTTAAACACCTAAAAAAACCCAAACCCCTAATCCTATTTTATATATATGTTTAATTATATATTTAGATTTTTTTCTTATTTTTTTCTATATTTTTTCTTAATATAAATGTAATTGAATTATATATGCATAAACCCTAAAACCCTAATCTTAAATATCTAGACCTAAAATATGTATATTTCTGTATGCATGTGTATATACATGTATATATGTATTATATATGTGTATGTGTGCATATATGTTATGCATGTGTAAAAACCCGAAAGCCCCAATCGAAAAGACCTAGACATAAAACATGTGTGTACGTGTATGCATGTGTATATCTATGTGTATAAGTATATGTGTATGTATGTGTAAATAGCCTAAAAACCCTAATCCTATTTTTATATATTTGATGTAAAAAGAAACTTCAAAATCAAAATTTTATATATTTAATTAAAACACTAGCTTATGTGTGTGTATATGTGTGCATGTGTGTATGTATGTGTGTGTGTGAATGTATGCATGTGTGTATATGTGTATGTGTGTCTATGTATGCATGTGTGAGTATATGTGTATGTGTGTGTATGTATGCATGTGTGTGTATGTATGCATGTGTGTGTATGCATTCATGTGTGTGTGCATGCATGTGTGTATGTATGTGTGTATGTGTGCATGTGAGTGTATGCATGCATGTGTGTATATGTGTTTGTATGTATGCATGCATGTGTGTATATGTGTGTATGTATGCATGTGTGTACATATGTGTGTGTATGTATGCATGTGTGTACATGTGTGTGTGTATGTACGCATGTGTGTATATGTGTATGTGTGTTTATGTATGCATGCATGTGTGTATATGTGTATGTGTGTATATGTATGCATGCATGTGTGTATATGTGTGTATGTATGTGTGTATGCATATGTGTGTCTATGTATGTGTAAATGCATGTGTGTGTGTGTGTATGTATGCATGTGTGTATATGTGTATATATGTGTATGCATGCATGTGTGTATATATGTGTGTATGTATGCATGCATGTGTGTATATGTATGTATGTATGTGTGTGTGTATGTATGTGTATGTGTATGTATGTGTGTATATGTGTGTGTATGTATGTGTGTATGCATGTGTGTGTATATGTGTATGTATGCATATGTGTATATATGTGTGTGTATGTATGTGTGTATGCATGTGTGCGTGTATGTATGCATGTGTGTATATTTGTATGTGTGTGTATGCATGCATGTGTGTATATCTGTGTGTATGTAAGCATGCATGTGTGTATATCTGTGTGTATGTAAGCATGCATGTGTGTACATGTATGTGTGTATGTATGCATGTGTAGATGTGTGTGTGTGTATGTGTGTGTATGTATGCTCTATTTTCCCATCTCTATCTTCCTCTCTTTAATCTCTCTTTATCTCTCACTCTCTCTCTTTTTATCTCCCTATCTCTTTATCTCTCTATCTCTCTCTCTCTTTCTCTCTCTCTCTTTCTCTCTCTTTCTCTATCTTTCTCTCTCTTTCTCTCTCTTTCTCTCTTTCTCTCTCTTTCTCTCTCTCTTTCTATCTCTCTCTCTGTCTCTCTCTCTTCTCTCTCTCTATCTATCTATCTATCTATCTCTCTCTCTCTCATCTCTCTCTCTCTCTTTCTCTATCTCTTTCTCTCTCTATCAATAGAGAATAAAACAATCACTTACAAGTATGTCCCTCTTTTGGATCGTTTTGTCAAAGCGTAATGTATGTCCTCTATCCTCGAATTCCAAACAATCGATACCAAAGAATTTCTACAAAATCAAAGGGAAGAGAAATTATAAGACCTAAAGCATAGAGAAAGACAAAGGCTAAGAGTACGTGCACCACTTACCAAGATGTGAGATCTAAACCGAGAGAGAGAGAGAGTGTGTGTGTGTGTGTGTAGAGAGAGAGATCTCCGTGTGTGTGTGTGCACAAGACAATGCAGGTCGCAATTTGGTTCACGCACGCAAGTTCGAGAGACTCAAACACGCACAAAAATGTTCAGTTTTGCTCTCCGGTTCTGGGTATGTTTAAAACACGGCCTTGGTATGGGTGTCGGTATGGGCATTGATAACTTACAGTAAATTATTGACGCTTATACTGACGTTCATACCGACGCTCATACTGACACTTATACTAGCGGTTGCAAGACACATCGATGATCCGTTTTAAACGGTCATACTGACGGTCACTTGACCATCGGTATCTTTAACTGGACTTTTCCAACATTTATACCGACGCCGAGAGTGACCGTCGGTATAGGCAGCGTAGTTATGCCCCTCATATGTTGTAGTGTGAAATATACTCTAGTAGAAGAAAAAATAGAAGAGATAGTGGGAACATCCAAAGAATATTTAGAAGAGCATCTTGTTCATTATGAGGATTATGCTGAATTATTTGATTGGTAGTATAATCATAATAAGAAACCAAAATTACAAGCATTGGATTTGGGTAATGGGAGAATTGAAATGGATGCAACAATCTTTGTGTATATAACCAACAAATACATGTCAAATACAAAAGCCCAATTCAAGACTACTCAAAAGATAACATGTTATAGGTGTGGAGGGGATCATTTTGTGAGAGATTGTACTCAACTACCTACATTAAGGGTAGAAGGACCCTACTGTAGAGATTGTGGTAGGGATCACTTAATCAAAGACTACCTTAGAAATACTCAAAAACAAACCTCTAATCCAAATATTCCTTTGAAATCAGTACAAATTCTTGAGAACATCAAAGAGGAACAAGACGAGACAATTCCCATACAAGTAATGAAAAGGTCAAACACAAGAAAACAAAAAATAACAATAAAAGAAGAAAAGAATGAAGTACCAAAGAATGGCTCATGGAAGGAGAGAAGGGCAAAACAGAAAGCTGGGTGGGAGAAAAAATTGGAGGAAGTTGAAAAAGGAACACAAAACGGAGTGAATAGTACATCACAGAACCAAGACCTAGACCATTTCCTAGAGAAAAAAATATCTAAAGATCTAGATATAAGAATTCAAACTTACAAGGGAAGAACAAAAGAAGGCCCTAGTGCAATAGAACTTGAAAAATTGTATCCTTTACCTAAATTGGAAAAAGAAACAATGGAACTTTGCAAGGAAGTAATTGAAAAAACACAACAAGAATTAGAAAAAGAAAACTATGACTTCGTGAATAGACCAATAGGTTAGATACAAGAAAAATTTTGGAAGGAGATATTTAGAGAAAAAATGAAAGAAAGTTCCAAAATACTTTCGAAGCAAGAAGAAAAGGGAATGAAAGAACATCTAAGTACGAAAGAATTAATGTTTAAAATGCAAGTCAAATTATCAAATCACTACAGTTTGCAATGTCATTGGACATTGGAGGAATGGATTCAAGAAAATCTTAACTTACAAAATTTCATCACAAAAACATCAAACATTTTGAATACATTTTGAATGATCAACTACAAAATGAACCAATTCTACAAGTGCCAATAGATAAAATAGGAGGATATTGTGAAGGAGAAGAAGAAAACATTGTACTTTGAGTTCATTTTGGTAATAGCATACAAAGGCCATTTTGGATAGTGGAGCACATGTAGCCATCATGATGAGGAGAACTTGGGAGGAATGGGGTGCTGAAACACTTCATTCCACCAAAATGAAACTTCAATTGGAAGATGGGCACATTGAAACAACAATAGGAATATGGGAGAAAGTGATGATAGATATTTGTGGAATTCAATTAGAACACATTTTTGCAATAGCAGAGTTTGCACAACTCACTTCATATGAGATTATATTTGTTGATATATTTAGGTAGTGATGTGTGTGAACACTCTAGGACCGCCGGGGCACTTTTTTCCCTCTTTAGGAGGTTTTTTTCCCCCGGCTTGTATATACGCCTATTGCCCTAATGGGCTACTTATCTTTGTACATTCTCTAGTAATACATTCAGTCTTATGTGTTGTGCTCCAAGCTTCTTCTTCTTCCTTGTGCTGTTCGCGTGCTTCCGCAGACGTCTATCTCCAACAATTGGTATCAGAGCAGGTCGTCGCTTCTTCTAGGGCGCCATCGACACTCCTCCGTTTGCAGTCTCAGATTCGCACGAAATTTGGTGAGCATACTCAGGGTGTTTCCCTGATCAAAACTGCTTCGCTTTGTGGTGCCGAAATCGCGATCTGAGCTCGTTTCGGCCTCCAAACACACTATCGCAGTGCTTGTGCAGGCTATTTCGTCCTTTTGTGCCAAAGGTATATACCAGTTTCTGTTCGCCAGTTTAAGGATCTCAAAGTCTGCTACAGGTCTAGCACAACTCGTCTGGGCAGTTCTGTTCAACTTTTTGAGATACAGTCAATTTTCTGCATCAAGGTATTTTAGTCACCGGCCATGGCTGAAAGCAGTGATGTATTCCGTATGTTGGCTGTTGAGGATAAGTTGGATGGTACCAACTACCCATTATGGGCTTATATGATGCGACATGTTTTGGTTGCAAAAGGATTGTGGAACATTGTGCAGGGTGTTGAAAGACGTCCTGTTACACTTGTAACGACAGGTACTGCAAATACAGGTGTTGGAGCTGATGAAGATGGTGTCAAAGATGATATTCCGCAGATTCTTGTTCGTGCTGCTGTTTCTGTTGCACCTACTGCAGAGCAGATTCGTTGGGATGGCAGAGATGCCCAGGCACATGCATTGATAGCCTTGTCTGTCAAACGTGCCATTATTCCTCACATTCGCTCTTGCAGAACAGCAAAGGATGCTTGGGATACACTTACCACTTTGTACCAGGCTAGGAATGAGGCGTGTTGCTTACCTCCGAAAATAGTTGGAGAGTGAGCACATGAATGAAGGTGATTCTATGGACAGTTTTCTTACAAAGATCAAAGACCTGAAGGAACAATTGATTTCTGCTGATGAGGTTATACCAGATAGCTCACTTGTGCGGACCGTTCTGAATGGTCTTCCTGATTCATATCAGAGTTTTGCCTCTACTCTTCGGTTGATAATGAAAGGCAATCCGAATGCCTTGTCATTTGAGGAATTAGTCTCTGTTCTGTTGCAGGAAGATCAGTCTAGGCAGAACAGGTCCATTATGCGTGTTGCAGATCAAGCTTTCCTGGCTAGTCAGAAGGGCAAAGGAAAATGGAGCTCTTCTACTAGTAAGCAGGAATCTGCAAATGCTGCACAATCGAAGAACCAGGATAAAGATGAAAAGAAATCAGAAAAGCAGAAATTGTTCTGCAAGTACTGTAAAGGAAATGATCATATTATAAAGAACTGTCCAAAACTGGTTGCTAAAGAGGCAAAGAAGAAAGAGGCTGGAATGGTTGTTGCAGAGGCCTCTACACCAAAAACAGAGTCTGCAAATCTTGTGCAGGAAGAAGAATGGGCGTTTACTACTGTCTGCAGTTTTGACCCATCTTCTCATGATCAGTGCATGTCTGCAATAGACTCAGATGTTTGGTACTTTGACAGTGGGGCGACCAAACATATTACCTCGCAGCGTAGTTTCTTCTCTTCACTTGAGCCTGCCCCTACAGGGAATACTGTCACATGCGCCAATAACTCCTCTTATCCTGTTATGGGAGTTGGTAAGATCATTCTGACTACTGCTGATGGTAGTTCTTTCACTTTGTCAAATGCTTTATTTGTGCTAGGGATCAAAAAGAACCTGTTATCAGTTTCTGCATTAGCCAAGATTGGCTTGGTTGTGAAATTCGTTGATGACAGGTGTACAGTCCATGATCTCTCAAATGGCGATGTGATTATTGCTTCTGGCATTTTATGTCGTGGGCTGTATAAGCTCATAGACTATGAAAGATCTGTGAATGATTCGGCATGTGCAGTTCATGATTCTCAGGCTATGTCAGATGCAAAGCTTTGGCATGCACGATTTGGTCATCTGAATTTTGCTAGTTTGTTACGCCTGCAGAAATCTGAAATGGTGTCCTCTTTGCCCAAACTTGAGGCACCTGGAAAACATGTTTGTGAAGGCTGTATTTTGGGCAAAATGCAGCGTTCCTCCTTTCCAAAAGATGGTTCAGTTCGGGCTACGTAGAAATTGTAGCTTGTACATAGTGATGTCTGTGGTCCTATGCAGACACCCTCTTTTGGAAATTACCTTTACTTCGTGACTTTCATTGATGATTTTTCCAGGCATGCATGGGTATATCCACTCAAAGCTAATATGAAGTAGATATGGAAATGTAAAATTTCTATATGAAGTAGATATGGAAACGTGAAAAGAAGAGATGAACTCTGGTGGCAGAAAATTGGTATGAAAAATCAAAATGACAAGACACCAAAAAACTTAATATGGTATTGGAGGAAAAAATGAGCAATACACACATAATTAGTAGATAAAAAACAACATGAAAAACTAAAGGAAAAATGAACATACATGGAAATATGCTAAGAAACGTCTCTACATCAAATGACCACTTAAGTGAATTACTTAAGACCTCAATTTTTCCCAATAAAGAAAATGCATTGCCAAAGTGCGGATGACTAGGGTTACATTACAAAGCCGTGCATAGCACAAAAAGAGTTAATCCCATGCACAATAATGAGCTCTTTTCATCTCAAGTAGAAAAAGCTAGAAGGGGGAGACAAATTAGCAAATTCTAGATATTGAAAGAATATTAAAAAAATATAAATATATATAATATTGTAAAATATTATATAATAAGTAAATCACAAAAATCACAAAAGCAAGATGCAGAGTGGGTGTGGGTAATGTTTTTTTAAATTTCTTTTATTTCTATTGATTTTGCCTAAAAAAATAAACATATAAAGATATGATATTTGCACTTAGAAAAATCTTGCTATATGTATGGAATCTGAGGAGTTTTGAAAATAAGAGATAGTCATATTATGTGATGTTGAGTGGTGTAAAGCTTATGTTCCCTTTTGATATTTGTCACAAAACCAATCATTTTCTTAGAGTCTTATATGTGATATGTGGAGTCTTGGTGTGTTTTTCTTTCACAAGATGACTAAAGGACTTCCAATAGCTCAATTGGAAGTGGATGCAGTGTCCTTATCATGAGGGCATTGGTTTTTGGACATAGATGCAGAAATAGTGGACTTAGAATGAGAATAGGAGGACATTTTAGAGCAAGAACAAATAGAAAAAAAATCAAGGATTTCCTCAAGATAGTTAACAAGCACATCTTCACTATGACAAAAGGAAAGAACAAGTATACTAGGTTATGTCAAGAATTTTACAACTTTCAAAGATCAACTACTGCATATAAAAGGTGGAAGGTAGTAGGGTTACACAAACTTTTGGAGGAACCCATGTTTTGTATTGATTTTGATAGATGTGAGCAAGCTGTGTCAACCCTTCAAGAAGTTAGAAGAATTATAGAAGCGTATTTCATGTGCAAAGTAAAAAACAAGGAAAATAATGTCGTTGAGATATTAATTAAATTAGAGCATATCAAGGCTGCTTTGAACCTCTACCCATTTCAGTTGAATTCTTGTAAGTGATCCTAAACGATCCATAGCACTCTCTAGTATAGAGATACTACTAGGCATTGATCTATAAAATCCAACCAACTTTCCTAATTTAAGAATCATGCATTCCATACTCAATAATCATCTAAACATAATGTATGCTAAAAACAAAATATCTTTTAAAAAATAATTAAAGGCAATCATCATTTATTTATTAAAAATTATTTATCTTGAAACATTTCCATATCTTTTATAGAAATGATTGAATATGCTGAAAGAAAATTGTTTTTCTATAGACTTACATCTAAGAAGAATGAAATATCTCTGTAGAAAATTTTTTCACGTGTTGGAATAATTTTTCTAATGTTAATTTAAAGTCATAAAATCATCAAAGACAAGTCTTGTGAATTAGAAAAATAATTTCTATAATAAGAAATTTGCTACAATATAGGATGCTTATTATATAGTTACACATTGTAGGAGCCTTTTATATGATATTGATGCATAGGGAAACTAAAAAGTCCGGTTTTTCATTTCAAAACCATCATATAGTATCATAAAAATATGCTACATGGTTTGAATCAATAATTTTTCTACCTATCTCACATATCACTGATAATCTCAATATTTCATTGAATAGCCATATTCCACTTTATTGATAATAAAATTTCATCCTTAAAGAATAACTTTACTCAATGATATAAGGAAATTAATATCAATATAAATAGTTCTATAAAAAAATATAAACTACTTTATATAGAAACAAAACTAGCATATTAACTTTAATCATGTAGCATATGCAATATTTCCTCATCAAATTACCTTTTCATAGCACAGAAAACATTCCTATGCTCTAATACCCGTTGTGGGAATTGAACTCATGACCTACCACCTAGGAGTATGATGGGCTAACTACTTGCCCCAAAATCCATGGTTGAGGATTAGTTCCTAATCCTCCCTCTTAGTGTGTAATTCAACCATCTCCTTCCTATCAAGGGTGTGGCTCACCCATCTCCTACCTATCACTTTATTACAATCAAGGACCTCTTGGAGACCTAACATGAGATAGTACTTGGATATTGGCTTGACACCCATCCATCTTGTCTGCTTACTTCCTTTGACTATAACTAGGTTGAAGTCTTCTCTCCATCCATTGATGAATTGAAAGTGTACAAGCATGCCCCATATCAAAATGGTCCCATCATACTCTCAGCGAGCATCACCCATTGAACACTTCTACTCACCATCTCCAAGCATCCTACATCACCATCCATTGCATGTTATCAATGTCTCTCATCAATAAACACTCGTCTAGTCAATGTAAGGTAAACAAACTTTCAGCACTTCATTCCATGTGGGGAAAACCATATCAAAAGAGTACATCACGTACATGGGATGTAATTAGAAAGCCTACAAGACTCTATTGGGTTAGAAGCCACCAAAAGCCGTCCTATCTTGTGTACCTCAAACATCATCATCCACATCATGTTATCTACGTCTTTCATCAATAAGCACTTGTCTACTCAATGTAAGGTAACCCAACCACAAACCTTTCAACATCTCATTCCATATGGGGCAAAGCATATCGGAAGAGTACATGACGTACATGGGATGTAATCAGACAACCTAAAAGAATCTATCAAGTAAGAAGCCATCCTATCTTGTGTACCTCCTAAAACACCATGGGAATACCCATCTATTAGGGAAATGTTAGTCAACAAGACCCATTCAAAGTCACTACCACATTGGGAAATCGTTAGAAGGCAATAATTATAGTGATAAGTGATGAAATAGTAGTGCATTCAATGCATTATGGGGATGCAATTGCCAAAGTTACATATCACTTTTCGCAAGTCAGCACCATGGAGGTTTCACCATGCCAAAGTGACTCGATAAGAGATATATCTCACATAATATCATAAAAAAATGGGGCCCCTCTTCCTTGTCCCAAAGTGTGGACCCTGGTCCTCTATGATCACTACCAAATTGTGATTATCTTCATTGCTGATCGCTAGTCACAAGAAAGCCCCATGGTTTCATGTCAACCCGACCACTCTCTCTCTCTCTCTCTCTCTCTCTCTCTCTCTCTCTATCTCTCTCTCTCTCTCTCTCTCTCTCTCTCTCTCTCTCTCTCTCTCTCTCTCTCTCTCTCTCTCTCTCTCTCTCTCTCTCTCTCCCCCCCATCGGTCCAGCGTGAGATTACCGTGGCTTGGAGTAGGGCCTTTGCCTCCTTCTCCTTGCTAGCCAGGTGTTGGAGGAGGGCAGTCCTATAGACTCTTTACATCATGGTCAGGGCTCATAAGAATATTCAAGCCATTCGTCATGCTAGAAGGGAAAGTATTTATGAGAGGCTATGGCATTTGGAGGTAGAAGTTAAAAAAGGCCACCCGCAATACCAAACTCGCCTCCAAAAAATAAAAAACATTTTGAAATACGAAGAAGAAATTCAAAGAAAGAATTTACAAATATATTTTAAAGATTGGTGGGCAGGTAGGGTAGACAAGCCTTCTAAAGAGATGTGCAACCTCCTCAAGAGGAAGAAATTCCATTTATGGTGAATGCCAATGGGATTGAATGCAAAATTGATGAAGAATATAGTACACGAATTGTCAACCACTTTACATAGCTCTTGGGGATCTCCATGCTTCTTCCTCCTCACAGATGGAGACTGCATGGCCGCACATCTCACGCATTAGAACCGTAAAAGTCTTGCAAAACCTAAAAGCTCTTTGCGAAGCTCCCATCTTGGATGCTGCAATTTTGGAGGTAATAGACTCCCTTCCTAATGGCAAGGGCCTAGGCTTGTATGGCCTTACCAATGAGATCTTCAAGACCTTAAGCATGTGGTGGCCTATCCTTTATGTTTGGTGTGGAAAGAGGCTATTCCTTTTGGCATGTTTCCCAATTGTCTCAATGAGGCATCATCAAGATCATTCACAAAAGATGAAGCAAAAATAGAATAAAATATTTGAGGCCTATTATGATGCTGCAAACCGGTTACAAGATTTTGGCAAAGGCGATTGCGAACCATATTACCCATCACCTTCATGAGTGCATAATTCAGGATCAAAAAGGGTTCATTAAGGGGAGCTCCATCCTCGGACTATCATTGATGTTTGGGAAGCACTGGTTTTTGCTGAGGAATCTATGCAAGATGTCCTCTTCCTTAAGATTGAATTCAACAAAGCTTATGATAGAATCCAATGGGACTTCATTCTCCAATCGTTGAAAGACTTGGTCTATGGCCAAAAATTCATTAAGATGATCTCTACTCTAGTAGGTAATGCAACTACTTAGATAAACATCAATGGTCAACTCTCTCAAGCGATTAGATTAAAATGTTCTATCAGACAAGGGTCCCCATTTGCCCCTCTTCTCTTTGCTATCATGATGGATGGTCTCAATTTCCTTGTTAACCATCAACCTCACTTAGGTCATATTCAAGGCCTCAATCTACCTCTCAATCAAGATCAGATGATCATGAGACTTTTTGTCGATGATACTAATGTCTTTGTGCATAAATACATGTTAAGCATTAACACCTTTTGGAGTTTTCTGAATACCTTTTGTGAAGCTTCTGGATCCAAAATAATTCATTCCAAAATTGCCTTTAGGGCAGTTATTGGGCAGCCCCCTCAATTGCTTATTAACTAGGGTTGTCAATTGATCCCTAGTGGTCAAATCTTCTCTCGCTTAGGTATTCTGATGGGACTTGATGTTTCGATGGAGCACTGATGGAGCTAGGCTCTCTCTAAGCTCGTGAGTAAGCTAATTTACTAGAAAGGATGAAGATTAATCGGGCTAGATCAGCTATGGTGATTAACACATTCCTTCTCTCTTCGATGCTTTTCTTCCTCTCCCTTGAGAGACCAAAATACCAAGAGATCTTCAAACTGGAAAAAATTTGCAAGTTCTTCCTCTGGACAGGTGACCATAACAAGAGGGGTATCCCTAAAATTAAATGGACTACTTGCACTAGCCAAAAGGATCAAGGTGGTTTAGGCATTCTAGACATCAAAGGAATGGCCAATAAGTTAGCAAAAAAATGGTTAATTTTAAAGCTTAGAGCAATAGTGATGCCTCTTGGGCCAAGCTTATTTTTAGAAACAAGAATACTCTTAAGCTTGTGGGCCTCCTATGGTGGAAGGATCTTGACCTTATGACCATATTGTTCTCCTCATTTCCGGTGACTCCCAATTGGCTCAAGCTTGGTTTGTTCTCTATGGAAGAGTTGGAACAAGGTTAAAAAGTTCATTAGAATCAATGAAGATTGGAAATGGGTGGTCAATATTAGATAGAATGATTTGATCTCGTTCCCTATCAAGGGTATCAAAGTTCTGGAGTCTTGGAACCTCCCAAAAGCTAGGAAGCTTTGGAACAAAGGCTTTTGCTTGTGGAAACACCTTTGGAACCAAGAAACTTGTCAATCGATTAGATTCGGGAACATTGATCCGACCAAAAGAGTGGATTATGATGAATTGGGAGCACTTGAGGACTCGCCTCCTCATTGGTCAAGACTCTCCTCACCCTGAGGGTCTGAGATGGCACAATGGCAATAGCCTTGAGAAAATTCCGAGATTGAAGAAGGACTTGGAATTTCATGTTAGGATCAATAGGAAGTGGTGTCTGGATTGGTTATGTTGGAGGTGGGACTTTAAGTTCCAATCCCTTTGGAACCCTCTCATAGAGATACAAACGTTAGTGCTTATGTGGCAAATCTTACAACGTGGAATTTGGACCAATGTAAAAGCTAACAAAATTTTTAGGGTCCCCCCTAGACCAAAGGATGCCTTCACACCATGGAGGACTTGGGACACCTCTTCTAGTCGTGCCCCAAATCGTTATTGGTTTGGTAGGTCCTTGAGAGAATCATGTTGTTATAGGGACAAATCAACTCGAAGCAAGCTTTTTTGGGTGAAATGATCGGATGTTCCACAACATTGTGGAATGCTATAAGGGGGAGATCCTATGGAAAATTTGGAAAAAGAGGCGTGCGACCAACTTTGGAAGCCCTCCTAAAGAATGGTCGATCGAAAATATCTTTTTCTTCTAGGCAAAATAATTTCAAACTGTAAGAAGCAAATTACAAATTACAAATGCTCTGTATTCTTCCTAGATAGCAACAAGATCAAAGCCAAGTGGGTCCCACATGAGAGGGACGAGAGGATCATAAACCTACTTTGTAATATTCTCTAGTAATCTATTAGCAGCCCATCCTTTATGGGATAGGGGGGTCCCATGGGTGTTAAGCCTGTTCACTTGTACAACTATAATTTCTATTAGTTATATTATGGAAGAGTAGGTGCAGCCAAACTTCCTTAAAAATTAAAAAGAAAAAAGTGACATATCACTTTATAAAAAGAAAACATCAACTCAATGAGACAATGCTATTTTGGAGTCTATCGAGAAGGACTTCCACACTCCTAAGGCAACCACTATTTGAGCTCATCGGAGTCCAACATATAAGAAAAGCCATCTGTTGAAGCTGAAGGTCAAGGACAAAGCATAGGAACACATCTAAGAGGTGGACACACAAGAAGAAGGAGCAAGTAGGGAGCTCCAAGAAGTACATGTCAACTTTTCAGAAGAATTCCCTACAAAAATAGTGATTTCCATCACTAAAACCATTGTAAAATACCATTTTCTCTTTTTGTAGCTCCATTTTGTGTAAGCCGAGGAGTCCTTGAGCTTGAGGAGCATTAGAAGTATCATCCTACCAATTTTCATAATTTTTAGACTCCATTTGAGCCCTCAAATAAGCCCTGGAACCTAATTTTTAACTAGGCCGGACACTAGGTCTGGACAGGGCCAAAACTAGTCAAAAAACTATAAAAAGAGCTAGAGAGCTCATTTTTGAGGTTAGCTTGATAGAGAATAGAGCTTTTGTAAGAGAACTCTTTTGCAATCGAAGCTTTCCATTGTTCCTCTCTTTGATCTTACCTTGTGCGCGTGTGTGTGTATGTGTGTGCATGTTTGTGTGCTTTCACTCACTCACTTGTGCCTTCACTTGCTCGTGGTCTTCATACCGGTCCTCATGTCTCCACAGATTGACAAGTAAAGGAGGTGGTGCTTACGCTTGAGCTACACCAAATTTTGGCGCCGTTGCCGGGGAGAGAGCTTCGAGGACAAGCGTTGTGATGGTAAGATCGTAGATTTGCGACGTTGGAAGGTAAAAAAACTGTCATTTTTGTTCATTTTCTGATTTTTCTTCTTCATCTTCTTCATCATCATCATCTCCACCTTCTTCCATCTTCTTCTTCATAGAAATTTCTTGTTTTTTAGTGCATTTTCACCATTTTCATACCATTTTCCATGCATTATTGTGTGGGAAGGAGTTAGGAAGTGCAAGGGAGAACAAGCGCCTGTGTTTTCATGATTTTCTGCTCATACGGAGCTCGCCATTGCTCGACGCTCAAAAATTCAAAGTTCCCGCCAAAAAACGCGATTCTATCATGAAAATCGCGATTCTGTGAAAATTCAATTTTTTTTGAAAAATCATGATTTTGTGTTTCCCGCCTAAAAGCTTGCTGAAAGAATCACGATTCTGTGGTCATTCTCAGAATCGCGATTCTGTGGTTGTGCTCAAAATTGCGATTCTCACAAATCACGAATTTCAGCCAAAAACACGATTCTTTAAAACACGATTTTGTGAAAATACGATTTTCTAGGACAAAATCGCGATTTTCATGTCAAAAAACACGATTCTGAGAACCACGATTTTGTGAAAAACACGAGTTTGTGAATCACGATTCTCTGAGACAAAATTGCGATTCTCTAAAACACGATTCTCAAGGCTCAAAATCGTGACTTTCAAAAACACGATTCTGTGCTCAAAATCGCGATTTTCATAAAACACGATTTTCAGCCAAAAACATGATTTTGTGAAAACACGATTTTTTGCTGAACATCGCGATTTTCAAAAAACACGATTCTATGCTCAAAATCGCGATTTTCATAAATCACGATTTTCAGCCAAAAACACGATTCTGTGAAAACACGATTCTGTGAAAACACGATTTTTTGCTCAACATCGCGATTTTCAAAAAACACGATTCTGTGCTCAACATCGTGATTTTCAAAAACACGATTCTGTGCTCAACATCGCGATTTTCAAAAACACGATTTTGTTCACAAAATCGCGATTCTCTTGATTTGACAAAATCGCGATTCTTTCCAAAAGGTCCTGTTTGCCTGTTTTGACCCCCAGGAGCCTGATTTGACATAACTTTTTCATCCAAAGTCCATTTTTTGAGCTCTATAGCTCGTTGGAAAGCTCGTTTCGAATCCTACATGGCCTCAACTATTTTTTATAAGAGTAACATGTTGATTTTCAGATAGGATAATTTGAAGTTGACCTTCAAGTGGGACCTGGAACCCAAGGGGACTCCAAAGGATTTTTGAACCATACCAAGAGGAAATTTTGGACTCTTAGCCAAATCTTATGAACCTGAGATCTGGTAGACACCTAGGCAAGGATAGACAAAGCATTAGATCTTCTCAGTCCAGTGTCAACCATACAGCTAAGTCTTGGGCACAACAACTAAGTGGTCATCCTTATGGACTAAGTTCAGACACAAGTGACTCAGAAATGTCTTTTAGCATGGGGAAACCTGCAGGTGGCTCAGGGACAGCCCATCTACAAACACTAGAAGGTCCCTATAAGAATCAGTTGGAATATATTCGGACCAACCAATTAGGTGCTCGCATCTATGAGGATGGCCTGAGGCGATCAGTGGTCCAACTCAAAAATCCAGATCAATCCTTTGGACTTGAACACCTGGTGGTCAAGTTCGAAGAGGGTTCATACATTGATAAGGAAGGAACCATGTATGTGGTTACCAACCAACCAGATAGGACCGATGAGTTTGGAAATATCATTCACGAGAATGAAATAGGAGACCTAGAACAAGGAAATGTAGGACAAGGACCCCAGACTCCTAGAGGCAAGTCAGTTTTGACCAGAGTGATCACTCCAAACTAGATCCCTCAAGACAACAAAACCATAGAACTATTTTTGAATAGAGAAACAAAGGAAGCCTTTTGGAGATTCAAGCCAGATCAACCAAGCCAATTGGGCATAGTCATCATCTACGAGTTCCAGAGATACCAGGCAAAGTTGTCTACCTGGATAACACGTCAGAGAAAATTTTCTTGGTAACAGAACATGATAGACATACATATACTTGGAAGAGTGAATTGATTTTCCCTCCACCAAGATCCAATGTTTCCCATGGCC
The DNA here is from genome assembly GCA_020310875.1 of Ceratopteris richardii. Lineage (NCBI taxonomy): Eukaryota > Viridiplantae > Streptophyta > Polypodiopsida > Polypodiales > Pteridaceae > Ceratopteris > Ceratopteris richardii. The sequence continues at coordinate 104,551,107 of CM035411.1, read as the reverse complement.
TCCAAGGAGTAGGATCATCCCACGCTCATGAAGCCCAGAGAGAAAGAACTAGAGAGAAACCTGAGGTAAGTTTTGCACACACCGTGGGCAGGAATAGGTCAGGATTTGAAAATGAAAGACCTGAAAGAGAGAGACATCAAGCACATAGGCAACAAAGAGATGAACAGGATTTTCCATTGCCTAGACCCTGAGAGCACCCAAGAACCCTTAGACCCACTCAAGTGATCAAGGCAATGAAGAATTATTTTGACGGGTCAGGAGATCGTTATGATCATGTGGCCGAGTTCAAACAAGTGTTAAGAGCTGAAGAGGTTGAGGATTTGTTCACCCTGTACGAGGCATTTGGTTTGACTCTTAAGGGCACGATGGCTTACTAAGCACTAAGTTAAGATCATATGTGTACTTGAAAGAGCCTAGATCCATAGAAGAGTGTGCGCAGACGTGCATTGACATAGAAGATAACTTGGGTGAGGAGTTAGGATTGTCCAAACTCTATAAGGATTCTGATAGTTCTACTAGTCATACTTCAAAAATCTCCACGGAAATAGATGAGATAGCTGAGCAAGTTGCCAAGAAGCTGGGAGTCCAAAATAGACAAACACCGAGAGTCACCCCATTGAATCGGTGTTATACTTGCGGAGGTGACCACATGGCTAATGTATGCTCAATGCACAACCAGAACATGAGAGAAAGGAATAACCCATACTGTAGTATTGAAAGGAAGTACACAAACCATACGGCTCAAGATTGTCCCTACAATAGGCAGGCTGTTAGACAAAATTATCAGCAACCTTACCCACAAGGTAGGTATCAGAACCAATACCAACAGCCATATTATAGACCACAACAGCAATATCAGGCACCATATAGGCCACAACCAGTCTTGGGAAACCAACCACCAGCTCCTACCAATGCAGTTCCAATTAAGTATGCAGTGGCAGAAGAGAACCTTAATTGAGCATTGGTGCCAGTGACCCCACTGATCTCAGAGAATGACTCTCATGCTCATAGTTCAGACTACTCCCATGAAGGTAGCCCACATGCTTATTACACAGAGTCACCTGAACATAGTGAGATTTATCCGTATCAATATGAAGCACAACCTATGGAACAAAATTGGGAGCCTGAATACTCCAATGTAATGTACACAAATGCTAACGCTAGGCCTCAATTGACACAAGCAAGACCACAAGCCCCTAGAGGACCATGTTTCAGATGTCAGGGCGACCATTTCTTTCATGATTATCCCCACCCACCATCTCGGAGTCAAGGACAAGCTATCACAATACATACTTTTTGTCCTGATTGTGGCAAAGACCATCTCCCTAGAGATTGTCCAAGAAACCCCTCTAGTGCGCCCAAGATTACACCCATTAATGTGGTAGGCTTAGTGGCGGATTCAAGTTCAAGTAGCAGTAATGTGGCGGGCACAAGCATTAAAACAAGATAAACCAGCAGAATAATCAGAGTCGAGTGAATCAGGAGAGCCTAGTAAGAGGAAAACAAGAACATGGAGGGATACCAGAGAAAAGGCCAATCGTAAGTGGAATAAAAAGTTATTCGAACTAGAAGAAAGCTTGAAAGACGCAAAAATTAAAATAGAAGACATTGCATCTCAAAACCCCTCGCATGTTGAAACTCCATCCACTCCATCTCATCCCACCCCACCACCCATTGTAAATAGGCCACAACCAGGGTCTGTTCTTGCAGATCCAACCCCTGAAGGCTTGGACATGATGTTCAAGGCCTACCAGGCTCGACTTCAAGAAGGGCCTACAACTGCAAACCTAGACAAGAGTTACCCTAGAGCGGACTTAGAGATTGAACGGATGAAAATGTGCATGAAAATGGTAGAACAAGCTCAAGCCATACTTGAGACTAGCCAAAAGTTCAATCAGACAAACTCTATCAAATCAGATTTGCATTTCCAGGGCTTACTAGAAAGATTAGAGCAGTTGGTAAACAAACCACAAGTTTCTTTACCTCCACAGGCTCAACTAGTTATTGAAAGGGGAAGCTCACCACCAATGGGAGCATATGTTCCTAATTCCACAAATGCTGGAATACCTCCTTCAATTCAACAGTACTCTCAAGAGTTCTTGCGGGAAATACAAGAAGAGAAATGGGCTAAGGAGAAGGGTAATTCCCCTCCTATTCCTGAGATTGATGACCTTCATGATCAATTTCCCCAAGAAATTCCATCTATTTACAGAGATGAAGCAGAACAACAAGAAGACAAAGGATTAGATTTTGAATCTAATACCTTAGAAGAACTGCCTCAATTTCTAGGCTCATGGGAATCTGAATCTCTTCAGATCAGAGCTCCCACAATACTGGTAAGACATGAAGACTCAGTGGTCCCAAGGAACACTGATGTCGTGAAGAACACTAAGGTTCAATGTCATCTCACTGTAGAAAAGCTGCTCAAAGCAAAACCTGAGCTATGGAATCATGTGAAGGATCAGGTCCCAGAACTTGAGTCCAATATGCCAAAAACAGACTCTAGACAAAAAGTACCAGAAATACCTCTAGACAAAATAGGGGACATGTGTGAGGGTGAAGAAGGTAATACTTATCTTCCAATCACCTACCAAGGTTACACAACCAAAGCAATCATAGATTCAGGTGCTGGTGTTGCTATTGCGACCACCTCCTTATGGAAGCAATGGGGCAAACCCACATTAAGAACAACTAGAATGAAGCTTCAAATGGCAGATGGACATTTTGAAAGACCTCCGGTATGCCTCTGGGCATTTCTGGTACTTTCAATTTTATGATCGTCTTCCAAGCTGAGCACAACATCCTCTAGGATTGCTAGAAGGGATAACTTTAACCACTTGTGGTGTAGAGTTTGAGCATACATTTGCTATATGTGACTTTGAGAAAAATAATGTCTATGAGATGATCCTAGGAAGACCCTTCCTACGACAATTGCAAATAGTACAAGATTGGGGAACCAACTCCTTGTACTTACAACACTTAAGGGTCACCACCAAGGTCAATTTGAAGGATTACTCCTTCAGAGATGTACCACCTCTACAGTGGAATCCTATCCACAAAGCAAAAGAAGATTCAATCTCTGTGCATTCGGAAAGTTCACCTGATCCATCATGGCTACATGAAGATACTCATTTGTGGATGTGCAAGGTCACAGCGGAAGAGGAAAAACGCTTGAAGGCGAGAGAAGAAGGAACTTCACCAAGAGATAGACCAGTTAGAGGCCCAGCCTACACACCGATGATCTTTCCAGATGAGGAATTTGAGCCTCATGGCTGGCCTGAAATCTTATCCACCATGGACATTGCTGTCAATGAAGAACAATGGACACCTCATTGTGATGAGGAGGGTTATGATATTTCAGTGTTCATGTGTCAGCCCTTGCGAGAAGAATGTGACCCTAGTGATGTCATAGAAGAAGAAGAGAATGACGATGATATAGAGTCCATTGTGATGGATAGTTGCTTTAACTCTGAGCAGCACTATTTAGAAGATATAGGAGTGTTCACCCAGAAAGAAGAAGAACCTCTCACAAGTATTAAAACGGTAAATTCAAAGGATGGGAGTGAGAGCAGTCAAAAGAAAAAGAAAAGAAAAGCAGTGAAACAAGAAGAGGAGAAATCATTGTTTGAAGTACCAGAAAACTTCAAGAAATATGAAGTTGACGACCGCAAAATTTTGGTACGAATGCATATGAGAGAGGCCATCTTAGGAGAATCATAGGATAATAAAGAAAAAACCAAGAAAATTGTAGTGACCATTGAAGAGAACGAAGAGAGATGCACATATATAGGAGATGAACTAAGTGCAAGAGAAGAAATGGAGCTTGTAGCTCTATTAAGGGAATATAGGGATGTGTTTGCGTGGCACTATAGAGACTTGAAAGGGGTAGATCCAAGAATTTGCTCTCATACTATCCCCATGACCGTTGATGCCAAGCCCACCAAACAGAAGCCCTACACATATAATGATACATATGCAGCCAAAATAAAAGAAGAAATTGATAGGCTGATTGAGGCTGGATTCATCTATGAGATTGAGCATACTGAATGGGTGTCCCCCATTGTAGTGGTACCCAAGAAGAACGGGAAGTTGCGAGTGTGTATTAACCTTAAAAAAGTTAATGCCGCTACGATCAGAGATAGTTATCCACTTCCAATCACAGAACACCTATTGGAGCGTGTTGCAGGCAAGGAAGTTTATAGCTTCCTTGATGGATTTTCAGGTTACAATCAAGTGGCCATTGCCCCAGAAGATCAACACAAAACAGCTTTTGCCACAGAATGGGGAATCTTTGCATTTCGTGTTATGCCATTCGGGCTCACAAATGCACTTGCAACATTCCAACGGCTCATGTGTCATGTCTTCAAAGAGTTCTTGCGAAAGAGCTTAGAAGTATATGTGGATGATTTATGTGCTCATTCCCAAGAAAGAAGATTTCACATCCCTGAACTCAGACAAATCTTTAACAAGTGTAGAGAATATCGAGTGTGTCTGAACCCAGAAAAGTGTGTGTTCATGGTGCGTCAAGGTAAAATCTTAGGTCATATTGTTTCTAAGAATGGAATCTCAACAGATGAAGATAAGGTACGAGCCATAGCAGAGCTGCCACGGCCAAGGAATGTTAAAGAGGTACAAGCCTTTATGGGCCATTGTGGATATTACCGTAGGTTTATCCACATGTACGCGATCATAGCTAGACCCCTTTATGCCTTGTTGTCTAATTTTGAGTGGACTGACGAATGCAAGAATTCTTTCAATGAACTGAAGAAATGTTTGTGCACAGCACCAATATTGACAACCCCAGATTGGATTAAGCCATTCCATGTCCATGTGGATGCCTCCAATCATGCCATCGGATGTGTGCTAGCACAACCCACAGGTGAAGGGAATGTAGACTTGCCCATAGCATACACTAGTAGACAGCTCACCGTAGCTGAACGAAACTATACCACAACTGAGCGAGAGGGCTTAGGCATGGTATATGCTGTGAAGAAGTTTAGACACTATTTATTGGCCTACAAGTTCAAGTTTTTCACTGATCATCAAGCTTTGTTATATTTGGTAAATAAACCTTGCAATACTGGACGCTTAGTAAGATGGTTCCTCTTACTAATGGAATATGACTTTGAAGTTGTTGTCAGGAAAGGTAGAACCCACCTTCGGGCTGATCACCTTTCTCGCATCACTTCAGGAGAGTCACTGCAAGGAGTGTCTGACGAATTACCCGATGCTTATCTGTTCAATTTAGAAGGTGTTCCTAAATGGGCAAATAAGTTGGTACCAGTCCTAAGCTTCGGCCCTGCAAATAAAAATGTGAAAACATCACAAGAAGAAATTGTAAAATCACAAAAATATCACATATTGGCAGGAAGCATGTACAAACAAGATACTGAGGGTGTATTAGCTTGTTGTGTCGAGGATGATGAACATAGTAGTTGATTGCAGCAAGCTCATGAAGGATTGCTAGGAAATCACTATTCTAAACAACGAACATTGCAGAATCTGAAGCGTTCAGGAGTGTATTGGCCTAGCATGGACAAAGAAATACATGAGTGGATTAAGAATTGTCCAATATGCAAAGAGAGACCACCAGTGGAGCATGCCACCCTTTATCAAGTGTCATTAATTCCTGATTGGAGTGCTCCATTGGTAGAGTTTATGAGATCGGGAAGATTACCCAAAGAGGCTAGTCTAGCAAGAAGACGAAGCATGGCACAAGAGGCTCAAGGCTATGCCTTAGTAGGAGATAACTTATACCAAAGAGGCAAAAATGGTTACTTAAGACTGTGTGTTCATGAATCAGATTATTTGAAAGTCTTAGAAACTGCACACAGCGGTGTCACAGGTGGACACTTTGGTCCTGATCGAGTAATCAAGACCATTCCATTCTCAGGACTTTGGTGGCCCACTAATCATATGGATGCTCATACCTATGTGAAGAAATGTGACACATGCCAACGTGCACAATATCGAGTTAGAAAAGACGAGATGCCTTTGAGACCAATGATGGGAGGGCGTGCATTTTCAAAATGGGGCATAGACTTCATAGGTCCTATTAACCCCCCAGCTAGAAACTCCCATGCAGAATATATTATTGTAGCCACAGATTACCTTAAAAAAGAGGATACGGACCATGATCATTAATAGAATTTCCACTAGTGGTGCAGTTCAGTTGGCCACTCTAGAAGGAGACATCTTGCCAAATTATATTAGTGGATGTAGAGTCAAGTTATACCAAGAACCTCTTACAGAGGATATGCTTAGGAGACTCAACACGGCTAAGAAGCGAAAAGAAGAGTTAAGAGTGCGAGAAGAAGCACAGGCAGAGGCCAGAGAGCGTATTAGGCGAAAAAAGTTAAGGCGACTAGGCCTAGATGTCAACTCAAAAGCTCCAAAATATCACATGGATATGTGCCAAAAATCAGGCATAGTGACTTCTCAAGTCATTGACCGATGACCCTTTGTGACCATAGAGATAGGACAAGGAAAGGATGCAAGGACTGTGAAAGCATTAATTGACTCAGGTGCAGCAAGTAGTGCAGTTAGACTTTCCTACTGCCAAGACTTGGAGTTGAACATCAATCCCATAGAAGCTTATCTCATAGGATTGGGAGGTGTGGAAACCCCTTGTTTGGGCGAGGTGGAACTTCCCATCTACCTTCAAGGTGTTCGAATGAAAGTCAAAGTGCTAGTGTGTCAAGATGAGAACCTTACAGAACCACTTGTTTTGGGTCAAGATTGGATTTATGACCATGCAGTAAACTTAAACCTAAGAAGTCAAATTCTTCAAGTTTGGGTACATGAACAATGCATTACAATAGAATTAGAGAACTGCATGCTCCCAGATCATGGCACCACACACTCTCTTAGTTCTTCTAAGACTAATCATATGGAAGAAGATGTATGTGTCAAAAGCTCTATGATGCAGAAGGAGTCAATCGTGGAAGAACAGGCTCAACGACAAGCGAACTCCTCCTCTAGGGCAAGGACTAATGCCAACTCAACCAACAAAGCAAGCACAACCAAACAGAACAACTGCTATATCAAATAGACAACGAGATTTCCAAAGGAAGGTAGTGCCGAGCATGAAGCAGATATGGGTACACAAAGGAGAGAAACCACCAGCCTTGGCCCCACAAATCCCATCCAAGCAAGCCAACCAGGTGAGAAGACGAAGGAAGCAGCTCGGACAAGCTCAATCACAAGGTATCCAACAAGTTTGGGTGCCTAAGAAATTAGTTGAAGCTCAACAAGGGCGATTACAGATGTGGGTACCTAAGAAGCTCTTACATCTACAACAACCTATGTTCTCCCACATGCGAAACGTCTCAACAAAGAAGCCAAAAAGAGAAGAGGGTAAGAACCACGTACAGAGACCGAAAGAAGATCAAATCAGCTCTTCAACAATAGTAGGAAGACGTGCAAAAAGGATATGGGTTTGGAAGCCAAAAGTACAAGTAGCCTCCATCGAACCAAAGCACCAACCACACTGGATACCACAGTTCAGAACGCATCCAAAGAGGAAGACGCCTAAAGTAATCTCTACAGTGCCAAATGCTGTTCTAAAATGGATCCCTATAAAGAGGAAGGATCAGTGGTCATCTCGAGATCCAATGGATACCTCCAACAAAGATGACACCAACATCTGCAAGTGACATCAGACCTCGACGAGCGACAACCATGTGCTCCTTGCACAACCTTGTCTTTTGCACCATTCCGGTCATGCATTTCTAAAGTATGCATTATATAGGGCCACATTACATGGCCATGCATAGACACAACTGAAAGTCCCATGCACTAGAGCACATTGACACATGTAAACCACTTTTTGATACTAAACTTTGCCTTCTTGTTTTGTGACATTCCTCAAAAAAAAAAAAAAAGGAGAGGGAAAGAACTTCTTCCCAGGTTTCACTCATGGAACATGAATGAGTCATGCTTAGTTGAAGATTGAACCATCGATTACTGAGCATTTAGCAGTTTGGATAGAAGTGTGTCTCGGCTAGCAGAGGATGTAATTGCTGCCTTATCTGGTAGATGTCAAGAACTTAGCATGAACATGGCATCCACACCTATGGTTTCCCCTTACCATGGTGGGAGTGAAGATCTTGAAGGTCCACAACTTGAGTGATGCTTAACTACTGTATGTATGAGAGCATCCAAGGATATATTTGCAAGAGTTTGTTTGGTACCCCGAAAATCCTTGTCTGTATACTAGATGAGCAGACTCCTGCTTATGGTGAACTAAAGAGAATATGCGAAACTAAGCTTGGTGTAGTTACCCAATGTTGTTTGTCAAAGAATATAAAGAAATTCAATTCTCAATATTTGGCAAACGTTGCTTTGAAAAGAGAAGACATAACCAGGCACTCAAAAAATTTTTCGGTGGACCAGCAACATGGACATTCCTCGATAATGTTCCATCACAAATGCCGGGTATACAACAGGAAGAGATAGACATCAATCAACCCTTCACCAAGGTAAGTATCTTTACTCTGGCAACACCATAACCATGATAGATTAGGAAACCTCTTCGTCAACATACCCTTGAGCACTTAGCTCAAGACCCGCAATTTTTGCACCATACTGCTTTCAATGCATTTTCCAAGTAAGCATGCGTAGGGCTACATTACAAGGCCGTGCACAAGGCACATACTTTTTTCAACCCATGCACATACACACTTACCCATCATTCACTATGGGTTATGAATACTTGGCATGACTACTCTGAACATCATCTTTAGAAGCACTAGAGGACATCCTCGGGCAACATCAATACCTAGGAAGCAATTCGAAGCTAGCAGTTGCTCCAACTCAATCTTGATACGCATTCATGCGGGAATCCACGGAAGAAGCACATACCAAGGGACTACGACTTGCAAAGGCGTGCAGTGACAAATGAAGGACCGGACAACCAACACTTCCAAATTTGGAAGATAGACGGCTCTTGTTCATACAGAATGGATACTACCTCCCAAGCAGAACAACCACTACAACAAGGGTCTGTCAGGGACGACAGACTCAAGAGGGGGGGGAGTGTTGAAGCTGAAGGTCAAGGACAAAGCATAGGAACACATCTAAGAGGTGGACACACAAGAAGAAGGAGCAAGTAGGGAGCTCCAAGAAGTACATGTCAACTTTTCAGAAGAATTCCCTACAAAAATAGTGATTTCCATCACTAAAACCATTGTAAAATACCATTTTCTATTTTTGTAGCTCCATTTTGTGCAAGCCGAGGAGTCCTCAAGCTTGAGGAGCATTAGAAGTATCATCCTACCAATTTTCATAATTTTTAGACTCTATTTGAGCCCTCAAATAAGCCGTGGAACCTAATTTTTAACTATGCCGGACACTAGGTCTGGACAGAGCCAAAACTAGTCAAAAAACTATAAAAAGAGCTAGAGAGCTCATTTTTGAGGTTAGCTTGATAGAGAATAGAGCTTTTGTAAGAGAACTCTTTTGCAATCGAAGCTTTCCATTGTTCCTCTCTTTGATCTTACCTTGTGCACATGTGTGTGTATGTGTGTGCATGTTTGTGTGCTTTCACTCACTCACTTGTGCCTTCACTTGCTCGGGGTCTCCATACCGGTCCTCATGTCTCCACGGATTGACAAGTAAAGGAGGTGGTGCTTACGCTTGAGCTACACCATCAAAGGTGGTGGCTTAGAGGCGAGTGGAAAGATAAGTGGCACTACGGCATAAACCATAAAAAGAGAATAAAGTTTTACATCAAAAAGTGGTAGAGCTATCCTATCGGAGGTGTTTGTGCACACATAATGGTATTCTAACACCGTTAATACACATCAAAAAACCCCTTCCCCTGTCCAAGCCCACATAGCCTAGTGGTTGATGCTTTGAATCTCTAGGAGGAAGTCCCGCGTCCAAATCTCGGCTAGACATATACATGAGTTACCCGAGATGGGTGTCCATGAGTTTCCCAAGATGGGTGCATCTACCTTATGAGGTCGAATGTGTGTGTCTCTTCAAGTCATTGTACTCTCTCTAAAAAAAAAAACCCTTCCCATCACACCATTAGAGATGTCCCCTAAGTGTATTGGTTTGCAACATTGATCAACAACTAGATATAAATCCCATATCAGCAGGCCTATGCACATTGATCTTCTTTATCAACATCGAAATTCAAATGCTATTGGCTAAGAAGGTGTGGGACTTATCCAGGAAGCACCCCTACCAAACCTTATCAAAGAACATCTTCTATAACTCCGTGAGAGATAGCAACCAAAAGCCTATACAATAGAGAGCCACCACACCCTATCGATAGAGCATCCCTGTTGGAAGCACCTCCATCCATATCACCCTATTAGAAGTCCCCCTCATACGTGAGAAGATACCCTATCAAAAACAAATTCTATGACCTATCTAACCCCTTTAGAAAGTTTTCAGATTTTTGTATTTCATCTTTGGTACATGTACTTGTGATTGGCTAGGACCTTATGCCACTATAGTTCAATGTTCACTACTGTGAAGTAGTAGCGTATGTCCAAGTCACTCAAGGATGATTTCTTCGATTAGTAAATCGAAATTTAATTGGGACCAAATAACCCCTTTTTGTGATATGCAAGGCAGACCTATTAACCCTTATGAAGTGGGACCCTCTAGTGGAGAATAGAGAAATGTCTTAGAATTGCTAAACTTTACAATTCTCTAGGAGTATGTGTCTATTTGCCTAAATTGGTAAGTGCTGAGGCTTTCAAACCCTAATTTCTTGAGAGTTGGTCATTTCCCAATCGTAAAAATTCTTAAAGATTACTTTAAGCATCAAGAAGGCACCATCTATGTGCTTTGTCTTCACCTAGACCACACAAATGATAAGGGGGACATATAATTTGACTAAGATATTAGTGATGGTGAGAGTAAAATTCTAGAAAATCCTTCTACACTCAGAATCGGAATGTCCTTGTAAAGACCTTTAGACTGACATAGATTCATTTAGAACCATCTTAAAAGGCGATAATATGTAGAGAAGCACACTCATAGACGATTTTGGACTAGCAATGTGGTAAACACACTAGCCAATAGAGTGAGTATGTATGAATTTAAAAACAATATCATTAAGAGATTACTCCTTGAATTCAATGAAAAACTAGGAAACTCTTATTGGTAGATTGTTGAATTAAAAAAAATCTAGTTCACTGCATAATCCCCAACATTCTATGGGTGGAAATCTAGGCAATGAGGGACCCCATTTGTAGGGTAATAGAGATAGGCCAATGGGCAGCGAATCCTCTTGAAATCCACATGATAAAGTAACTTCTAGAATTCATGGCATGGCACCAAATAGATTCCAAGCTAGGGCACGATCTCAAGATCAAAATATTCAAGCAACATAGGCACATGTATAAGTAAATAAGGCAAATGTCCAAGCCAATGCACAAGTTGCAAACTTGATGCAAAAGATTCAAGGAGATAACTTCAGCCATCCCATGTTGCTAAGTGCATGAAACAAAGATATGAAGGATCCATTGATCATTATGCTCACATAGCTCAATTTATGAAGGTCTTGAAATCATAATAGCATATAATTCATTTTTTTACTCAATATGAAGTGTTTGGATTAACCCGCATTGGAACTGTATTGTCATGATTTCAACCATTAATTGTAGAAATGTTCGGAAATACTAGAAGCTTTGTTAGAAGATTTTATTGTAGAGTTCTTGAAGAGATGGGTTGAACACAATTCCACTTCTTTGATTTATAGGTTCAAGCAAATAGGTTACAAGCTTGTCCCTATAACAGGTAGATGATTTAAAAAATATGTAGATAGATCCGCTTCTTGTGAAAGACAACTTGAAAGAAGATGCTTTCTCTCCCTTTAGAGGGATTGATAAATTTCTAGTTGTGATCTCTTGTGTATATTCAAAGACCAAGCACCTTGAATGAATGCAGTAGAGAGTGTGTGGATCTAGAGGATAATGTAGCTACTGAGCTTAAAATTGCACTGATAGACATCAAGAGTGAAGCATATGCTTAAACTATTAATCCTTGTTGAGGAGATTATCGATCTAGTCATATCAAAGTTGAAAATGGAGCAAGCAAAGGATAAATGCAATGTCATCCAATGTACATGTGCAATATAGTATACATGTATCAAATTGTGGATTGTAATATGCAACCATATCACCAAGATCATGAGAGATAGCAATACTATCCTAGGCTTATGTATCCTCCAAGGGATGCATATGGAAACCCACTCAGAGACCAAGAGTATATTAGAATCTTATTAATTTTGGTGTTTGAGGTCTATGAAGCACACAAAGAGCACGAGGAAGAACAACAAGCTTAGATCACAACATAATGCGTGATTTATTACCAAGTTAACCATTAGGGTTATATATTTACATACAAGCCATGGAAAGAAAAAATTTCCAAAGAGGGAAAAAGTAACATGACATTATTAGGTGTTTTCACATACATCACTACCAAAACATATTAACAAATCCCCCTTGGGAGTGATGCACTGAACAAGGAGATGGAACTTATGTATAAGAAAGCTCTAAGATATTTGTAAAGAACTCAATCCACAAAAGTATGTAAGCCCAAAGCTTTGCGAAAAGCTTCAAACTTATCCTTAGGTAGAGCCTTTGTGAAATGGTTTGTAACATTATCCTATGTGGGCACATGAGACAAACTGATCTCTCTAGCAAAGAACCTCTCCTTGACATAATGATAGTGCACCTCAATGTGCTTTGTTTGAGCATGGAACACAAGGTTCCTTGCAACTGCCAATGTGCTCTGATTGTCAATAAAGATGGTGGTGTCCGAAGATTGAGCAACACCCAAATCAGCCAAAAGATATCTAGAGTGCACACACTCAAAAATTGTTGTGGAAGCTACCCAATACTCACCTCATAACTAGAAAGTCTCCACAATAGGTTGCTTCTTGCTCAACCAAGATATGAGGGAGCTACCAAGGATGAAGCAAAAAACACTAGTGGACACACATGAGTCATAGTGATCATCCCAATCTGAATCAAGAAAAGGAATCTCAATCTGGTGATAATGATCCCCGCTTGGGACAAAACAACCCAGGTAATGAGGTGCCACTCAAGTAGCAAAAGTTGTGCTTAACTGCCTACCAATTCTTGAGACCTGGGTGATGCATAAGCCTGCTCATCTAAGAGAAAAAAAATAAATATAAGGCCGAGTTACATGTAAGTAAATGAAGCATCCAACAATGTGATGATAGAGAACAAAATAAAATGCATCTCCAACATCATGAAGACTCAACCATAAACCTATTTCAATGGGAGTGGCAATAGGTTTGCAATTGGCAAGGCCAATACCCTACAACAATGTGTCAATATATTTTGTTTGATGCAAAGTTACTCCCCCATAAACATGCATAAAATGAATACCCAAATAATGATGCAAATGCCCCAAATTTGAATAGCATGTAGATCAGCCTTAAATTCAGCAATATGCTTCTCATTAGGACGCATAGATCAACCTTAAATTCATGTAGATCAGCCTTAAATTCAGTAGTATGCTTCTCATTAGGATGTATAAGCAACATATCATTAACATGTACAACAATGAGTAGAAGTGCACATCTACGTACTTAACATATAAGGTTTTCTCAATTGAATTGTTCTTAAAACCATGTGCTAGCAAGTACGCATGTATTTCCACATAGAAAATATATATTCCTTTTAGCCATGGCCACTGACTAAATACCTTAATGCAAAAAATTGATTGTATCTAGAAAACATGAACATAAATATCCTATTGAGCTGTGTTAGACCTATACTAGACATCAAGAGGCTTGTATTGGCGAACCAAAACTTGTTTATATGTTTGGCATAAAAGAATAAAATTTCTTGCATAATCATTGTGATGGTGATTTTCGAGGCCAAAACAAGCTCAAATCAAAATTTACTTGATTCTGAGACTATGACTCATGTATTCTTTTAGTAAGGCATGATGGTGGACTCTCCTTCTCAAGAGCTCCAAGATGATACCCTCAAAGTAGAAAACCGATTTCTAGATGCCACACACAGTACTCCGCTCAGAGACTGCAAATACATAGAAAACACACAATATACAAACCATGAACAAAATTTTGTTAGGTCATACAAATGCGGTCGAACTTATAGCCTGTGTTTGACTATGCCACTATATGTTTCGTTAAAGAACATATACAAAAGTGTCCATTGGCAATTTTTCCTTTCACATGGACACTAACGGTAACAATCTCCCACTAAAGGCCAATATGGTCAAAGTGAGGACAAAAATAAAGAATGATAAAGAATACCTGAGTGTGACTATACAAACTATACCCCCGACCTAATGGGCATGTTGTAGAGTATACAAGTGACTATGTAAGATCATGAATCAAGTAATCCCCATCAAGTGACAATAGTTTAAAAAGCTATCCTGTGGTAGAGCTTTAGTCAAAACATCTACAACATTATCTTGAGAATAAACCTTCTCAAGAATAATGTGTTTAGTGCATAAGATGAGAAAGCCAAAATGCTTCTTTACATGCCTCACTTGCTACAACCTACTCTGCTTCTATGGTGGAAACTTTTGTACATTCTTGAAGATGAGATCTCCACGAGATAGCACCTCTTGCAAAATTTAAAATATACCCTGATGTAGACTTATGATTGTCTACATAGCCAGCATAATCAAAATCTGTAACCAATAATGGATGCTTTCCCCCTACCTAAGCATAGACACTTGTCTTTAGTACCACTCAGATATCTCAAAATCATCATGACCACTTCCCAATGCTTCTTGCCAAGATTAAACTTATATCTTCTCATAACTCCCACTGCAAATCCAATGTCTGGTCTAGTAGCTATCATAGCACACATGAGACTAGCAACATCAGGATGATAAGGAATTTTGGTCATGAATTCTTTTTTCTCATGTGATTTAGGGCAATCATCCTTTCTCAATTTCACATATGTGACTAAAGGTGTACTCAATGACTTTCCACCCTCCATTTTGAACCTGTGAAGTACTTTGGATATGTACTCATGTTTAGGCAAGTATATGCATCTTTTACTCCTATCCTGAGTAATGTGCATGTCAAGAATACGTTTGGCATCCCCCAAATCCTTCATATAAAATGTCTAACTCAACATATTTCGAGAATTGAAAAGTCATAAGAGGAATTCCCAAGAATCAACATATCATTGACATAAAGTATCAAGCATATCAAGCTACCATTTGAGCATCTCTTTGTGTAGAGACAATGATCCTCATTGCTTTGAGAATAGCCTTGAGACTTCATAAAAACATCAAAATTTTGGTACCAATGTCTAGGGAACTATTTAAGTCCACATAAACTCTTCTTGAGCTTACAAACTTGACTTTCCTTGCCAGGAACTACATAACCCTCTAGTGTTCCATATAGATCTCATCTATTAGATCTCCATGGAAGAAAGTAGTTTTCACATCCATTTGGAGTAACTCTAAGTCCTCCATTTTAGCGAATCCAAAAACGACACTAGTAGGGTAGTCATCTTGACCATGGGAGAGAAGACTTCCTCAAAATCAACACCATGTTGTTGCTTAAAACCCTTTGCAACAATTCATGCTTTATATTTTGGAGAAGCACTATCTCATGTGAATTTGATATTATATACCCATTTACATGGTAAAGCTTTCTTGCCCTTTGGAAAAGTTACTAAATCCTAAGTACCATTGTTGTGAATAGAATTCAACTCACTCTTCATGGCACACTCTCACTTGATATGATCCTTTGTTTGCATAGTCTCTTTCTAGCAAGAAGGCTCACTAGCATCTGTAAGTATATCAAAATCCAAACCTCAAACATATCTAATAGGTGGATGTGAGATGCCTGAAGAGCATCTCAATGGTTTCTGAATAGGAACATTTGCACACTAATCTGATCAGACATTCTCTTGGACATCCCTATGTGGAGCATTTTTATGCATGCTTAGCAGACGACTAGTATCCTCAAACACCACTCTTCTCACTTCAACCTCCTTCATGGGTTGTTTATGCATCTTAGACTCATTGAAAATGACATCGCTACCTCTGTGTATTCAGGATCCCATAAGCGATATCAAAATTATCCTTCTCGACCATATCCAAGAAAAATGCATTTCTTTGACTTATGTTCAAGCTTCTATCTAAGATTCTTGGGTATATGAACATATGCTTCACACCCAAAAACGCGAAGATGATCATAATATGGTGGGTTCCCTGTCCATAACTCTTGTGCCACCTTTTGACCTTTGTTAGTACTATGTGAAAGGTTAATCATGTGAACTACAGTCAATACTACTTCTGCCCAAAAGCCTTGTGAAAGGTTTGCATGATGCAGCATAGAAACTAATCTATACTGAATAGTTGTATTCATCCGTTTAGCTACACCATTCTATATTGGGGTATAAGGAGCTATAAAATCTCTACAAATTCCTCTTGACTAACAAAAAAGGTTGAATTCATGTGAGTTATACTCACCTCCATTATCTTAACGTAAAGTCTTAAGCTTATTTCCTTTGTTAGTCTCAACTAAAGCAAACCGTTTTTCTAAAATAGGGAATACCTCATCCTTCGATTCTATAGGATATACCAAGACTTTTCTAGTACCATCATCTATGAAAGTGACAAAGTAAAGAGAACCACCTAATGAACTTATGGGCATAGGACCACACACCTCTGTATGAATGAGATCCAAAGGTTGAATTTAAAAGTCAATGTGAATTTTATGCACATTCATTTCCATATTAAAAATGCTCACAAATTGAAAAATTAGAGAAAGATAACATAGGTAAGTATCTAGAACAATAAAGTTTTTCCATTCCACTATGAGATATGTGGCCAAAATGGCCATGCCAAATACAAGCCATAGGTTGTTCAGTAAGAGCTAACAAGTGTTCTTTCTATTATATAAATAAAGGATAACATGAGCCAACTTTTCATCCTTTTGTAATATCCATATTGGCCTTTGATATGCAAAAGAACTAAAAATGGAAAATCACCTTATAACCAAGGTCATAAAGTTAATCAAATGAAAACCAACTACATGATATTTAAGGTACATGGTGTACATTGTGCATAGTAAAATTTGAACCCTCAATGAACTGCACAACCACATCTCCAATCCCAACAAGGTCACACTACTAAGAGTCACCAAGCCACATGGTACCAAGAGACTTCGCTGCATAATTAGAGAACCATTCTATATGTGGTATCACATGAAAAGAAGCAGTAGAATCTACTAACCACGTGTGGGAAAGAGAATCAGCCAAAAGAGCCTTAGTGGGCACAATACTCTCAAGTTTCAACACATCAGCATCATCAGAAATAGCATTTTATTGTTTAATCTTCATCGTCGAAGAAGATGGTGCAAGTAGTTGTTTAACATGCCTATCAATATTTTTCCCTTAACCTTTAGCATTCTTAATTGCATAGCAAATTTTCTTCATGTGTCCTTTCTTGTGACAATAACGGCATTCGATATCCTTCTTTCTTACTTCTACTCTTATTCTATTGACCATTCTTTTTCCTTATTCTTGCTCCTTCCACATTGCTGATCCTTTCCTTGGTAAGAATCATGAATATTATATGCATCTCCGCTCTAAGTTCCAACCATACATTTTCTATGAATCTCCTCACTCAAGAGTGCTCCACATATGTGATCATAGACTAGTTTACCACTAGGTGCACTATTGCTAATAGTTGTGCAAAATGTATCCCATGATGATGGCAAGGTGCATAGCAACAAGACTACTTTCATTTCATTATCCATATCCATTTTTTTAGTTTCTAACTAGGAGAATATAGCATCAAACTCATTTAGATGAGCAGCAACACTATCTATGTCCACGCAAAGGTCATATAAATTTCTCATCAGATAAACTTTTTTTGATGTCTTTTCTTTTTCATATGTGTTGCATAACTTCTTTCAATCTCCTCTACACTCTCACACTCTAATACTATAAAGTAAACATTATGTGCTAGGTGCAATCAAATGGTAGACCTAGCCATTTCATCCAACTCATCATCATCATCATCCATATCAACATGTTTCTTTGAGATTCCGTTTGTTGGCCTCCACAATCTCCTCTAAATGAACACATCTTTAATCTGATTCTTCCATAGAGAAATTGTGTGCCATAAAATTTTCAGATCTCAAAATGTTATTTGCCTTGCAAGTTATAGCTCCTCTTGGGAGCACTAGCATTAGACCCAGATCCACCATATGTGCCTGAGATTTTTGATGCCATGATGATAGAGAATTGACTAGAATGAAAATGGAGCTAGAATAGTCTAGGCACCACTAAGGTTCAAGAAAGGATGACCAAGTGTTAGATTTTGAAAAAAATCAATAGTCTCCCCAAAAAAATGTTGGGAAAGACGGATGGACACCTCAAGAAATGAGTTCTTACTGCTAATCCTTGCTTTGTACCTGCCCTCTTTCACTTCAGAGTTGTGTTGTAGGCCCTTTTAGCTTTCCAATAACACTAAATAAGTTCCTATGTGCTTTGGAGATGATGCTTCAACTAATAGGATCAAAACAGATAAGTTTACAACTAGCTAGTGACCAAAAAAGTTGCTATTTTGGTCTGACCACTTTGAGACAATTTATCCCAATTGGCTAAATGAAACTTCTTCAAACTTTGATAGCTTGTAGTAGACTTTGAGCTTGTTCCAATAAGCTATAGATCATTACATATGGATAATAATGCACTATGATATGAGCATCACAAGTACATTGTTCTGAGTGACAATGGTAGAGATGAAGACAGATGTAATCAACAATGTAATGTATTATGTAACAATGTTATACATGATCATTGGCATGAATATAATGCCTAATGATAGTGATAAGAATAGACTGTAGTGTAAGCCTCTCAATTACATCAAATGATCAACAATATGCTCAGAAATGGGGGCTCACAAGGCTGCGAGACTTCAAGGTACTTTTATAGTGACTCTCTTCAAGTTTGAATTTTTTGAAATTCAAATGAACTTCCACCTAGAAGTTCTTCCTCTAAATGAGGAGATATTCTCTCATGGAAACTCATATCACAAGATTCTCCTAACTTCACGAAATTAGTGGACTTACATGATTCTCTTCATGTAAAACGCTTTTCCATTGGGTAATGATCAAATAGTTACATGCTAATGTTCATATGCTACATCAAAAGGATGCACATATATTCTTCAATGTTTAGCCAAGTGTGATGGCTTGGATTTGCACCAAAAACTCCCCCTCAAGACAAACATCTTGGCTTGGTCTTCTCCATCAATTGTCTTGAATGTCCTGCAATCCAATCATAGTTTTAAACTTGCAAAGTTTAGTACCATCAAGTGCTTTGGTCAATATGTCTGCACATTGCATATTAGTTGATACATATGCAAGTTGAATCTTCTTGCTCAATAGCTTTTCTCTCACATAATGATCCTGAACCTCTATATGCTTGTTTCTTGCATGATAGATAGGATTTGCTGCAAGATGCAAAGAGCTAGTATTGTCACCAAAGATCATTGGTGAGTTAGAATGTAGTCCCAAATCTGAATATAGCAATCTGATCCATATGGCTTCTTGAGTAGCATTGGCTAATCCTTTGTATTCAGTCTCTATTGAAGATAAAGCAACAGTAGGTTGCTTCTTGGAAGACCATGAAATGGGCTAATCACCTGCAAAAGAGAGATAACCTGAGGTACTCCTCCTCTCATCCTTACAACCTGCCCAATCTCCATCTGAGTATAGTTTGATGTCCAAATCTGAAGTATATGGAAAGTATAAAACTTGATTTTGAGTACCCTTAAGATACTTCAAAATCCTCTTGGCAGCTTCCAAGTGAGGTGCTCTAGGTTTGTGCATGAATTGACTTAAGACACTTAGCAATATCAATCCTTGTCAATGTAGCATAGTTTAGGCTCCCTACTATGCTTTGATATCCTGCAATGTCTTCAAGCAAATCACCTTCATGAGCACTTAATTTTTGGTTTACCTCCATAGCAATGCTAGATATCTTGGCATTGTCCAAGTGAAGCTTCTTCAACATGTCCTGCACATACTTTCTTTGAGTAATATAAATTCCATAATTTTTATAGACTAACTCAAGTCCAAGAAAATACTATAGTGATCCTAGATCATTGATTTTGTATAGGTATATCACCTCTGATTTGATTCTCTTGACAAACAGAGAAGTATCTACTTTGCTCATGATGAATCCTTGATCTTGGAGGTATGTGGTCAACCTATGGTTCCATGCCCTAGGTGCGTGCTTCAATCGATAAAGAGCTTTGTTTAGTTTACACACATAGTTTACCTTGCTTGGGTCTTCATAGCCAGGAGGTTGAGCCATGTAAACCTCCTCTAAAATCAAGCCATTAAGGAAAACATTTTTCACATCCAATTGGTACATATTCCAATTCCTTGATGCAGCCACACTTACCAATACCCTGATGGTTGGCATTTTGGACTCAAGTGAGAAGGTCTCTTCATAATCAACTCCTTGGGTTTGTACAAAACCCTTAGACAAGTCTAGTTTTATACCTGTTTATAGATCCATCTGAGTTTCTCTTGATTTTGTAAATCCATCTAGAACCAATTACCTTCATTGATTCCTTCTTTAACACTAGCTCCCAAGTATCATTCTCCTTGAGTGCTTCTATTTCTTCATCCATACTTCCTTTTATTTTGCCTTAGTCTTTGCTTCTTCATATGAAGTAGGTTCCTCACATGATAAATACTTAGCAAGATAAACATAGTGCTTAGTAACTAAAGACGTGTCATACCCATATCTATTTGGCTTCTTGCTCTCCCTTTGTGATCTTCTAATTGCTTGGTTGGATGATTCAGGTATGTCTTCCAATCTCTTCATCTTGACCTTGCCCTTTGATTTCCATGCCTTGAACTCCTCTAGGTTGATGATGTCCTCATCATCTGATTTGATGTCTTCAATCTGGTTTGGCTCTTCCTTGGTGAGGCTTGGAAACTCCTCTTCCAAGTCATATGGCAACTTAACCTTCCTGCATTCACTTTCAAACAAAGAATCATTCTCATCAAACACAACATCCCTACTCACCATAAAACCTTTGTTGAATGGATTATAGAAATTGTACCCTTTCTGATTTAAATCATACCCTATGAAGATGTGTTTCTCTGCTTTAGGGCCTAGCTTACCTCTGATTTGAGATGGGATATGCGCATAAGCAACACATCCAAAGATCCTGCAATGATCAACTGATGGCCTCCTACCATGCCATGCTTCATATGGGGTCATCCCATCAAGTGATTTTGATGGCAACCTGTTAATGAGATAAGTGGGAGTAGATACACTCTTTGCCATCAAATAATTAGGTAACCTTTTTTCATTTAGCATTGACCTAGCTATTTCAACAATCAACCTATTTCTCCTCTCTGCCACCCCATTTTGCTCAAGGGTATACCTTTTTGTAATTTCCTTTTTGATTCCTCTATCCTGCAAGAATGCATCAAATTCATTCGAGAAGTACTCACCTCCTCCATCTCACCTTAGTCTTTTTAGGCTTCTTCCCGTTTGGTTTTCCACAAGTGCAAGATACTTCTTAAAGCAACTATGGCAGCCCTGTATTTCTATCCAGCCCCCTGTGGTGCTTGGGTGGTATTCCCTACTGCACCGAATTGTGCGCAACTATAAGGGGAGTGGGTTCCGTGACATCCTCTGCACTGTGGACCGGCTTGGAGTGCCCTCAAACATGGAGGCTAAGAAGCACTATGGGCATGTGTGCTGAGCCTTCCCTTCCTCACCGTTCTTGGAAACATCGGTTGTTCCTAGAGCTGTGGGTAGATGCCCGGTAACGGGAGCATCTCCCACCTCATCTCTGTGGGTCTCGGGTCCCTTGATGGTGGCATACCGTGAGGCCGGCGCATCTTGGATGGTTGCCTCCTATCTTTGAGTTGAGGTCCTTTCGGGGTTGGTTTGAGCATGACGGCCGCCCCTTTGTTGGTTTTGGACTAAACGTCCGCTTCGAACTCGGGTGTGCGTTCCGCCACATGACGGTGTCCCACGAGAGCGTGCTTGTCTACATGCCACCATTCTCAACTCTTTGGGAATATAAGTTAGCTTCTGCTTGCATTGGCCTTCAGGCCGTTTCTTCTAAGTTGTGAGCTTCCACGCGTTCTAAGTTGGAGCCCCTTCGTTCCGGGGTTACTCAAGGGCAAAGGCCCATTTCTAAGTTCCCTCATGCATCTTGAGTTTCATGCGGGGCCGAGAAGACAGCCCCTTGGACTCCGGTTTGCACTTACCGTTACATTTGGTATGAGAGCCTTGGCTCTGTGGATCGGGTGCATGTGAGCCGTCGACGGTGCCATGTACGGGCCGTCGGCAAAGGGCTGAAATTTCAGTTTTGTGGAAAAATGGTGTGTGCCTTCGGCGATGGGCCTCGTGTGGGAAGTCGGTCATTTGGCAAAATCCAGAAAAATTTTTCTTTTGATATGTGAGCTTCAAGTGGGCCATTCGGCTTCAGTTTTGGGCCGTCAGCAAAGGCATGGTTTTGGGTAGCGGATCGAGTTTAAGGCCCGAGTGGCACGGGTCATGGGGCGGAGTGGCACCCATCTCACCGTTTTTGGATCCTTTTTATAAGGCACTTATATTCACCTAGTTATGTCTTTGTGGGCTCGGCCTTCGTGGCCACCCTCTCCCGATTACATCCCTCTTAGGCTGGACCGGTGTGGTGTAAGCCCGTTTCCCCCTTCAAGTAGGGAGGTTGATCCTCCATAGGCAGGCAAGGTAGCCATGTGAAGCTGGGTAGGAGTAACGCGGTAAGTCGCCTTCACGCCATAAGTCATGAACCACTGGGAGGGCTCCTATCGTCTGCCCGTAGCACATTTCCACGAGAGTGACACTAAGCAATTCCGACGAGCTTCTCCTCGCAAGGGCTTAGGCCAGATCTTGTGCAAAAGACGTTCATTTTGGGTGTGTGGGCACAAACAAGGCCCCCATGATGCCCCCTCCATCATGTGAGCTGGCGATTATCTCAGTTTCACAACAGTTTTGTTCACTTCAATTTTTATGGGAGTTTTGAGAAAAAGTGAATTTTGGGGTATCAAATAGAATCGCTCCTCTTGCAAGATGTTAAGTCCTAGTTCTATCTTATGTAAAGAATCTAGCATGCTTGAAATGTTGGAATTTAGACAGGCGTTCATATATTTTTGGCTGCTTTGAATGTTGTGGGCTGCCCCATTTACAATAGTTTTGAGGGGCCTTGGTTTGGGAAAAAAGAAAGCTTGTGTGCCACCCCGATTCACCTTTTGTGCATGAAATGATTTGACCCTCATGTCGGGTGTTCCGCTACCTTTGGTGAGGCTATGGAAGCCGAATCATTGGTTTAGCTTGTGCGCTCCGGGTGTAGGAGTGTGTTTTTCCGTAGGAAAGAGTTGGGCGGGCCAGTGGGTTGGACATGGTCCTCCCATGCAAGTCATTTTGTGGTAGCCACCCATGGATCTCTATGAAGCTGGGGCTAGTATGCGTGGGTTGTGTGCGTTCTGTCGTATGACAGTGTCCCACGAGAGCATGCTTGTCTATGTGCGACCGTTCTCAGGTCTTAGGGAATATAAGTTAGCTTTTGCTTGCGTTGGCCTTCACGCCGTTTCTTCTAAGTTGTGAGATTCTGCGTGTTCTAAGTTGGAGTCCCTTTGTTCTAGGGTTACTCAAGGGCAAAGGCCTATTTCTAAGTTCCTTCGTGTATCTCAAGTTTCATGCGGGTTCAGGTTGAGAAGGCAACCCCTTGGAATCGGGTTTGCGCTTATCATTACAGCAACTGAACACTTCATATTTGTGCTTCATAAAATACAAGATAGTCCATCTACTGAAATCATCAATGAAAGATACATAATACCTTGATTCAGAAATTGAAGGGTCCTTGCGTGGTCCCCACACATCTATGTGGACAAGTTCCAAGTAGTCATCATGCATGTAGTCTTTCTTTGAGAAGGGTAACCTGTGTGATTTTCCAAACTAACAAGCACCACATTTATAGATCATGTGTTGCTTGAATACATTAGGTATCTCAAGCACACATTGATCTCTACATATTTGCTTCAAGGTTCTCTCACCAATATGCCCTAATCTTTTATGCCAAATCTCAAGCTCTGATAATGTTTGATCCTTGTAATTATCAAGTGAAATATTCCTTGTATCTACAAGTCCAAATGTAATAATCTACGTGTCCTTTTTCCCTTGGAAATTCTCTTCAATCCATGTTGGGGATCCTCCACAAATGCTCCATATTTGTTAAACCTATCCTGCAAGCCTTTTTCCACAATCTGTCCAACACTAATCAAATTCTTCATGATTGTAGGTACATATTAAACCCTGCTCAACAGATTTCTATTCCCATCATAGGTTTTAACATTTCCTACCTTGACCACTGAATGCTTGGTGTCATCACTTGTTAGCACTTGGTGCTTTCCCTTGGGTTTCTCAAGGTCAGAGAGAAGAGCTACATTGCCTGCCACATAGTTTGAACAACCTAAGTCAATATAGATGAGGTGTTCATCATTCATACCTTGCTTTGAAGTCATGTTCATAATCAGAAGGGAATCCTCTTGATCCTCTATGTAATTGTTGTAGTCTTTCCTTGATTTGTAGCCTCCTTGGTAGTTGTTGTAATTATTGTTGTAGTTGTTGTTGTAGCTTTGAGTATGATTGAATCTTCCTCTTGATTGTGAGTAGCCACCTCTTCGGAAACCTCTATCTCTTTGATTCTTGAAGTTCCTGTAACACTCATCTGTGGTGTGATTTGATAAACCACAAATATTAGATGGGGAAGAGTTGAAAGGTCTCCCCCTACCTTGCTTACCTCCTCTGCTTCTACCTCTTGAGTTCCTACCTCTTCCTGCATAATTGGCTTGAGAAGTAGTACCTTCATCTTCTATCTTTTTGCTTTTCCCTTTCTCTTTAGACTTTCCTTTATCTGTGTATAGGGCAGAAGAGTTATTACCACTTGATGAATCTCCATCTTTGTTGAGCTTGGCTTCATGGGTAAAGAGTTGCCCCATGAATGTGGTAAGATCTGGAATCTGCATGTCCATGGATAAGTCCATACCAGTTGTGAAGCTTTCCCATTTGTCATCTGCCTTGATGCCATTGATTGCTTGTCTCACTATTTGCTCCTCTTCAATCTCCTCTCCTATGCTTGCCAATTGATCAACCACATCCTTGACTTTGATCACATACTTTGAAACACCTTGCTTGGATTGCTTCCTTTGAGTGGTAAACTCAATCCACAATTGATTCTTTCTTGCTCTTGTGTTAGAAGAAAAGTAAGAAGAAAATGTATCCCAAGTCTCTCGAGATGTTCTATAGTTCCTAATGTTTGGAAGAAGGAAGTCAGAGATAGAGTTAAGTAAGTACGAGCTTTCTAATGTATCTTTGGCACACCATGAGTTGAGTCTTTCAAGCTCCTCTCTTGTAGGTTGTCCTTTGCTTTTGAAAATGGGCATCTCCTCATCTGGTGATATGTATCCATAGAGAGTCCTTCATTGTAAGTATGTCTTCATCCTCAAGGACCATGCTTGGTAGCTTTTCCTCTCCAATTTATCAATAAAAGAAGGGAAACGATCTCCCATTTTACCTCAAATTGCTTTGATACCACTGTTGGGAAAGATGGATGGAGACCTCAAGAAATGAGTTGGTACTGCTAATCCCTGCTTTGTACCTGCCCTCTTTCACTTTAGAGTTGTGTTTTAGGCCCTGTAAGATTTCCAATTACACTCAATAAGTGCACGTAGGCTTTGGGGATGATTCTTCAACCAATAGGATCAAAACAGATAAGTTTGCAACTAGCTAGTGACCAAACAAGTTGCTATTTTGGTCTTGATACCTACTCGATGTTATGCTCAGTACTCTCAATAAAGTAGCAATTAGAAAACTTCCTTCTGAGATTTTCTAAGTCGCGTAGAGAGCTAATGATTCCAAGTGGAATCACTTAAAATGATAGACTATACTTTGAGAAATGACTTTAGCAAGTAGAAGCTTACCCCCAATATTTTAGGATTTCTGTAGAGAATGATCAGTGACCACTTCAAGACAATTTTATCCCAATTCGCTGAATGAAACTTCTTCAAAATATGCTAGCTTGTATTAGACTTTGAGCTTGGTCCAAGAAGATGTAGATCATTAAAAATGGATAACAACACAGTGAGATATGAGCACCACAAGTACATTGTTCTGAGTGACAATGGCAGAGATGAAGACAGATGTAATCAACAATGTAATGTATTATGTAACAATATTATACATGATCATTGGCATGAATATAATGCCTAATGATAATGATAGGAGTAGAATATAGTGTAAGCCTCTCAATTACATCAAATGATCAACAATATGCTCAAAAATGGGGGCTCAGAAGGCCGCGAGACTTCAAGCTACTTTTATAGTGATTCTCTTCAAGTTTGAATTTTTGGAAATTCAAATGAACTTCCACCTAAAAATTCTTCCTCTAAATGAGGATATATTCTCTCATGGAAACTCGTATCACAAGCTTCTTCTAACTTCACAAAAAGAGTGGAATTACAAGATTCTCTTCATGTGAAACACTTTTACATTGGGTAATGATCAAATAATTACATGCTAGTGTTCATATGCTACATCAAAAGGATGCACATATATTCTTCAATGTTTAGCCAAGTGTGATGGCTTGGATTTGCACCAACAGAAATTGGATTAATGAATAGTAATGAACAACCAAAAGGATTATGTGAGAGTGAATGTGCTCGCATCAATGTGTATCAAGGAGTAAATCGACCACTGTGTAGTTAGAAACACCAAAAAATTTTGGAAATATTTTGTGAGAGTCTCATGTGAAAAATGAGCATATTTCCAGTGTCAAAATCTCATAAAACTGCAGGTACTAACATGGAAACATGCATAGTGAATCATTGACTCTACTGTATATAAGTAGTTACCCAAAAGAAGCCAACTAGGCTTATCGAGCACCTATGAACAACTACATACATCTCCTATGGCGAGCCTAGGTAAGTCTTCCACCTGCATCACTGAAGAGACTCCAACATCTGGTGTCTTCCAGTTAGGAAAACCTCACCACAACCCTCTTTATCAAATGTAAAAGGCTTTATGCAAAGAACATAACCACTATATTAATGACAACATGGACGTACATAAGCCGTATCCACAGAATCATACATAGTGTGTATGTGCTTAATACATATAGTAGAATGGCACTGAAAAGTTGAATTCACTGCCTAAACACAAGCCAACAAAACCTGCAAGTGTCTATCAACTTTGTTCTTTAGGCTCAAAAACATGCAAAGACTTGCGGTAGCTGCTCCCACCACAGTTAAAACCTTTCAAGAAGCTTGTAGATTTACTAGTGTGGCTGAAAGCACAACCCCAACAAGTGAATATTCATTGTCAAAGAAGTACAAAGATCACTCTTCTTGATGTTCTTGAACCCGTGTAAAGAGAACTATGCACAAAAGAACTCCAAAATGGCTCTGAGAATCGCCCCAAAAATGCTTCAAAACATGCTTTGAAAGCACAGAATGAAGCTTTGAGGGGGAAAAACATGATCAAGGTAATGTTATCTTAGTCTTTGCTCTTGTTCAGACACCACAAGGTTGTATCTTAGAAGCAAGAGATTATTGATTAAGCAAGCTCACGAGGGAATAATACTGGGATGGGTTACCTCTTGGGAAGTACCAAGAACCTCTATCTTCCTTGATCATTGAGGTCCTCCCTCGCGTGTAGCCAACAACACCAATGGTGACTTCGGTGACTCAGATGACAAGGTATGCCAAGGTCTATGCCTTGTTTGCCGTAGTTGAAATCCTTGGTTGGGTGGGCGAGTGCTCGCTTTGCTCGTACAAAAAGAACATAGCTTTTGCATCAAAATGCTCTGATACAAGTGAAGTATTCCTTTGGTGAGGTATGATAGTGAATCTCCTTCTCAAGAGGTCCAAGATGACACCCTCAAAGTAGAAAATTGAGTTCCAAACACCACACATAGTACTCTGCACAGAGACTGTAGAACTGAGTTCTAGACACCACACACAGTACTCACATAGAGACTATAGAATACGTACAAAACACATAGTACACAGATCACGAACATAGATTTTTTAGGTCATACAAATGCCTTCAAACTTACAGTCTCTAGCTGGCGAGGGCACTAATATATGTTTTATAAAAGAATATACAAAAGTGTCTAGTGGCCATTTGACCTTTCACATGGACACTAATGGTAATAATGATCATTAAGGTCTTGACGACACCCTAGATGAAGTAGCAACCTTCTTTGATACCATAGGGTTACCACTTTGACCTTTTGAAGTCGAGAGTATTGAACATACTGTTTATGATAGACATGGCAATCCAAGGTCCCGCAAGACTGTGTTTTTCCAAATACTTAGAGCTCAGCAAGTGGAGGATTTCTCCACCAAATTTTGTGCTTTTGACTTAAATTTGAGAATCTCAACAAGAGAATGGTTCCATCTACTAGAAATGGTTCCATCTAAATTTTGTGCTTTTGACTTAAATTTGAGAATCTCAACAAGAGAATGGTTCCATCTAAGTCACCACTTTGACTAGCTCAACAATTGCCCACCACCTAATGGGCCCTCCATCCCGAAGAGCGAATAGCCCACTTCAATACTAGAGTGGGTAAAACCTTGAAAATAATATATGAGCAATTAAGGGGAAAGAAACAAAACACTCACAAGGGAATAGAAAAAATAGACACCAGAACAGTGAAAAGGAAGCACGAAGCAAGATTGGTGGAGGGGTAAGAAGGAAAGGGTAGGTAGGGTTGAGGGGCTAGTGAGGATAAGGCAGGGAGGGGGGAGGGTGAGGGTTGGGTTTAGGTATAAACAAAGGGCAAGGAGTAGGGTGGGGGGGGGGTGATGATAGGTAAAAAGTGTCCAAATTCAGAAGCAACATTTATTGCATATGAAAAATGTGAAACATGTGGAAAAATAAAGAGCTAATGGACCATGTGGAACATGTGTGGGTAAGAAATCACATGTCAAATGTGTAGAAAACATATGGGGTTTGCAAAAAAGAATGAAAAATGATTGAATTTGGTAAAACCAATGAGAAAATTGAGTGTTAGTTTTTGGACAAACATTAAAATTACTCCAAGTTTGAAACAAGGTGCAATCTAGACCCACAAGGTATCAATTTTGAAAAAAAAAACTAGGTCCCAACCATAGTATAAAATTTATCTTATGGTTGGGGGTGTGGGGGGACAAGGGGCGAGGGAGGGAGGGGGAGGGAGGGAGGGGAGAGAGAGAGAGAGAGAGAGAGAGAGAGAGAGAGAGAGAGAGAGAGAGAGAGAGAGAGAGAGAGAGAGAGAGAAAGAGAGAGAGAAAGAGAGAGAGAGAGAGGGAGAGAGGGGGGGGGAGAGAGAGAGAGAGAGAGAGAGAGAGAGAGAGAGAGAGGAAAGAGAGGGACAGAGAGAGGGTGAGAGAAGTAGAGTGAGAGAGAGAGAGTGAGTGAATTAGAGAGTATTTTTTTACATAAAAAATCAATGGGGTTTTGAAAAAAATATACCCCAAAAATAGAAAAAAATCAAATAAAATACAAAAAAATCGGAAAAAATGTTAAACACTGATGGAGAAAAATTATAAAAATGACCTCAATTTCAAGACAACTCCCCATACTCAAAACCGTAGAGAACTTCTTTTTTTCTTCTATTTCATCAAGAAAAAGAGCCTTAAAAATTCCAAACAAATCCTAAAAAATTCTAAAAATTCCAAAAAAGTTCACAAAACTTTCCAGCAAGATTCTCTTGAGTTTGCACTAAAACGACCCAAATTACATGAAAAAACATAAAGAAAAATCATGAAAATTGATGAAAATAAGAAAATTAAGGTAAAAAAAATGCTACGAGAAGAGTATGTATAACTTGGATAGATATTGCAAGTTCTAGGTGACCCAAAAGACTTCAGTATTGTTGATTGTAGGCCTTGAAGCTAGAAATGCTGGCTAGTGGTAGCACCTCACCATCCTAAGTCTCTAACTGCACCGCAGCCCATCGTAGGATTTCTCTAATCTTGTACGGTCCATCCCAATGAGGGAGCCACTTGCCTTACAAATGTGCATGTAATTGTGGTCTATGTAAGAGAATACGCATACTAGCTTATAATTTTTCTGTCCATAAATTTTTACACTATGAATGCTCCATTGGAATAATGATTCTAGCATCCTCCATCTTTTGGATCTCTATGCTGACAACTTTAGTATACTTTAGATTTAAGATGTAGCTTTTCCCCCTTACTCGTTTGCCTCCTTCAATTAGTGGAATCTTATATTCCCTAAAATTGATAGGTACTCATAAAAGATGTCATCCATCCATAACTAGGTGGTCACTAATATAGGTGGAGAGTTTGTTGTTGCCTCATTGAATTTCTTTGACAGTGTTCTCATCCATCAATGTGTGGAGAGCTTCTTCTTCATCTTTGGAATCTTCCATCACGTTATCCCACATTGACTTGTAGGTACTTTCCTTCTTGCAATTTGAATCAACTTCATCAGTATTGCACTTAAGAATTTTCTTCTTCCCTAGTCTTCTATAGTGTGTCACTGGCTCACCAAATTTGAAACCTTGTATGTTCTCCTCCTTGTCTTCATAAACTTCCTCTGTACTTGAGTTATTTGGAAAAAATCCATAGCAAGAAAAAGAGTTACCTACTTCCATCTAGGCTAAACATTTCTGCTTCCTCATATAAATCCAAATCTGGGTTGTGCAACACATCTTTTTCCATACAAATATCAACAATCTGCATCATGATGGTATGTCCCTGGTTGTCTACTATATCTTCTAAAAATATCTATTTAAGCTCTTTTTCTTCTTGTTCTACCCACATGGTATCGTTTCCCCAATCATAAAAAACACTGGCATGCCTTAGCCAAGGCCTCCCAATCAACAAAGGAGAACTTCCATCTACTTATGGTAGTCTCAATATAACAAAGTCCAAAGTTAAAATGTTTGCTTGTACCTTAATGGGAACTCAAGGGACCACTCCCAATGGTCTTACTGTAATTTGATAGGCCAATGTCAAAGTGAAGTTGGAAGGCCTTGATGGTTGAAGTCAATGTTTTTCCATGGTATGTTTAGGCATCAAGTTTCTATCTGAGTTGTCATCCACTATAACTCCTTGTCACCTATGTCCTCTAATAGTTATTGTGAGTCACTAAATCTTATAATCTATAAGAGGGGCTTACCCTATAACTTTACCCTCATTCATAGAAGTAGCCTTACCAACCAGAGTAATAACTTGCAAAACTTCTTATGTGAATTTTGTAGCCATTTTTAGATACAAAATACTAATCTCCTTTTTAATGGATTTAAGTACTCTTGAAGCCTAATATTCCATAGGAGCATGGGATATGTGAGACTTTTCAAGCTCCTTTCAAGCCCTGCTGAATGCATATCCGATGGCTTCACTTGTGCCTATAAGCTCTTTTGTTGTTTGTGTTTCTTCACTTGGAGTAGGTCTATCCTCAAGTCTCCCATTTTCCTTGTTTAGTATATTTTTCATTGACTCCTAGCATGTTTTTGCTTGAGCGGCTTTCTATTTTCTTCTTGTCTACATAACAAAAGAGTCAATTTCTTCTAGATGTAGCACTCTAGAAGATGGTGATGGCATAATGGTTTCTTTAGCAACTCTTTCTTTACTAAGAGAAAGCATCTGAATATGAGGCACTAATGTGGATGCCTTGTCCTTTGGGCAAAACTGTATGTAGTGATCTCTATCTTTTGGGAAATTTTTGCGAGGAGGAGAATTCTCTGGTAGAAGACATTTCCTTTGATAATTTCCATGTTCTTCACACTAAAAATAGATGATTGGCCTTCTGGCCCATTTCCAAAATTACCTCGAGGACCTGGGTTGTAGGTTTTACCTTGAATTGGTGTAGTAGAGATTACATTTTTTGGTGGTTGGACTCCTCCTTGTCCCTAGTATGCTTGTGTAGACGTTCCTCTTGAATGGCACTCATGGGCTTCATGACCAGTGTTTGTGCATACTTTGCAAGTCACACTTAAAAAAGGGCATTCACTTACCACATGGCCTTGTTTGCTACACATGGTGCACCATAGTCCACTTTTGATGTCACTTCCACGAAGTTCTTGTAACTCCTATCAAAGTTGTGCCAATTCTTCTACTTGGGATTCCCCTTCCTTTAGCACCTTTAATGCTTCAATTTCATGCCTTAATTGAGTCACTACACTCTCTTTGTAATAAAGTAAGTCTACGATCCAAGGGTCTGGCCGGTTCAGACAGATCTAAAATCGGACACGGTTTGGTCATCCGTGTGTATGACCAAAGATCTCGAGTTTAGACTTACTAGGAGCTCTTGTGCTCTTGTGAACAAGTGACCCACTTAGCTTAGTGGTTAAGTCTCAAGGATGTGAAGGAGGAGGTCATTAGGGAGAAAAGTGAGCCCTGCATGGGCCTTGTAAGGATTCCTAATTTTTAGGAATTAAAAGGGTTAATCTAGGAGATTAAGAAGCCACAAAAAACCACTAGTGGTATTCATGAATATAATAATAATTCACGTATAATTTTATTTGAATTTGGAAAACGATTTTCTTGTGGCCTTCCGATGGCTCTATTGAATGGTCGAGATTTGTTGGACAAGAAAAGTAGAAAGGGATGCTCTGACGTGCGTGCGCTACTGCAGTAGAAAGAGAAGAAGTCATGATTGTTTTTGTGAAACTCTCTGCAGCTTTTCTGGCCACTAGATGAAGCGCCATCGGACGGCAGCCCGCAATTGGGGCTGAGACAAAGTTCGCAGTCAATTGGCACCATCCGATTAGAGGTCGATTTGACGGTCATCCGGGATTTGGGCTGAGCTTAATTTCGGGGAAGATTTGAGCCGTCCGATTAGCTACTCATCCAAGGGCACCAAG
This sequence comes from Ceratopteris richardii, assembly GCA_020310875.1. Lineage (NCBI taxonomy): Eukaryota > Viridiplantae > Streptophyta > Polypodiopsida > Polypodiales > Pteridaceae > Ceratopteris > Ceratopteris richardii. Next base: position 104,518,236 of record CM035411.1, on the reverse strand, counting down.
GAAAAGGCGCTTTTAGCTTTTTGCAGTTCAATCTAAGCCATTAGATCATCCTTTGATCCAATGGTTGAAAATTTGAGCGCCCAAATTCAGAAAAATTGAATCCCAGCCATTGGATTTCTCATCCAATCTAAGGGCTTATATTTGAATGCGTAATTCTTTGGATTTGACGAATCTCGTCCGTTCCCCTTTCTTAAATCCAAGGGTCCATCTTCAAAGATGCCTTGACTTTTGCCAGCAAACCATAGCCTTAGGATCATTGAGGAAATCCAAGGGCTACAATTAATTCTTAACCTTTTCAAAACCATTCACACAATGAAAACCACTAGTTCAAGGAGGTTTTCTCCTCTTTGACCACACAAAAACCATGGAAGCCTATGCCTAGCCTATGTGATTAAGGGACTAGACTGTGTCCACCACCCTCTTCTCATTGGTCCATCCCTAATCACCCCTTAATCCAAAAGGCCCATGCAGGGTTCATTTTTTCCCCTAATGTCTTGGGTTCAATCCCCATGGGAGACAGGGGGAGAGTATTTTGCCCAAAGAGATGTAGAGCCTTCTAGAAGCATCCACTTGAGTTAACTCGAGTTAACTGGGACACTTGGCGCACATGTAGTTACATGGCTGACACTTGGATGGTTAGTATCCACCTGCTCAAGAAGGCAGTCCCCTAGAGAGAGCTATATATAGAGGCATTTGGTTGGGAGGAGAGTCATCTCTCTAGCATGTGGTGGTCGTAATCCTTGTTCTCTTGCATTGGTATCAGAGCCTAGGAAGTAGGCTTGGGCAAGGTGGAATGACCCAATGGCCTCTAAAAAAGGCGCTTGGGCATCCTCTATGTGAAAGGGTAGGGATTGTGGAAGGCACGCGCGTCGGTTTCAAGGATGGACCTTACAATGATTGGGGTGTCACGAGGAAGGAGATAAGGAAGAGAGCTCACACACACACTCTCACTCTCAAGGAGAAGAGCACACACAGATTGAGGCAAGGAAGAATGATCTTCTTCTTCTTCTTCTATTACATAAAAGGAATGTACAAGAATGACCTAAAAACAAGAATACAACAAGTGCAATATATAAAGACGAGTACATAAGGAAAAACCTAATGTCCACGAATGAGTGAGCTGGCAAGAAACAAATGTGCCATCACTCTCGGTAGATAAATCTAATAAAGCTCAATAAATTATCCCTTACATATACCGGCGTGACCACTATACATGTCAGAGAAATGAAAAACTGGTGCGTGTCATCCTAGATCATCACATGTTGAGCTTGATATCTCAACACTCCCCCTCAAGCTCAACACCATATCTTGTAATCCAAGCATCTTCTGAAACTTCTTCAACTTCTGAGCTCCAAGTGCTTTGGTGAAAATATCAGCAACCTGCTCATCTGTTCTCACATAAACAAGATCAATATCACCTGCTAATACCTTCTCTCTGATGAAGTGATAATGTACCTCGATATGCTTTGTTCTAGCATGGAAAACAGGGTTCCGTGCTAACTGTATGCTGCTAAGATTATCACAATAGATAGTGATAGGCTTCTGCACTTCCATACCTAAATCTGCAAGTAACATCTCCAGCCATGATGCCTCACATGCTGCCATTGCAGCACCTCTATACTGAGCCTCTGTACTCGACAAAGCAATAGTGGGTTGCTTCTTACTGCTCCATGTAATAGCTGCACCTCCAAGTGAGAAAAGAAAGCCACTAGTAGATCTTCTATCTGGAGTACTACCAGCCCAATCTGCATCGGTGTATCCATGAACCTGCAAATCTACACGAGCTTCATAAAACAATGCATAATCCAAAGTAGCACTCACATAACGTAGAGTGCACCTCAGAGCATCCAAATGTGGCTTCCTGGGAACCTGCATAAACTGACTTTCAAGTCCAATAGTATAACTTAGATCAGGCCTTGTAATTGTGAGATACATAAGACTTCCCACAATTTTCCTTTACATAGTAGCATTTTCCAATGCTTCACCTGATGTAGTATCCAATTTCAAATTCTGATCTATTGGCATAGAAATTGTCTTACAATCAGCCATACCATACTTTTGCAACATATTCAAGGCATATTGCCTTTGCGACATCCATATACCTGTTTTTGTATGTATAAACTCAATGCCCAAGAAATAGCGCAGCACACCAAGATCTTTCATGTTGAATTCCTGCATAAGAAGTTTCTTTACCTCTTTGATGCTTTCTTCATTATCACCACCTACAATCAGGTCATCAACATAAATAGCCACAATAGTGATGCCATCATCAGCCTTCCTTGCATATAGTGAGTGATCTGCATCATTCATAGAGAACCCAATGTTGGTTAAGTAATCAGCAATCCTTGCATGCCATGCACGAGGGGCTTGCTTCAGCCCATACAAAGCCTTTTACAACCTGCAAACATATTCTGGATGCTTTGAATCTTCATATCCTTGTGGCTGGTCCATATATACTTCTTCCTGTAACTCACTATGTAGGAAAGCATTCTTCACATCCATCTGATGCAAAGTCCATCCTTTTGCTGTAGCTAATGCAACAAGTGTTCTGAAAGTAGACAATTTAGCTACAGGGCTGAATGTTTCCTCATAATCAATGTCATATGTCTATGCATAGCCTTTAGCTACCAATCGTGCTTTATACCTGCTTATACTACCATCAGCATTATGCTTTACCTTGTAAACCCATTTGCAGCCTATGGATTTCTTTCCTTGCGGCAATGGAACCAGCTTCCATGTATCACTTCCATAAAGTGCAGCCATCTCCTCATCCATAGCTTTTTCCCAATCTGCATTACCAATTGCATCTTCAAAACAAGAAGGTTCAGCATCTTGTATTACCTTTGTCATGTAGGCACAATGGCGAGCCATGTAACTATCATATGTCAGTTGTTGCACTGAATTACGCATCCTCCCAGATCTTCTTGGTCCTAGGTCACTTCTTCTTGTATCATCTACATGTGCCCTTCTTACTCCTGGAGTCTTCACAGAGGGCAATCCAAGTTCCTCATCAAGACTCTTTTCTGAACGGCTTGAATCTCCATCAACGTCTTCAAAACCTGCACCTGTTTTACTACCAGCATAAAGCTTTTCTTTACCTTTCTTGGATGTATTTGATGAATTTTCTGGACTGAAATTTCCACGCAATCTTCCACTCCATGGATTTGAGTTGGAGCTATTGCTTGGTGATGCATCCGGTCCACTCAAAACTTGAGATTCTGCACTAGATTATTCAACATTTTCTTTGTCATTTGGTTCAAGATTCAGTCCTTCTTTGGCATCTGCATAGAAGCTTGACATTTCATCAAATACCACATCTCTGCTCACCTTCACCTGTCGTGTGAGTGGGTTATAACATTTGTACCCCTTTTGCTCAAGGGAATATCCAATGAAGACACATTTTTTTGCTTTCAGATCAAGCTTCGTCCTCAACTCATCTGGAACATGTACATATGCAATACAGCCAAAAACTTTCAGATGTGATAAGTTTGGCTTTTTACCTGTAAACTTCTTTTCAGGTGTAACTTGATGTACAGCAGCAGTCGGAGTTCTGTTCATGATGTATACAGCAGTATGCACAACTTCTGCCCAATAACAATGAGGCATATTCTTCTTAGCCATCAAGGCTCTTGCTATTTCTGCAATATGTCTATTTTTGCGTTCAGCAACACCATACTGTTGTGGTGTGTACCTGCATGAAAACTGACGCCGAATTCCATGATTTTTTAGAAAACTGTTGAACTCATTTGACATGTATTCACCTCCTCCATCAGATCTTAATGTTTGAATGTACTTCCCTGTCTGCTTTTCCACCATAACTTTAAAATTATGGAAGTGAGTAAACACCTCGCTCTTCTCTTTCATGAAATATACCCATACTTTGCGTGTATGGTCATCAATGAAAGTAACATAAAACCTGCAACCGCCCATAGATGTGTTCTTTGCTGGACCCCAAACATCTGTATGTACTACTTCTAGTACATTCTCACTAACATGCTTGTCATGTGGAAATGATGCTCTTGATTGTTTACCAAATTGACATGCTGCACATACCTTTTGCATTTCTGCAACTTTGAAATTTGGTAGTCCATGGACAATCTTCTTTGACTGCATCAGTTTCAGCCTTTGCAAGTTTGCATGTCCAATCCGTTTGTGCCATATCTCTATATCTGCAATAACTCCTGCACCTTTTGCAAACATGGCTGCATTCATTTCAGGAATCTTCACATTTAAGGTGAACATCCTAGCCACTTTGTTTCCTTTGGCAACCAATCGTCCATCCTGCTTGTACTCTTCTACATATAATCCGTCAGCATTGAACCTGACTTGTAATCCCTGGTCAACCATTTGTCCAACAGAAACCAGATTCTTCATTATATTTGGAACATGCAGCACATCAGCGAGATGTTTTACCTTTCTGTCCTCCATAGACAATGCTATGTTTCCTGTATGCTCAATAGGATGCGATGTATCATCACCTGTTTCAACATATCCAGGAACTGGCATTTTCTGCAAACTACTAAACCATTCTGCATGACTGGTCATGTGATTTGAAGCACCTGAATCAACATACTAGACATTATCATTTGATCTTGAAACACCAGCAGACATTGTATTCATCATGTGATGTTGAACCATAAACAGCTTCTCAGAATCATCTACACTTGTGGATGCATAGTTGTTTTGCTGCCTTCTGTTATTTTGATTCTTTAACCTGCAGTCACGTTCAAAGTGTCCAGGTTTACCACAATTCCAGCATCCTTTACTATCATTACCTGAATCATTTCTTTGGAAATTTTTGCTACCTCTTTGGCTCCCCTTGCCTCGAAACTGTCCTCTTCCTCCTGCATGATTTTGTTATTGACCTTGGTCTTGGCTACTGTTTCCTCTTCCACTTCCAAAACCTCTAGCTCTGCCTCTTCCTCTGCCAGAGTAGAATACCTGCTCAGAACTGGGCTTTCCTTGGGAGTTTGAATCCTCACCAAGATTCTTTTCTTCAATAATCAGCATAGATACCAAATCAACAAAATTCAGAATATTTTCCCTGGTCTGTATAGAAGTTCTGAACTGCTTATATGCAGCTCCTAAACCACGAAGGCACACTTCCACCTTATCATCATCATCTACATTCATGCCAATAGATGCAAGTGACTCACATATGCTTTTGATTTTTAGAGTGTAGTCACTTATCGACATGCTCTTTTTCTCCAATGTATGCAGCTCGTTCTTGAGTTGCAATTTCCGTGCCTTTGTATTGGTCTCGTACAAAGTGACCAAACTATTCCAAGCCTCTTTTGGAGTCTTGGCATCCTCTATGTGTCCAATCATGCTATCCTGTATGCTAACAGATAGCCAATACATTACCTTTCGTGCTCCTTGATTCAATTCCTCATATGCTCTTAACTGTTCTGCAGTCTGATTCCTTTCTGGTAACTGCGGAGCATTTTCATTCTCTCCTTTGATGTACTTCTAGTAGCCTTTTCCCATCAGGAAATTCGTCATTCTGAATCTACAAGCATGGAAGTTGTTCTTGTCCAGCTTATCGCTCATAAGCTGACTCATTCCATCTGCGTTTGCCATTTCTGCAACAATTCACAACACTGCAACACACTACAAGCAGCACTTCTCCTTGAACACTATCGCACTATGATGTGACAGTTCTATCTCATAAAAACACAGTTTTCGTGTATCAACAATACACAAAATCGCTTGAAATTCTGAATCTGTAATATATGAGTGTCGCCAAACACAATGCAAGTTATAGTTTATGAAACTAACCTGGTTTTTCTGTGGGCCCCACCTTGCGGGCTCGAAACGGAGGTCGAGATGGCTCCGAAACTTTGATTTTCGTAGCAAACGGAGGCCGTTTGTGAAATTGCGTTTTCTCCACGCCTTGCCGTGTAGTCTTCACCGTCGCCTTCTCCACGAGCTCTCTACAACCATGCTGGCTCTGATACCATGTCACGAGGAAGGAGATAAGGAAGAGAGCTCACACACACACTCTCACTCTCAAGGAGAAGCACACACAAAGATTGAGGCAAGGAAGAATGATCTTCTTCTTCTTCTTCTATTACATAAAAGGAATGTACAAGAATGACCTAAAAACAAGAATACAACAAGTGCAATATATAAAGACCAGTACATAAGGAAAAACCTAATGTCCACGAATGAGTGAGCTGGCAAGAAGCAAATGTGCCATCACTCTCGGTAGATAAATCTAATAAAGCTCAATAAAGTATCCCTGACATATACCGGCATGACCACTATACATGTCAGAGAAACGAAAAACTGGTACGTGTCATCCTAGATCATCACATGTTGAGCTTGATATCTCAACATGGGGTGTATCTCTCAATCCCTAGGTCGGATTGAGGCATGTAATATACCGTTGGAAAGCTCTCGGAAGGAACTTTCGAATGAGCTACCTTGCAAGTGTGAAATCTTTGGGAATCCTTGGGTGGAACTTGATTGAGTGTTCAAGATACCAAGCATGGGTGAGAACAAGGTTCAAGACTGAGGTTGAGAACAAGGGCTCGAGACACCAAGGTTGCGAACAAGAAGGTTCAAGACACCAAGGTTGAGAGCAAGGGTTCAAGAGACCAAGGTTGCGAACAAGGTTCAAGAAATTGTGCGAGGTTGAGGAACATCAATTCAAGGGCACCTAGGGAGTTCAAGGGACTGATCACCGAGGCTAGAGGGATACAAGAGTAGATCATTGAGGACAATGATCGACCAGGGGGGGAAGAATGTAACATAATCCTGGTAGGAGATGGTTGAACTACACCCTAAGAGAGAGGATTAGGAAGTAATCCTCAACCATGGCTTTTGGGGCAAGTGGTTAGCCCATCACATTCCTATCCAAGAGGTTGTGAGTTCAATTCCTTACATCGAAAAGTCTGTGACAGGAAATCATATTATTCGTCCCCGGCACTGTAGAAGACTTCAATACGGAGAAAAAAAGACAGAAGGATATCTCTGCTGTGAGCGACGACGGATTCGAACCTTGGTCCGTCAATCAAGAGGGTACTTTTCTACCCATGAAGACTGATGGCTGTTCGCGACATCAATCCCTCGCAGTTTTACTTATTGTTAGCTTCGCGCTGTAGAAGCTATCAATTAGGAGCTCAAAAAGATAAACACTACTGAACAGCGCCCGGGATTTGATCCCTGAACCTCCCAGTTGGAACTCTCTCATCCATCCATGGCGCCAAGCGAGTTTGCACGTCCATAGCAATTTATGTATCAGTAAATATTCAGAATTAAAGTTTGCAGCACCCGAATGTTGTAGCTCGGAACCTGAGGAGCACTCTTCTCTAGCCAAAGAAACAAGCAAGGAAAGTTAAAGTTTGAGCAAAGCCTCAAGGAACTGGAGTTGTGGAGTGAAGATCCGGAGGCCTTTGGTGATCAAAGTGCAAAACCAGGTAGTGCTTTGAATCATTTGGGTAGGGATGCCACCATAGAGATGAGACATGTTCTTCCAGTTTTGGAACATGACCATGTTCTTCCAGTTTTAGAACATGAGGCTTAGGGGTTGCCTATAGCATGTATATAGCTCTATTTTTGAGGACGAAAATATTTTCCAAGGGGGGAAGAATGTAATAAAGTAAGTCTACGATCCAAGGGTCTGGCCAGTTCAGACAGATCTGAAATCGGACACCGTTTGGTCATCCGTGTGTATGACCAAAGATCTCGAGTTTAGACTTAATAGGAGCTCTTGTGCTCTTGTGAACAAGTGACCCGCTTAGCTTAGTGGTTAAGTCTCAAGGATGTGAAGGAAGAGGTCTTGGGTTCAATCCCCATGGGAGACATGGGGAGAGTATTTTGCCCAAAGAGATCTAGAGCCTTCTAGAAGCATCCACTTGAGTTAACTCGAGTTAATTGGGACACTTGGCCCACATGTAGTTACATGGCTGACACTTGGATGGTTAGTATCCACCTGCCCAAGAAGGCAGTCCCCTGGAGAGAGCTATATATAGAGGCATTTGGTTGGGAGGAGAGTCATCTCTCTAGCATGTGGTGGTCGTAATCCTTGTTCTCTTGCACTCTTCTTCTTTTTAGGGCTTGTTTCTTTTTAAATTCTCAAGTTCTTTCCTCAATTGTGTAACTCCGTCTTCAATTTCCACAAGGTATGGTAGATTAGAAGAGCCAATTCCATATTGGTTTCTAATTTTCTCCAATCTTGTTGCTATGGTAATGAATTCTTTAATTGTTGCTACAAGGAGCACTAATTCCTTGATCTTGCACTGTGTGGATATTGGAAGTGGTTTAGCAATCCACATTTGAAAAAAAATCATGGGGAGGATCTAGTAATTTAGCCATAAGTGCTTTGGCCCTAGTAACAAATTCCGAAAATGTCTCCCCTATACCTAGTCACAGGCTCTCTAATTGTTCAATGATGATTTCCACTGTGTTTCCTTGTTGAAATGGTGTTTTGAAGGAATCCTTCATTAAATCCCAAGTAGCCAAATGGTTTTATGTATATTGGCTAAACTATTTGTCTCCTAGGCCCTTCAATGTTGCTAGAAAGAGGACTAAAAGTGCATCTTCTCTTCCTATTAACCCCCTTGTTTTACATAGGGATGAAAATATTATGATGTGCTTGTCAAGCTTTTCATCTGCTAATCCTCTAAATGAAGGAAATTTATATTTAATCATGGAAGTAAAGTTTCTAGGTCTACTTGAGCTACCATATTTCCTATTGATGATGTGGAAAAAAGAGGATTAGTTGACCTAAGAGTGACATTTCTTCTTGTTGTTTTGAAAGGAACTGCTAAGGTTTGTGATTGGGCTACAATCATGAGCTACACATCCTTTTCCTTAGACTAAGATGAATTCCAAGGAAAAGGAAAGGCTACCACTTAATCACATTGGCAAAACTTTTGTAGTTCTTCTTCACTTTATAATTGTGGTTCTTCTATGCTTAAGTCACCTTGTCCCATTGGGTGTGCCAAATTATGTTGGGGGATTCTTTAGTTGAAAGGTGCTTGAGTGTTTCTAGGAGAAGAATGGAGGAGAAAAAGAAAGAAAATTGCATCCAAAGTCTCTATGTCTTGATTAACAATGAGAATACAATATGTTTGCCCAGAATGAGACACATGTTCTTTTTGTGTAACAATTAAGCCAAAGAAGCACACACACAAGTATACAAAATATCACTATTACTTGTGCAGTCAACCTCCTTTGCGCCGGTCCTCCACCTTATCTAGTATCTTGCCCTTGTGCACCCATTTCACTCAAGCTTCCAATAAGGTTGAAGGATTGATCACTTCTCTGTCCATGTGTAGTGCCTCCTTGACAATACCTTTTCATGTGAGGAGATGGTTGGATACACTTTAAAGATGAGGTGGTGTTGCAATAATCCTACTCTACACCTTCCAATGTGGATTTAGAATACCTTGATAGACACCTTTATATTTCCAAATATGCATTTAGACCCACTATTTACCTTGGAGCATCATTTCCAAATAGTTGTGCCAAATAGATAACTTTCAAATAGAACTCTGAAAAACTTTCTATTTTTGGACTTGAACTTTTGAGAAAATGTTGGGTTCTCACTTTTTGATAACAATTGACCAAAGAGATTTTAGACACATCTCATTGATAAACTTAGCTAGCTATTCCAAGTTATTTCACTAATTTAGAGTAATTATATGATGAGAAATAAGTTTAAAAAGTTAGGGGTGTAATCCCGACTTTTCAGGAGGATGATAGTATGTAGACATAGGTGGCTTGCAAAGATCATATCTCAAGATCTAATCATCGAAATGTAATGAAACATGATATTTAGAAACTATACGGATCATGAAGCTATGCCAAATTAAAGCAAGTCAAATGATTTAGTACACATAGAGATATTTATTGAACAAAATCACTAAAACGATGAGATAGAAGCTGACAACAGTAGAGAAAGATTAACTTCCACTAATGACTCAACTTGTATATGCTAATGAATGTATGATACAAAAGAGATGTAGTGTAATTACGCATAAATATGTGAGCTTAGTGTATGCTCAAATATGAGGCTCAATGGATCTCTCTTCTCTATCATTATCCCATGACTAAAAGTCACTCCTATTTATACTCATAAGGTGGGTTCGAAATTTGAGTTTCTCTGACCTAAATGTGTCCCTCCACTTTAGGTACTCATTGCTTTGATCCCAACCACCAAGTATTTGTGGTTCTTGGCTCCTAATGTCACGGGATTCCCTCAACACATCTCCATTTACTTTTATCTAAGGAGATAAACTTCATGACTTTTACAAGGGGTGTTCATGTGCACTTCACAAGGGATCAAGAATAGATATTGGAGAAGTACTTGCTATTTGTTCAATTACATCAAGGCTTGCCAAATGTACCACCTGCTCCCCCTCAAGCTTAAGATGCTTGATTCTTTAATTCTTTGGTATCTCCTACAATCCAATCATGGATTTAAATGTGCTAAGTTTGCTTCCATCCAATGAGTTGGTCATCATATCTGCACATTGCATGTGAGTGGATACATAGGAGAGTTGTATATCCTTACTAGATTTCCTTCACCTATGTGAGACAATCTTTTACGCCACATCTCTAATTTTGATAAAGGTCTAACCACCATAATTGAACACATCTATATTTCTAGTGGCTTGGAGTTCAAATGTAAAATTTCTACCCGTTTTTTCTCCTTTTGCAATTCTCTTGAATCCCTATTGTGGATCTTCAACAAATGCTCCATTCCTTGTAAATCTTGCTTGCAATCCTTTCTCTACAATTTATCCAACACTTATGAGATTCTCTTGTTATGGTAGGTACATACAATACCTTATTGAGTGGGTTCATATTTTCATCTAGAGTCTTCACATTTCCAATCTCTTCCACTAAGTACCTAGTGTCATCTCCTATTTGAACCTCATGTCTATTTCTTGGATCTTCCAAGTCTGATAGTAGAGCCGCATTCATTGCTATATGATTTGAACAACTAGAGTCTATGTAAAATACATGCTTATCTATTTTACCTTGCTTCATAGTCATGTTCATCAATAAAAGTGAGTCCTCTTGTGTTTGCCCTTCAATGTAATCTTTGTAATCTCTCCTCCTCTATATCCTCCTTGATTATTTGTATTTAAAGTTGTTGTAACCATTGAAGTTATTTGATATGCCTCTTGCACTTCCATATCCTCCTCTATTGAAGCCTCTTCCTCTCTGATTTTTGGGGTTCCTAAAACAATTCTCAGTTGTATGATTAGTTAGGCCACATATGGCACATGGAGAAGAGTTTTGAAATCTCCCCCTGCCTTGTCTACCTCCTCTGCGTCTTCCTCTTGTACCTCTACCTCTACGTAAAAAATTTTCTTGGGAGGTACTACCTTCATCATCAGATCTTTTGCCTTTGCCTTCACTATCCTTACTCATATTCTTATCTGTATATAAGGTAGAGGATTATTTACCTTTCGAGTTGTCACCATTCTTCACAAGCTTTGCCTCATGACTGAACAATTGTCCCATGAGAGTTTTGAAATTGGGTACTTGCATGTCCATGTATAGGTCCATTGGTGTGGTGAAAGCTTCCTATTTATCATCTGCTTTGATTCCATTGATCACTTGCCTCACTATTTACTCCCCTTCAATGACTTCTTGAATGCTTCCAAGTTGATCTATTAAGTCCTTCATTTTTGTGACAAAATCAATCACAGTTTGCTTGGGCATCTTCTTGAGTGTGGTAAACTCCATCCTGAGTTGATTGTTCTTAGCTCTAGTGCTTCATGAGAAGAATGCTTCAAGGGCATTCCATGCCTCTTATGAGGTCTTGCAACTCCTAATGTGTGGAAGTAGAATGTGTAAACTCCATCCTGAGTTGATTGTTCTTAACTCTAGTGCTTCATGAGAAGAATGCTTCAAGGGCATTCCATGTCTCTTATGAGGTCTTGCAACTCCTAATGTGTAAACTCCATCCTGAGTTGATTGTTCTTAACTCTAGTGCTTCATGAGAAGAATGCTTCAAGGGCATTCCATGTCTCTTATGAGGTCTTGCAACTCCTAATCATGAAACTCCACAAGATTGATTTAAGAATATAAGACTTGGTTAGAGCATCCTTTGAGCACCATGTAGTTAAGCTTTCTTGTTCTTCTTGAGTTGGTTGTCCTTTTCTTCTGAGGATTGGCATCATCTCATCTCCAAAAATGTAACCATAGAGATTCCTCCCTTGAAGGCATTCTTCCTTTCTAACTGACCATGCTGAGTAATTACCCTGATCCAACTTGTGAATGGATGAAGGAAATCCATCTCCCATGTTGAGTTGATGTAGCTCTGATACCATTGTGAAGAGATGGTTGGATACACTCCAAAGATGAGGTGATGTTGTAATCTTGTTCTACACCTACCAATATGGCTTCAGAGTAACTTAGTAGACACCTTAAGCTTCCCAAATATGCATTTAGACCCACTATGTAGCTTGGAGAATCATTGCCAAATACTTATGCCAGAATAGATAACTTTCAAATAGAAGAACTCTGAAAACTTGCTATTTTTGGACTTGAACTTCTCAAAATATGTTCAGTTCTCACTCTTTGATAATAACTAACTTGAGAGCTTTTAGAAACATCTAATTGATGACCTTAGCTAGTTATTTCACTAGTTCATAGTGAGTATATGATGAGAAATAAGATTAAAAAGTGAGGGGTGTAATCCTGACTTTTCAAGAGGATGATAGTATGCAGACATAGGTAGCTTACAGAGATCTTATCTCAAGATCTAATGATCCTAATGAAAAATGATATGTAACAACTAAACTACTCATGCTACCTATCCCAAGGTAAATAAATTCAAATGATTTAGTACACACAGAGAACTCGATTTAACAAGATCATAGAAATGATGAGATAACAACGGACAACAGTAGACAGAGATTAACTTCTACTAATGAATCAATTTGTATATGCTAATGAATGTATGATACAAAAGGGATGAAGTGGACTTACTCATACATATGTGAGCTTAGTGTATGCTCAACTATGAGGCTCAATGGCTCTCTCTTCTATGTCATTATCCCACGACTAAAAGTCACTCCTATTTATACTCATAAGGTGGGTTTGAAATTTGAATTTCTTCCACCTAAAAGTGCCCCTACACTTTAGGTACTAAGTGATTTGATTCCAACCACCAAGTAGTTGTGGTTCTTGGATCCTAATGTCATGAGCCTCCCTTAGTGCATTTCCATTTACTTTTATCTAAGGAGATAAAGTTCATGACTTTTACAAGGGGTGTTCATGTGCACTTCACAAGGGATCAAGAATAGATATGTGAGAAGTACTTGCTATTTGGTCAAGCATCAAGTCTTGCCAAATGAACCAACATGTCACACCTTAGTTTCTCTCTTGATTGCTTTCTGTGCACTCTCTTTGCATACTTTGTCACCTCCTTTTCTTGTTGCAAACCTTGCCTCTTGGCGTACACACTCTTCGAAGAGTGTCTTGATTTCTCTTTCTCTCTTAGTGTAGAGTATAGTCTTACTCCTTAGTCTATCTCCAAGAATGATGCCTTTTGGTTGTGTGTGGATTCTTCTTACATACATTGCTTCAACTACTTATCTATCTTGGTGCTTCCTTTGATGTCCCAAGGACCTCTTCATGTAAAGGCCAATGACTCCTATTTTTTCATGGAGTGAATTTATGAAAACGTAAATTTTAATGTGGGGCCACAAATAAACTCGTGTATCGTCTCCACTTCTTCTCTTTTCTACTTTTGATATTTATTTCTACAAAATGTGCACATAAGGAAGGGTTCACCTAGAATTTCCATAACACTTTAAAAGCCTTAAAAACCCTTCCAAAATACCTTTTTGCAATTTTCGTTCAGCTTTCTTGTAAGAACATTGTGAACAAGTACTTGTGCACTACTTGTGCACCCATGTCCTTGGCCACTTGTGCACCACTTTGCCAAGCAACCACTTTGACAAGCTCAACATGTGGTTAGCTTTTTGAGATGTGCAACACATGATAGATCTTGATTGAGAGTTTTGTTCGTGGTTCCATGTTTTCTTTCACAATATCATCTTTTTCATCAGAAGCCATCTTTGATCCAAGGCTAGAGGCATAGAAGCAAATGCCTAGGCATTATGTGTTGGGCTATCATGTAGAACCTCCCTCCATGCTTTTTATGTTGTTTGATGAAGCTTCCATCAGATATCTATGAGGGATTCTTTCTCAATATTATGTGGTACTTAACCTTCATCCTTGAATTTCCTTTCATACCATATGTGTTCTTATTTTTGTCACTTTGCAACCATCTAAGAGAGGAAGGGATATGGCAATTCATAACAAAAACTTCTTGAAGCTAACGTTGGATCAAATTAATCCCCTATTCACAACAACTACACAATCATATCTCAAAAATTATCTATGTAGATTTATATTATGGTAATAATGCATTGATCTTGATTGCAAGCTCGTGCCATCAATGCAACACCTATTGCACAATGGGTTATCACTTTGACACTTTACTAGAACAAGAAAGTGACTTGGAAGGAGGTTACCATTAACAACAAATTTCTCACCAAGTGCAACTTAGAGGAGTAATACATTTTTCAGTAGAGAAGCCATTTGATGAGGATGGCAGTGATGATGAACATAAACACGATGACTCTTTTCATGAAGGAATGCATCCATGCTAGAATCTCCAAGAACACAATGCATGGAATTTTGGAAGCAGTCATGAGTGATAGCATTGATCTCCATAATATACACCTTCAAGCCTTCCAACCTACCATGAATGCTCTGGTGATGCTTCAGAGGCTTATTGAAATTACAACCCACTAGGGAGAAGAGAAAACATACTCACTAATAGAGATTTTAAGAAGGTCTTTTACTCAAAGGTTCTACGACATAAAATAAGGGAAAATTATTGGGACTAAACTTATAGACAGCAAAAATATTAGCAATCCACTTTCAAGCAAAAGAGGTCTTCTCAATGATTATGTAAGCCAAAGATAGAGAGTGAAAAATTGTTAGTGAGAATCTAGCTTTGGATTGAAAGATTTCTCAAAACACATCAACATGGTGCCAAACATAGATCAAAGAGAAATATAGAGAGAGATAGAGGTGATGAGAGAACTCTCAACTTCCCTATGCAAATTGAAGCTAGAATAGCCTCACATATATACTCACAGATACATTTGTTAACTCAAATCAGTTGTTTTCAAAGTTCCTATGAAACGAGTCGCAGAGATTTTGGTTACTCCGACTAGACTGAGACCTTTGTAGTGCAAGTTATCCCCCCTAAAAATACTTGCTTTTACTTTGAGAACCAATGCCTCCAAGACATACTGCTCACTAGCTTCACTGGGCATGGACATAGACACCACTTCACTCCATATTTTATTTCTCTCAGAATATGTAGAGCTAAGACCACAAATTTTATCCAACTTTAGAAGAATATATTAGCTTTCTAAGAATCTAAAGATTACAACAAATGGATAACATATGAAGAGGAAAATTTTCTCTAAACTCAAAGCTATCTAGATCCTTGATTGAAAAAACATAGTGTGAGTTATGGCGATCTAAAGTGAGAACAAGGGGCCTACTAGCATATTCAAACTCCTAAAGTGATAACACATGTGATATCTTCCAAATTTGAAGTACATGGTGTGTTTATACGATTTTGAAAAGATTCTCTAAATGATAGGAAGCTCTTTTTCTAGAAAATAGGATGCATCACACCTAAGTGTGATAGGTGATTGATTGAGATTTATAATGGGGATTCAAATTCAAATTTGAGTAATGTGTTCTCCTACTTGGCTCCTTGCTTTATGATGATCCAAGTTTCCGCACAAGATCAAGTTCATATGCTCCCATAGTTGGAGCTTGAGTTTCAACACTTCCCTTCAAGCTTCAATCTTCAAGTCTTCATTCAAGTGCCACATTCCAATACCTCTTTTGAACTTAATTACCTTGCCTTAGTACATATTTTATGGAATTGCACCCCATTAGCAACACCTTCTCTCTTATGTAGTGATGATGTACCTCTATATGTTTTCTCCTAGCATGGAACATAGGGTTGGTGGATAGGTACACACTATTCATGTTATCACACATGTTCGCAAATTGCTTGACCTACATATTTAATTAAAGAGCCCATTATAGACTTGTATAAGATTATTTTTCCTTGCCTCAATCTTTGTGTGCTCGTATCTTTGTGTATGGTAGTGTGTGAGAGTTCTCTTCCTTATCTCCTTTCTCTTGACATTGTATTAGAGCCAATGTGCCTATAGAGAGATCGTGGAGAAGGCGGACAATGAAGAGTATGTGAGAATGCATGGAGAACACATGCTTCAAAAATGATCTCAGATGGCTACGAGATTTGGTATGAAGGTAGAAAGTGTCAAAATATTTTCAAGTGTGATCCCTTAAGGGTCACTTGTTTTGCTCAGATTGTAGTTTCAGATCCATCTCAACCTTTGTTTCAAGCCGACAAGGTTGGGCCCACAAAAAAACCTAGTCGATTTAAAAACTATAACTTGCATTCTATTCATAAAAAATCAAATAATTTAGATCGAGAATTTCAAGCAATTAGATGTTTTTCTAAGATCAAGTAGTCACAACACAATGTGATAGTGTTCAAGCAGAGGTACTACTTCTACTGTTTTTGCAGAGTTGTGAATTGTTGTACAAATGGAAAGTGCTAATGGAATGAGTCAACTTATGAGAGATAAGTTGAACAACAAACATTTCATTCTTGGAGATTTATAATGATGAATTTATTGATGGGAAAAGGCTACTAGAAGTACATTGAAGGAGAGATTGAAAACACTTTGGAGTTACTAGAGAGGGATCAAACTGTAGTGCGATTAAGAACATATCAAGAGTGGAATCAAGGAGCACAGAAGGTAATGTATTGGTTATCTATTAGCATACATGATAGCATGATCGGGCACATACAGGATGTCAAAACACCAAAAGAGGCTTGGAATAGTTTGGTCACATTGTATGAGACTAATACAAAGGCATAAAAATGGCAATGCAAGAATGAGCTGTATACACTAGAGAAAAAGAGCATGTGAGTAAGTGACTACACCCTAAAAATCAAAAGCATATATGAGGCACTTGCATCTATTGACATCAATGTAGATTATGATGATAAGGTGGAAGTGTTCCTTCGTGGTTTAGGAGCTGCATATAAGCACTTCAAAAGTTCTATGCAGACTAGGGAAAATATTTTAAAACTTTTTTATTAGGTGTGATAATTCAAAAAAGAATCTTGTTGAGGACTCAAAATCATGAGGAAAACCTATTTCTAAGTAGGTATTCTAGTCTAGCAAAGGAAGAGGTAGAGGCTTCGAAAGTGGAAGAGGAAACAGTAACCAAGACCAAGGTCAACAACACAACCATGCAAGAGGTAGAGGACAATTTCAAGGCAAGTAGAGCCAAATAGGCCACATAAATTTCCAAAGAAATGATTCAAATAATGATAGCAAAGGATGCTAGAATTGTGGTAAACCTAGTCACTTTGAACGTGATTGCAGGTTGAAGAATCAAAATAACAGAAGGCAACAAAACAACTATGCATCAACAAGTGTAGATGACTCGGAGAAGTTGTTCATGGTCCAATATCACATGATGAATACGATGTCAACTGATGTTTCAAAATCAAAGATAATGTCTGGATACTGATTCAGATGCTTCAAATCACATGACCAGTAATGCAGAATGGTTTAGTGGTTTGCAAAAATTATGAGTTCCTAGATTTGTTAAAATAGGTGATGATACATCACATGCTATTGAGCATACAAAAAATATAGCACTATCCATGGAGGATGGGAAGCTAAAACATCTTGATGATGTAATACATTTTTTAATATAACATAGAATTTGGTTTCTATTGGACAAAGTGGTTGACCACGGATTACAAGTCAGGTTCAATGATGATGGATTATATGTAGAAGAGTACAAACAAAATGGAAGATTCATTGCCAAAGGAAACAAAGTGGGTAGGATGTTTACCTTAAATGTGAAAATTCCTAAAATGAATGCAGCCATGTTTGCAAAAGGTGCAGGTGTTAATGCTGACATAAAGATTTGGCAGAAGCAAATTGGACATGCAAATTTGCAGAGGTTGAAGTTGATGAAGTCAAAGGATCTTGTCAATGGACTACAAAATGTCAAGGTTGGAGAGATGCAAAAGGTATGTGAAGCCTATCAATTTGGCAAACAGCCAACGGCATCATTTTCGCATGACAAGCATGATAGTGAGAATGTGCTAAAGAATGGCAATGATGAATTTAGAAATACACATATTGCAAAAATAGCAAGAGACTTGATGGTTGAGAAAAATGCCTCATTGTTATTGGGTAGAAGCTATGCATAATGTTGTATACATCATGAATAGAAGTCCAATTTTTGTTGTACATCAAGTTACACATGAAGAGATTTTTATAGGTAAAAATCCAAATTTATCACATGTGAAAGTAATAAGCTCTATTGCATATGTACATGTTCCAGATGAGTTGGGGAGAAAGCTTGATCCAAATCCAGAAAGTGTATCTTCATCGGGTACTTCCTTGAGCAAAGGGGATATAAATGCTGCAATTAATCTTGACTCAAATGACAATGGAAATGTTGAAAAATCAAGTGTAGAATATCAAATTGTGAGTGGACCTGATGTGTCCGCAATCAATAGTTCCAATTCAAACCCATGGAGTGGAAGATTGCATGGAAATTTTAGTCCATCAAATTCATCGACTACGTCTAACAAAGGTAAAGAAAAGGTTTTGGTTGGTAATAAAACATGTATGTTTTTTGAAGGCATTGATGGAGAATCAAGTGGTTTAGAAAAGAGCCTTGATGAAGAACTTGAATTCCCCTCTATGAAGAATTTAGGAGTAAGAAAAGGCATATGTAGATGGCACAACAAGAAAATGTGATCCAAGACCAAGATGGACTTGGAGGATGCAAAATTTAGTGCAACAATTGATGTATGATAGTTACATGGCTCGACATTTTGCCTACATGACCAAGGTATTACAAGATGCATGAAACATGCCAAAGCGATTTCCATTACGGAGAGGAAACAAACCCATAGGTTTCAAGTGGGTTTACAAGGTAAAGCACAATGTTGATGGTAGCATAAGTAGATATAAAGCACAATTGGTGGAAAAAGGATATGGAGAGATGGAACTGATTATGAGGAAACTTTCATACCTCTATCTAAAATTTCTGCTATCACAACATTTGTTGCATTAGCTATAGCAAAAGGATGGATTCAAAGCACCCAAAATATGTTTGCAAGTTGCAAAAGGCTTTGTATGGGCCTAAACAAGCCCCTCATGCTTGGCGTGCAAGGATTGCAAATTATTTAACCACCATTGGATTTCCTATGTGTGATGTAGATCACTCATTATACGCAAGGAAGGGTGATGATGGCATCATGATTGTGCCTATTTATGTTGATGACTTGATTGTAGGTGGTGATAATGAGGAATAAGTAAAGAGGTAAAGAAACTCCTTATTTAGGAATTTGACATGAAAGATTCATGTGTGTTGCACTGCTTTTTGGGCATTGAGTTTCTATGTACATGAATAGGTATATGAATGTCAAAAAGACAATAAGCCTTGAGCATGCTGCAAAAGTATGGTATGGCTGATTGTAAGACAATTTCTACACCATTAGATCAGAATTTGAAGTTGGCTACTACACTAGGTGAAGCATTGGAAAATGCTACTACGTATAGAAAAATTAAGGGAAGTCTGATATATCTCACAATTACAAGACCTAATCTAAGCTAAACTATAGGACTTCAAAGTCAATTTATGTAGGTTCCCAAAAAACCACATTTAGATGATTTGAGATACACTCTATGGTATGTGAGTGCTAATTTGGATTATGCATTGTTTTGTGAAGTTGGTGTAGAATTTCAGGTTCATGGATACACTGATGTAGATTAGGCTGGTAGTATTCTAGATTGAAGATCTACTAGTGGCTTTCGATTCTCACTTGGGGATGCAGTTGTTACATGGAGTAGTAAGAAGAAACCCATTGTTGCTTTGTTGAGTATAGAGGCTAAGTATAGAGGTGCTGCATGTGCAACATGTGAAGCATCATGGCTAGAGTTGCTACTTGTAGATTTAGGTGTGGAAGTGCAAAAGCCTATCATCATTTATTGTGATAATCTTAACAACACCGAGCTAGCATGCAATCCTATTTTTAATGCTAGAACAAAGCACATCGAGATACATTATCACTTCATTAGAGAGAAGGTATTAGCAAGTGCTATTGATCTTGTTTATGTGAGGACAGATGAGCAGGTTGTTGATATTTTCCCTAAAGCACTTGGAGACCTTGCAAAGATGCTGAAGATGTTTTGGAAGATGCTTGGATTAAAGGACATGATGTTGACCTTGAGGGGGAGTGTTGATATATCAAGCTCAACATGTGATGATGAAGGATGAAAAATCTTACTTTTTCATTTCTCTTACATGTATAGAGGCCATGCCAGTATACGTAAGGGATACTTTAGAGAGCTTTACTAGATTTATCTATTGAGAGCAATGACACATTTGTTTCTTGTCAGCTCATTGATTCAGAGTCATTAGGATTTTCCTTATGTATTGTTCTTCATATATTGCACTAGTTTTATTGTTATATTAGGTGATTCTTGTATATTCTATTTATTTAATAGAAGAAGAACAAGAAGAAGATAATTCTTCCTTACCTCGATCTGTGTGCACTTGTCTCTTTGTGTGTGAGAGTTTGTGAGAGTCTGTGAGAGATCTCTTCCTTATCTCCTTTATCTTTACAATTTATGCATCTTAGACTCATTGAGAATGAAACTACTACTTTTGATCATTAACCATGTTTCAGGATCCCTTAACCAATATCCAAATTCACCTTCTTGACCATATCCAAGAAAATAGAATTTCTTTGAGTTATGTTCTAGCTTTTGTCTAAAATTCTTGGGTATATGAACATATGCTTCTCACCCAAAAATTTGAAGATGGTCATAATATCATGGCTTACTTGTTCATAACTCTTGTAACATTTTCAGACCATTTGTAGTACTAACTAAAAGGTTAATCACATGAATTACAACCAATATTGCTTTTACCCAAACACCTTGTTAAAGGTTTGCATGATGAAACATAGAAACTAATATATCCTAAATAGTTCTACGCATCCTTTCAGCTGTACCATTCTGTACTAGGGTATAAGGAGTAGTAAACTGTATACAAATTCCTCCAGATTGACAAAAAATTTTGAGTTCCTATGAGGTATACTCAGCCACATTGTTTGAACATAAAGCCTTAAGCTTTCCTTTTTTAGTCTCAACTCAAGCAATCCATTTTTTGAAAGAAGGAGATACCTCATCCTTCGATTTGATAGGGAATACATATACTTTTCTAGTAGCATCATCTATGAAAGTGAAAAAGTAAAGAGAACCACCTAATGCCATTGTGGGCATAGGATCACACACATCTTTATGAATGAGATCTAAAGGTTGAATTGAAGACTCAATGTGTGTCTTGTGCACATTCCTAGTTTTCTTTCCATATTGACAATGCTCACAAAATGAAAAATCAAAGAAACATAAAACAATTAAGTAGCTTAAATGAGAAAGGTTTTCCATTTCACTACGTGATATGTGGAACAAATGACCATGCAAAATACAAGTGATAAGTTGTTTAGTAACAAATAATAGGTGTTCTTTATGTGACACAAATAAAGGATAAAGTGAGCTAACTGTGTTTCCTTTTGCAATAACCATATTTCCCTTTGATATGAGAAAGGAGTGAGCATAGAAAATCACATTGGAACCAAAGCCATCAAGTTGACCAACTGACATCAAACGATGTGATAACTGAGGTACATGGTGTATATTATGCATAGTGAATTTTGTACCATCAATGGACTGCACAACCATATGTCCAATCTCAACAACATCACATTGGAGAGACTCCCCAAGTCTCACATACCAAGAGACTTTGCTACATAAGTATAGAACCATTCTATATGTGGTCTCACATGAAACAAAGAACTAGGACTAGCCATGTGTGGGATAGAGAATTAGCCATAAGAGCCTTAGTGGGCATAGTACTATCATGTCAACATATCACCATCATCAAAAATAGCACTAATTACTTCAATCTTCAGAGCCAAATAAGATGGTGTAGGTAATTGTTTAACATGCCCATCAACATTCTATCCTTTACATTTAGCATTCTTTAATGCATAGCAGTCCTTCTTCATGTATCCTTTCTAATGAAAAAAATGGCATTCGATATCCCTCTTCCTTGATTTACTTATACTCTAATTTCATTGACCATTCTTTTCCTTATTCTTGCTCGTGCCACCTTGCAGATTATTTCCTTGGTAAGAATCATGAACATTATATGCATCTCGACTCTGAGTGCCAATCATAGATTTTCTACAAATCTCCTCACTCAAGAGTGCTCCATATATGTATTCATAGACTGCACTATTGATAATACTTGTACAAAATGTAACCCACAATGATGGTAAGGTGCATAACAATAAGACTATAACTTAATTATCCATATCCATTTTTTTGATCTTGTAACTGAGAGAAAACAACATCACAATCATTTAGATGATCAACAACACGATTAGTGTCCTTCATGCAAAGATCATATAAATTTCTCATCAAGTACACCATATTTGATGACCTTTCTTTTTCATATGCATTGCATAACTTCTTTCGAATCCCCTCTACACTTTTGCAATCCAATACTATAAAGTAAACATTATCTGCCAAGGGCAATCGAATGGTAAACCTAACCATTTCATCCAACTCATCCTAATTATCTTCATCCATGTCAATAGGCTTCTTTGAGATTCTATTTATTGACTTCTGTTGCCTCCTGTGAATCAGCACATCTTTAATCTAATTCTTCCATAGAGCAAAGTTTGTGTCATCAATTTTTTGGATCTCTAAATGATCTTTTTTACAAATTATAGCTCCTCCTTGGAACACTAGCACTAGGTCCTAATCCACTAGACGTGTCTCATATCTCTAATGCCATGAAGATAGAGAAGTAACTATAATGATAATGGAGCTAGAAGAGTTCAAACACCACTAAAGATAAAAAAAGGATGAAGAAGTGTTAGATTTTGGGAAAATTTCAACTGAGTCTCCCTAAAAACAATGGATTATTGAGCAATAATGATCAACCAAAAGGATTATGTGAAAATATAATATGTACTCACATGAATAAGTGTATCAAGAAGTGAATTGCCCACTATAAAGTTGACAAAACAAAAATCTGGAAACATTTTGCCAATGTCTCCTCTAAAAAATGCGTATATGACCAGTGTCAAAAGCTCATAAAATTGCAAGCACTTACATTTAAACTTGCATAGTGAATCATTGACTCCATTGCATATAACAAATTAACCAAAAGAAGCCAACTAGGCTTATCGAGCACCTATAAAAAACTATCATACATCTCTTATGGTGAGGCTAGATAAGTCTTCCACTCTGCATCACCAAAGAGATCTAGACATCTATGTGTCTCCCAGTTAAGAAAACCTCAACATGAGCCTCTTTATAAATGTGAAAGGCTTTATGCAAAAGCCTAACCCCTCATCAATGACCACATGGATATACATAAACAACATCCACAAAATCATACATAGTGTGTATGTGCTCAATATATGCAGTAAAATGGAACTAAAAGGATGAATTCATAGACCAAACACTATCCAATAACACTTACAATTGTATGTCAATTCTATTCTTTAGGCTGGAAAAGTTACATAGACTTGTGATCTCTACTCCCACCACAACTGAAAACGTTTCAAGAAACCTATGGATTTACTATTGTGGCTGAAAACAAAGCCCCAAGATGAATATTTTTTTTTGTTGTCAAAGAAGTACAAAGAACACTCCTTTTGTTGTTCTTGAACCTTTATAAAGAGAACTATGCATGATTTTACTCCAAAATGGCTCCAAGAATCATGCAAGGAAATACTTTAAAATAGGCTTTGAAAGAAAAATATGAATGATGGCTCAAAACATGTTCAAGTTAATGTGAGCCTCAGTTTCTCCCCCCTTCAAACACCACAAGAGTGTAGCTTAGTGGCAAGAGATTTCCAGTTAGCAAGCTGGGTGGGACAATATTGGATGGGTGATCTCCCAAGAAGTATTGAGAACCCTCACCTTCCTTGACATGTGTAGCCAATGATGCGAAAGATGACTATGGTGACAGAGATGGCAAGATATGCCAATATCTATGCCTTTGTTGCTACCTTAGTCAAAGCCTTGGGTGGATGGGGGGGTCCTTGCTTCGCTCCCATAAAAGAAACAAAGTTTCTGTGTAAGAATGCTCTAATAGGAGTGAAGTATTGCAATGACAATGCACCATAGTGGATTCTCGTTCTTGAGAGCTCCATGACATTACCCTCATAGTAGAAAACCAAGCTCCTGATGCTATAGATAGTACTCCACTCAAGCCTATAGAATATGTAAAAAAGGCACAATACACAGAGAGAATGAACATAGATTTCTTAAGTGTTACAAATGTAGTCAAATTTACAATCCACTGTTGACTAGGATACTATAGGTTTTATTAAAGAACATATACAAAAGTGTTCCATGGCCATTTGGCCTTTCACATGGACACTAAGAGTATCAATTCTCATCACAAAGATTAGAGGAAGCCACTGCATAGAAATATGATGCAAACGAAGAACTATGAGATCTTGAATCGGTATCATATGACAAATTTGCATCTAATTTGCTATCTCTCAAAGTCTATGTCACTCTAGCACAATGGCAAGTACCAACGTGAGGAGATCCACCTCATAATTGTCAATCCGTGGAGAAATGAAGACTAGTATGATGACTATGAGCAAGTGACGTCACAAGTGCATGAGTGAGAAGCACACAAGCATGCACACACATACACACACATGCACACAAGGCAAGAACAAAGAGAGGAACAATGGAGTTCTTTGTATTACTCAAAAAGGTCTCTTACAATAGCCCAAAACTCTAACAAGCTAACCCCAAAAATGAGCTCTCTAGCTCTTTTTGTAGTTTTTGACTAGCTTTGGCCCTGTCCAGACCTAGTGTTTGGCCTAATTAAAAATTAGGTTCTAGGGCCTATTTGAGGGCTCAAACAAAGTCTAAGAATAATGAAAATTGGTCCGTACCTACTTCTATTACTCCTCAAGCTCGAGGACTCCTTCGCTTGAAAAAAATGGAGTATAATCTACCAAAAATGGTACTTACAATGTTCATGTAGTGGTGAGAATCACTATTATAAAGGATTAATTTCTGAAAATTTGTGTGGCCTCAAATGCCGGATCTTCTTTGACTGCTTTTCCTACTTTGTCCTTTTCTCTGCTCTAACTCTTTATGTCGGCTGCCTTGTCTTGTAATGCCTTGACTGCCTTGACTATTGCCAACACCCTCCCTCTTTCACGTCTGTCATCCCTGACAAACCCTTGTTGGTGGGGGTGCTTGATGTAATATTTGATGATTTCTATTGCTAGGTGATATTCTTGAATGCGCAATCCTTGAGCCAAATCTTTCATGAGCTTATCCCAATCTACCGAACCTGGAATTTCCAGATGTGGCAATCGTAACTGATCTACATGGATGGCCTGTTCTACCACAAAGAGATGTAACAAATGTGTTGGTCTGGGAATGAAAATTTCATAATGATATTACGAAAACCCAATAGAGAACATTTCTTCACAGGTCTACTTGTAGCAAGCAGGTAAATACTTTATGTGTGCATGCTGGGCATATATTATTTGGTGGAGGGGGTTTGGCTCATGTCATAGAACAAATCTCTGTTACCTTCAAAAAAGCCGAGTGTCGAAATATAGGGTATGCCAGTTGGGTTAAAAAATGGAACCTGCAAGTGTGTTTGTTGTAGGCTCAAACTGGGTTGCAAAGGTAGGCTCTTTTCCTCTATGCCTTTTAAACTCCATGTTATAGTTGGCTAATAGTACAAAGTAGGGCTTATACTACATTTTTGATGTGGTAATCATGGGTTAATGGGAGAGGTTATGAAAGTAAGCGGACCTAAAAACTGTTTCTTGTAGATTGGAAAGGGACCTGATCTACACGGCCACTCTATCATCATGTGCTTGATCGATTTGTTTGACTCTCTTGAGCGAGTCTGGGACTTTGATCTCAAATATGTCTTGTCCCTCTTCCATGACACATCCACCACGTACCGCCATTGGGTCATAAGGCTCTTCAAAACTCTCTTTGACATGGATCTCCACCACGGTTTCAGGTTTTGGTTCTTCAATAGACAAGGGTGGCCTCTCATATGATAGGATTCTGGCTTTTAATTCTTCAGCTTGCTTTCTTAAGGCCTCTAGTTCTTCAGTCGACTATTGAGGGATGGCAGGCTTGGGTTGAGATGTGCTGACATTGGCCAACTGATTTCGGAGATCTGCACATTCTAATTCCATCTTTTCATAGGACTCTAAAAAGTTGGCATGGTCCTCAAGTAAGATTCATATATTTTTTGAGGGGACCACTCTATGCTTTGTAGGGCTAATTTCTACTCCCAAGGTTGTCTTGGTTTTGTTGTTGAAGTCGCGTCTTCTCTTCCAAGGTCATAGCCATGTGCTTCTGTAGTAGTCCTAGATTGCATCTTAGTTTAGCATTGGTGAGCATCTTTGCTTGGAGCATGTTTTCCAACTATTTGACTTCTTTATCATCCACAATAGACATCTTGGACTCCAATTTGGTATGAGCATGTTGTAAAGTGGTATACTGTGCCAAAAGTGTTTGATGGTCAGCTTCAAGTGTAGTGACTCTAACTTGTAGCTGTTGGGACTCCGCCGAGAAGGCAACACTACGCTCTTCCAATAGTTGATATTCTTGTTCTAATTGAGATGCACACTAAATTAACATATTGAATGAATTATTTACATTATGAGATGCGAGGGGAGGAGTTTGGAATGCAGAGGGAATGGGAGTGGAAAGGGAAGTTGTGGATGTTGTGTCTACAAATGAGGTGGTAACTCGTGATGTGGGGGGTAGGGGAGTGGGTGTTGGTGGAATTCTAGGGAGAGGAGGGGGTGTTGTGGGTGGTGAAATGTCCATGGCGTTAGACAGTGTTGTGCATGCAGGGACTACCATGTATGTGGATATGGTAGGTAAAGTGAGTGCAGTGTCTATGTAGAGTGATGTGGTTGTGAGTGTCTGTGAACCGAGCAATTGAGGAGCAGGAGCATGAGTGAATTGTTCCATGAAGGATATGTAATGAGACGGGGTGATTGTGGTGAGTGAGATATGGGAAAAGATGGATGAGGTGGATGGGAAGTATGGATCCCTGGAAGGGGGAAGGTGTGAATATGGGTAAGCAAGAAAGCCTAGACTACCTTTTGTGGGCCACGGGTGTCCTTCTATACTAGGTATGAGTGGGTGTCCAAGGATGGTTTCGAAAGGCAAAAATGGTGAAGTGATAAAAGGGTTGGTAATAGAAGAAAAAAGAGTGGCTTGCGATGTTGGCTCATGAAAAGAAAAGAATGTTGATGAAAGTGAGGTGTGGGTAATGGTCATGATTACTACTTCAGCTTCCTCAGTGGTCAGTGGTAGAGGTGGGGATGATGGAGGAGATGGAGGGTGTTGGGGTGAGATTGGCAATGTCTGTACAAATGTTTCAGTTGTAAGGTCTATGGTGGTGGTTGGGGTAGTTGTCGGCTCAATGGTAGCTTCAGGTTCAGTTACTAGTATTCCTACATTCTTGCCTACCTCTGGTCATGTATCCAGTCCATGCTGGTCGTATCAGACAAATTTTCGAACTACTATGTAGACAGCCTCCTGAACTCCCAAGGATTCGGTCAGTAGCTGGAGGCTAGTGATGAATTGCGGTTCCACTCCTTCATCTGCTAACATTTGTTCTATTAGGGCTTGGCTTGATGCAAAGGAAAGTCTGTGCCTCTCTTGCAATGCTCTGATTGTGTCGTATAAGCTTTACAACTAGGCTCTATATGCACGAGAACCTACGAGTTCTGGTACTCGTTGCTCATCTCGATATCTTTCTTCATGCCCTTCCTCGCCTTCTCAAGATTCTTCATCTTCTACGTCATCTTCATCCTCTTCTTCATCCACATTAATAGCGGTAACAGGTATTTATGATGTTGTTCCTCACAGTTGAGCTCGTTCTAGTTGTTGTTCTTCTTTTGCTTCAAGATTCACTTCCTTTAAAATCTGCTCTAAGTTTTCATTGGTGAGTTCTTCCAAGGGTGCTCATCCAGGGAATCCCAGGTTTGTGGAAACAGGTGGAAATATCATATTGGGCCCTTTAGAGCTTTTCTGTGGTAGATGTAATGTGAATGGTGTGATCCTTCGAGAACGGGGGTGACATCGAGGGTTAGTGTTGCTCCTCGGGCTTGAGCAGAAGGTACTTGTAGAGTTCCTCTCATCCTCTTGGAAGGGGGTCCAATTGATGTTTGTCATTTGAACTGTTGCACTCTATTCCACATTGAGGCTCTTTGGATCGGGATGTCATAAGCTAAACATCTATAAATAATCCTCATCAATGTGCAACATCCATACAAGACTGATTTTCGGGGCCATCTCTTGTGAGCCAAGTGTATCTGATCAATGATCGAGTGGGGTAGATTGATGGTGAGGTTTTGTGTCTCAGCAAGGTATAAGATAAAACAAAGTTTCCTACGTCGCATAGTGAACCTATCTTGTGCTAGGAATGCAAAATGCTGCATGCACATTCTCAAGTGAATTGCGATGTTTGGAGTCATGGCCACCATGCCCTTGAGCTTGGTGAGGCTTCCATTCTTCATGTTATCGGGCACCATGACCTCCTTCTCTATAGGTATATGCATTCCTCGCATATCCAGGGCCTCTCACACTAAGTTGTTGGTTAACGTAAACCTCTTTAGATCAGTTCCATTTGTTAGAGATGGGGGCATAAATGTGCTTGTACCTTTGGGGTGCTTGCTCGGAGTCAAGGTGTTGGTGAGGTAGTAGCATGTCATGAAGTCGGGCTTTGGGAGTTGAACACCAAAGTATGCATCCAATCCCGCTTTCTCCCATATGGGGCATAGTGCTTCTACATTTTGTAACTTTTCAAATTCCTGTGTAAAGAAGTGATATTTGCCTTGATTTCCATTGAATTCCAACTCTTACTCCTAGAGGTATGATCCTTCTCCCAAGGGTCCTACAACTTCACTAAACCAATGGGAAGCTTTGCCAACAGGCATGGTATGGCCACTTGGGGGGTCTTGTATAGGTATAATCTGAATAGTTTCTAATTCCTCTAGTCTTTCAATTGTCTTACGCATGATTGGCAAGCTCTCTAGATCAACCACCTGTTGATTGGTCCCTGCTTGAGAGCTGGTTCCTGCTATGTCAGGCATGATATTGCTTGAAGTATGTGATACTATCTGCTAGAAGAAGACAATCATATTAGCATTACATCGAAAACATGATAATAGTGTGTTCTCTTTACAATAGCAACATGCTACTGATGTGGTTAGGGAGTTAGTAACTGAGATGTTTCGCGTGAATGTGAGTGTTGGTTAGTAGGTTAGTGATTTGTCCCTAGATGCATACTCGAGATTGTGTGATGTACTCAATTGCATCTATGTCTATGCATAGTACTTTACATTGTGGGGTCAAGTGGTTTATCACAGAGTTTAACTCTCCAAACTTTATGTGTGAGATGGTTTTGTTTGGCTGCCATAGTGTTCTGAGAATGTGAAGCTTCTCAAGCAAATCCAATGCCCATAACCAATATCCACAGCCCATAGGATATATGTGTGTCATGGCTTTCCCAAGCCCTTGATCCAAAGCATGAATTTTCTTCCCTATCTTTTAAGAAAAACTCAAAAAAACTTTCACTTTACCTCCTCCCTCAAGGCTTTTTCCCCAAACTTGCAAACAACAGCGTTCGACGAGCTCCCATTATCCCACATATGGGGTTGTGGCACCTTTTTTGGACTATATATAAGAGGCTAGAAGCTCTCTTTCTTCACCCAAGAGGAGGGGAAGAGGAGAAGAGAGTTTCCTCTCTCCCTTCATGGCTTGAGGTGCTTGGCTCTCCTATACACGAGCGCATGACTGCTGTTGGGCTCCTTTGTGGGCTTGGTGTGGGTAGTGTGTACGGATCATAGGCTCAAATACCAATGTTAAGCTCCTTTGACTCCCCTCATTTTGGTGTACTCTACCATGGGATTCAATGCAAAGGACGAAAGTGCTCACCGGCTATAAACTCGAATAGCACACAGAGATTTAATCATACATCTTGCCGCCCAGCCACATACTATATCTATTAAATCCCTCTTCCCTCATAAGAGTACTCCCAAATGGTTACATAGATGGGTGCCACTTGGCACCCATGTCTGAACCCATCTAATAAAGGCTAAAAGGTGGTTCACACCTCTCTCCTAGGAGTTCCCCACGTAACAAAAATCAAGACAATTGCATCTTATGTTTGAAAACCCTTTATACCAGTATACACATATTTCAAAAATCAAGTGAAACCATAGTTTTTGACATTTTTTGTCATTTCTTCAAAAAAGGGAGCTCAAGATGTGGCCCAAATTTCACTCAATTTAATATTGACGTCCAAAATCTAGATAAAAAAATATAAAAGTGATAAAAAAGCTTATACAAAATTAAACATTGAACATGTTTTCAATGGTGGATATCGGATACTTATTCAAAATTGCTGTAGAACATGGTTTCATTAATCAAAACACTTAGGAGCATTTATATAAGCACTAAAAATGTTTGGATTTTCAACTCAATTCACAACTCTCTTGATCTATGTCTACACCCCCATCATGTGATGCACTTGATTCAATCTAAGACTCACAACTCTCTTCTTTTGCTTCTTGTCTATCCACAAGAGCTCTATCTTCATCCAAGTACATATCGAATTCTCCAGGATCATGCATAGATCTTCTTGTTTGCCT
This sequence comes from Ceratopteris richardii, assembly GCA_020310875.1. Taxonomy (NCBI): domain Eukaryota; kingdom Viridiplantae; phylum Streptophyta; class Polypodiopsida; order Polypodiales; family Pteridaceae; genus Ceratopteris; species Ceratopteris richardii. The sequence continues at coordinate 104,487,344 of CM035411.1, read as the reverse complement.
ATGATTCATTGTACCACATACATCTGGAAGCTTTTGCTTTATCATATTGATTGTTGCTTTCCTCAAGTGCCTTGTTTTTATCAAGGCAAAATCATAAACAAGAATATCTACATCATCCATTTTAAGAATGGATGTGCTTTGAATATTCTTTTTCTTTCTTGAGCCTGTTGGTTTGGTGTCTCTTGAGCCCATCAAAGTCATATTGGTCAAATTCAACATGATCAAAGTCAAAAGGTCAAAGTGGGAAGGTGGAATAGCTACCCTTTTCTGACAAGTTTTCTCTTAGCAATGTCTTCACTCATCCTGCATTGTTCAATACTTAAGATCTCTGATGCAAGTTCTCCACTAGGTGCAGTGATAACATCCTCTGAGTCAGAACTTGACTCAGTGGATGCTTCATCTGCAGTTTTCTTCAACTTTTTGAGTGGTTTCTTCTCTACACACTACTTACCCTTTGCCTTTATTGGGGTTGTCTTCTTTTGCTATGTTGGCATTATGTTTTGTTGGATCCAAGGCATTAAATATGTGAAAAGATCTCTCAGAGTCCATGCAAATATCTACAAGTTTTTATGGCACACAACACTCTACGCACAAGAGCTCCATTTTACAGATTACATTCCTTAAGCCTTTAGATGTCTCCACGAGGAACAGAAAGTTGTTTGAATCCGCATCCTCATAATCTACTTTGGACACCAAGCCATACTCAAAATCCTATGTTGTCATAAGCGTTCCCCTCCCATAGGATCCTCCAAACACCAAAAGAGTAGCATTTCTCTCTTCAATGTACTTAAGACACCACTCCAGACCTGTCATGTCCTGTAGTGGTCGAGCTTTCCTATTAACCTCAATTTCCTTCAACATCTCCTTCCTCATTGGATCATCATCAAAAGGTTTTATGCTGCTATGTCCACCACAGGAAGTGGGAATCAGGTTGCTTGCTCTCTCAGAGGATAATGAAACCATACTTTTCTTTCCTTTCATGGGGTGACCCATGCTCCTGTCATGAGGTTGTTCTCTTGTGCTCATAGTCACCTTAAGCTTCTTAACAGTCTTTTCCACTCTTCCCTCATTGTTCCTAAAATGGATTTTGTGCTGCAAGTCCATGCCTGGCATCGACTTTGCGATACAACTTGATGCCTGGCATCGCCTTGTAGGATAAAGTCGATGCCAAGCATCAACTTGCATCACAAAGTCAATGCTAAGCATTGACTTGCAACACAAGTTTGATGCCATGCATCGACTTCCACCTTAAAGTCGATGCTTGGCATCGACCTAACATCGATTTGCACTTGAAAGTCGATGCCAGGCATCAACTTCCAGCTCAAAGTCGATGCCTGGCATCAACTTGTAGACAGGTAGAGACCTCATGGAAATCAATGCCAAGTCACCTACAAGTGAATGCCAAGCATCAACTTGCACCTAGAAGTGGATGCCAAGCATTGACTTGCACCTCCAAGTCGATGCCAAGCATTGACTTTTTAGTGCAAGTCGATTCCATGCATCATCTTTCACTTGCAACTCGATGCATGGCATCAACTTGCACCTCGAAGTCAATGCCAGACATCAACTTGTACCTCCAATTCGATGCCAGGCATCAACTTGCACCTCTAGGTCGATGCCTGGCATCAACTTACAAGTAGAAAAATAGTAAATCTGCATGTAATAAAATTTCAAAGCTAGAAAATATAGGCATTTTCTAAAATAGTAAAAGGGAATCTTTTTGGAATCTTTTTTGAGGCAAGAATTTGGGGTACCTCTGAGGATTCTTGGTAGCACTCTTCTTCTCCATTTTCTTGTCTCTACTTGTTTGCTAGGCTCTATGCTCTTTAGCTCCTAGCTCTTTGTTGCTCTCTTTCAGCTCACAAATTTTAGAAATGAGACTAATGTCCTCCTCCACTATTTATGGACACTTGCATGGCTTGAACTAGCAACTGACTAGATGTAAACTGAATCAGACTAGACCCTAACGAGATTAACAAACTGGACTGGGTATTTGAACCAAGAACCACTAGGTATGCCAATTTAGGGTCTAATAAGAGAGGTTATTCCAATTTAGGAAGCAATAGGTATGCCAATTTAGGATTTGATAAGAGAGTTAGTCCAAGTTTTGTTATTTAGTGTTCTTTTCCTTTGAAATTGGGAATATTGTGACTGTTGGAAGGAATATAACAACCAAAGGTTATGCCTTTTGACAAGAAAAAGTGAAAAGATGATATAGAGCTCCAATATATGTCACAGGTATTTGAAATTGATCACAAATATAACTAAGAAAGAGTTTCAAATCCACAATTGGCTATGATAAATAATAAATAATCCACAAATTGACTAAGAAAGAGTTTCAAATCCACCCTTGGACAATCAATAAATCAACAATTAAATGAATATTAATAATCCCACAGTTAAAGGAATATGAATCTAGATGGAAAACATCAAAAATTAGTGGTTTTGTGCCTAGTAAAACACTTCAAATGTTATTTTGTTATCAGCTCAAACATCTTGAGTTGATAGTAGGCCATTTTAATTCATTACTGTTAGCAAGAAAGCATGGTGTAAACAAGAATATGAGGAAATACATTATATAGTATATGCAAGAACATTTGAGGCCCACAAGAAATAAAGGCCCAAAATAAATCAAAATGTTAGTTGTGTCTCTCAAGGAATTTAATCTATCACTTTGTCATCAAATATTTTCTTTGTGCTAACCAATTTTAAGACAAGAGGATTGGGCTCTCTTTTTTGCACATTCTTGTCTCCTTTCTTCTCTTAGGAGATCAAGACAAAATACTTTATTATGTATTTGAAAAATCTATTTTGTATCTAAAAACTTTGTTATGTATCTCAAAACTTTTTCAAGTCAAACTTGGTCAAAATAAATCACACAAGTAATGATGTCTGATTAGATTGTACTTTTTCTTAATCTTCATATCTACCCATAATAATTTGGGCAATCTATCTTCATATCTCTATGATGTGACACTTTCACTGGACGTTACACTTCCACCATTTAAAAAGGTATCCCATCTTCATTTCTCTTTGAAGTAAGTGAATATGAGCTCCATCTTTTCAATAGATGTTTGGGATCATGTTCCTCTAGTCACCTTGATAGAAGTTTGAATTCATTGTTTTTAGTTGATCCTTTCCTCACGAGTGATGTCCATGGCTTAGAATGTGTTGGTTATATGTTTTTGGTTGAGTCATTTAAGTTAGATTCTCAATGCAATGTTGCTCAAGTAAATAAACCTCTTGATCTCCCTTCTAATCCACCCATTGATCTCCCTTCTGATACAAGTGCATGTGATGTTAGCAAAGAGAAATAAAGACAAAGAACACTCAATCTACATTTTAAGAGAGGACCTCGTGAAGTAAGTCAAAAAATATTTCAATTACTTCATATAGACAAATTGCATTGGATATTGTGAAGCATTGTTGTGGTTTGAAATGTTTGTATAACTTAGGATTGAAGAAACTAAAGCACCTAAGCAAGAAATTCCTCCACTTAGATAGTGAAAGGCAAGATATATACCTTGTTTCTCACATTCACATGATTGAGGATAGCATGTTAGTAATGCATGTTGCTTTTGAATATTACTTTAGTCAAGGGGTGCGATGTTCTAGGGCTGCATTTAAAATTGCAATTGGTGTGGGAAATTTTAGAATACATAAGGTTCAACAGGGGCTTATGAGTGGAGATCTCATTTTGGAAACATATCATGTTGGGGCCAAAGTATCTATTGGATTTCATGCAATGAATTAGATGATGTACTATTTTAGCTTGCATTGTGAGGTTATGGCTACAACTGGAAGCTTACACTTGTTAGATAACTTTACGCGTCGAGAAGTATTTCAAGTATATAAAGAAGATATGGAAAGTAGAAATGAGAAGTATGTGTTGTATCATCACTTTACTCGATTATGGAAGGAGGAGTTTAATAATGTGACTAGTCCTCATAAAGTTAGAATGGGCGAGTGTTCAGTTTGTGCCACTTTGAAGACCATGGCAAAGGAGGCTACAACACCATAAGGAAAAGATAATTTTAAAATCCTACTTAGGAACTGTTAGCTCAAGAAATGGTTGGTTTTTATGCACTAATGTGTTGCCATTTGGCAGTGGAATCTGTTTGATTGTAGGTACTTGAAGAGTTTATCAAATGGTTGACAAGAGGTATTTGCAACTACATGACGACATCTTGCTCAGAGGGGAATGCCCTTAGTGTTTCGAGTTCAGGTTATGGAAAATTGGCAAATCAAGTTTACGAGGATCCTGATATGCACTGTGAGACTAGATAGATGTGTATTGATTACATGAAGAAAGGAAGAGATCACTTTTCTCAACTTTTAACGGGAAGTTTCTCATCCTACTGTAAGAGGAAACGAAGGGATAAGGTTTTTGGGCATAATTTGGAAAGTCAAGCAATGGCTGAAATATATAATTGACAAATCCTAATATATTGCTATGGTCTAGAACCAAAGAATATCTTCCAAGGCAATTATGAGACAGATCTTCCGAACTTGTCTTGTTGACCTCCTGATGTATGAATGGTTTCTTCTTTTCTCAAGATGTGCGGGAGAAGTTCATGATTTGCACATATTATTAACATCCATGGAGAGATTTTCCTGTTATAGCAGTACTAACTGTGGGCTCTCAAGTTCATCCTTCCCACCACAAAATGTAGATTCAACTTAAGCTTCATCTTATTCGTATTGCACAGAGATAGTGTTCAGGAATGAGCTAATGACAGTGACATTTAAAGTTTGTTGATCAAGGTTTGCATTATTATTGATGGATTTCGAAAAGCACTTGCAAACATGCTAATGACATGAGTAAGAAAGGATTGCTTACCATGCCTGTCACACATTAGTGGGAAGAAGACGAATTCAGTTTCGAGTTGGTGGACCTAGGGAAGCATGCCATTGGTTAGATGGTGGTAGATGACAAGGGATGTTTTTTTGGCAGAAAGAAGCATTAAGAGGAAGATTTGTTATTTTCATTTTTTTCAGGTGACCTTAGAGGGAAAAGAAAGAAAAAACTACCCGTCTTTATTGCGAGGGGGATGGGCTATTTCTTTTGGTTGTCTACTTCTGGAGTGGGGGGGCACGTACAACAGGAGGAGCAGGGAGTTCTTTTCCACATGGGGGGGGCTTGTCTTTTGGGGGAACTCTATCACCAACGGGGGGGGACAAACCATAAAGGGGCAAAAAAAGGAAAAGACCCGGGGAGCATTCACTTTGAGGAGGAGCAACGGGTGCGCACATCTGAAGCAGGTAGACATGACAAGCTCTCCCTAACTCAGAGGTGATGGAGCGAGGCCAAGGCCGTCATATATCTCTGTCGGTAAAGAAAGGTGTATTTGACCAACAGTGAACTGAAAGGACCCTGAGTAGCGAATCTAGTGCAAGACAAGCAGGAAGAGCTGTTCCATATTGAAAAAGGGGGAGGTTATCTCTTGTTTTTTTGTTTTGTGGTTCTCAGGAACAGGTGCAACCTTGAAGAAAAATCTCGTAGGAGAGACTCTCCGAATGTCGCAGCAGCTGTTCCAATACCGAGAGTTGTTTCTTCGTGTATCGTGTCTTCTATTGCTGCTTCATTAGTCTTATCATGTGTTCCAACTGAAGTTGGCATTTTGTCAGGCTCTGCAGGCTTGGAGTCGATTCCATTTCCAACATTGCCGACACCAGAGTCTCGAAAAAAGACTCAAGAAGCTGAGAAGGAGAATGCTGAGAAGCATAGGCGTGAAATTCAGAACAAATACTGTCAACGTGGTGCTGACTGGGGGAGGAGACGAATGATGAGTGGAGAGCAAGGAAACCACACTATAGTTCTAAGAAATCGAAACAACCTGCTTTAGAGGACTCTCTAACTCACTAGAGAACCCTGCAACGGCGAAGATGGGGGAATTCTTCTCCAGTTATGGTGACCATTCATTCTCGATCTGACCCAGTTCAGCACTTCTCTCACACATACATTAACAGGGAAGAAGTATTCACTGTGGTGACCGGGAACAAGGCACTATCGTCCATTTGAAGGTGGGACAAGCTCATATTCTTTATCTAGGTAGCACTGCGCATGGGGAAAGAGAAAGAGGGAAACGTGCAATTGCAGCAGCATAACAACTGTATGTTCGAAGATTTATGGGCAGCAAGCGAATTATTCTGCAACCTTCAGCGCTGATGGAGGATGGCAGCTGACGCAACCTTAAAATCAGAGCTAAGCCAAGTGAAGTCCCATTGAATCAAGATGGCGATGTGTGGACCCTCTGTAGGCATTGCTTACTGTAAGTTGTGTTCCTAAGTAATGTTGCGCCATTCCCAAATTACTTCTATGTTCTTATGGACTCTATAATCAAGGTTAATTTCATTCCTGCATCTCAAGCATCGGCCGTGAGTCAAAGTTGTGTGCTTGATTATTGAGCTCATAAACTAATGGTGTCACATGAGTACAACAAAGTGTTGAGGATAAAACTGGAAGACTGCACTCTATGTAGTGGGTTGGTTCGATTGAGTTGCCTCTATCAAAGCTGATGCGTGATAAAATGTTAACCAGGGATTTGTGTGCGCGATCGTAGAGCAGCATAGATATCGAATGCTTCAATTACCTCCGCATGTTCAATTGAAAGCCAATCTTGGCTAACATTTTTAGCTTGCGTAATCCGGTTTATATAGCAGACAAACAAATGGTAGGTTATTCCAGCCACATCATATTGATGTTGCAGAAAAATGTTTTGTGCATCTGATCGTTTGTCTTCATGAAGTTCGGTGAGTGGTAATGTGTTGTGAATGGTACTTATGAAGTAGGCCTTTGAACTGTTTGTCTCATGTTTGTTTAGGATTAAAGCCAATAATGCCTTTTGCGTTAGAAAAATGCGGCGCCAATAAGATTAGTCCAAGGACGTCGGCATAATGTACTTTGGGGAAATATTTTGGTTCATGTTTCTTAGTATGTCCATACTTCAACGATCAGAAATGCAAATTTTTAGGGAGGGGTGCATTTATGCAATGAATTGAGAGCCAAGGTAAATGAAGAAGGTGGTGTACTCAGGTCGACAACGAGCAGGAGCATTCTAATCTTTGGGCTCGCATTCCTACGTGCCTAATCTCTCGAATCCCAACACACTTCCATAGATCCCATTGGGCTTCTACGGCTCGAACCCTGCTTCTTTTGCCTTCCTAACAGCCAAAGGCAGATCATCGTTTGGACAAGACCCTTTTCAATTTTGTTTATGGACCGCAAACCCTAGGCTTGATTCTGATTAAGGATTAGATGCCTAATCTATCTCTTCATGTGAATCCCAGACCCTTGATAACCTCCTACCGTAGCGACTGAACGACCCGTCCACTCCTTGTCATCCATATGAGATCTTAGGATTAGGGAAGCTCAATAGCATATGGGCGATTAAGAAAGTAGGGTTAAGATTAAACACCAATTGCTTGTATTGGGGGAAGTCACTTCGGTTGTGAGAGTGAAGGCAAGTGGGGTCGTTATGCGCATACATGATTATAGGTGCTGGAAGAGTGTGTAAAGATAGGTATCAAGCAAGTGAGCATAGGTGTGCTAGTGCGAGAAAGTAATAGAGGGTGTGTAAGAGCACGAAGAAGGTGCAATGGAGTGGGTGTGTGTGATGAGCATGTGAGAGCAGAGAGAGATAGGGAAGGAAAATCACGAGAAGTAATCCTTGTAGATTGGATCTTTGTGGGCATGAACATTTCGGTTCCCATTCATCCCAGTTCACCACCATATTTGAATGCAATCATGGGCTTAAAGTGACAAAAGGTGACAAAGTGTAAGGATATTGGGCAAAACCTAAGTGTGTGTCAGACACTTTCCCTTGGGTCTAGAGACCTTATCATTTTGGTGCGTTTGCCGGGAAAAGCTTGGCACCTCTCTATAAGAGAGTGCCATAGGTTCGCCTAGCGCCACATGTTGGCCGAGCTTGCGGACCCAAGATCTAGTACATGAGCGAGGGGCGCATTCCTACGTGCCTTATCTCTAGAATCCCAACACACTTCCATAGATCCCATTGGGCTTCTACGGCTCGAACCCTGTTTTTTTTGCCTTCCTAACAGCCAAAGGCAGATGATCGTTTGGACAAGACCCTTTTCAATTTTGTTTATGGACCACAAATTCTAGGCTTGATTCTGATTAAGGATTAGATGCCTAATCTATCTCTTCATGTGAATCCCAGGCCCTTGATAACCTCCCACCGTAGCGACTGACGGACCCGTCCACTCCTTGTCATCCATATGAGATCTTAGGATTAGGGAAGCTCAATAGCATATGGGCAATTAAGAAATCTCGGTTATGATTAAACACCAATTGCTTGTATTGGGGGAAGTCACTTCGGTTGTGAGAGTGAAGGCAAGTGGGGTTGTTATGCGCATACATGATTATAGGTGCTGGAAGAGTGTGTAAAGATAGGTATCAAGCAAGTGAGCATAGGTGTGCTAGTGCGAGAAAGTAATAGAGGGTGTGTAAGAGCACGAAGAAGGTGCAATGGAGTGGGTGTGTGTGATGAGCATGTGAGAGCAGAGAGAGATAGGGAAGGAAAATCACGAGAAGTAATCCTTGTAGATTGGATCTTTGTGGGCATGAACATTTCGGTTCCCATTCATCCTAGTTCACGACCATATTTGAATGCAATCATGGGCTTAAAGTGACAAAAGGTGACAAAGTGTAAGGATATTGGGCAAAACCTAAGTGTGTGTCAGATACTTTCCCTTGGGTCTAGAGACCTTATCATTTTGGTGCGTTTGCCGGGAAAAGCTTGGCACCTCTCTATAAGAGAGTGCCATAGGTTTGCCTAGCGCCACATGTTGGCCGAGCTTGCGGACCCAAGATCTAGTACATGAGCGAGGGGCGCATTCCTACGTGCCTTATCTCTGTAATCCAAACACACTTCCATAGATCCCATTGGGCTTCTACGGCTCGAACCCTGTTTTTTTTGCCTTCCTAACAGCCAAAGGCAGATGATCGTTTGGACAAGACCCTTTTCAATTTTGTTTATGGACCACAAATTCTAGGCTTGATTCTGATTAAGGATTAGATGCCTAATCTATCTCTTCATGTGAATCCCAGGCCCTTGATAACCTCCCACCGTAGCGACTGACGGACCCGTCCACTCCTTGTCATCCATATGAGATCTTAGGATTAGGGAAGCTCAATAGCATATGGGCAATTAAGAAATCTCGGTTATGATTAAACACCAATTGCTTGTATTGGGGGAAGTCACTTTGGTTGTGAGAGTGAAGGCAAGTGGGGTCGTTATGCGCATACATGATTATAGGTGATGGAAGAGTGTGTAAAGATAGGTATCAAGCAAGTGAGCATAGGTGTGCTAGTGCGAGAAAGTAATAGAGGGTGTGTAAGAGCACGAAGAAGGTGCAATGGAGTGGGTGTGTGTGATGACATGTGAGAGCAGAGAGAGATAGGGAAGGAAAATAACGAGAAGTAATCCTTGTAGATTGGATCTTTGTTGGCATGAACATTTCGGTTCCCATTCATCCCAGTTCACGACCATATTTGAATGCAATCATGGGCTTAAAGTGATAAAAGGTGACAAAGTGTAAGGAAATTGGGCAAAACCTAAGTGTGTGTCAGACACTTTCCCTTGGGTCTGGAGACCTTATCAAGAACCATCATGAGAGTCAATCTTTAGAAAGAAAGAAAGAAATTTGTCATCAAAGTAAAGCACTCAAAAATCGAGAGCATTATATGTGTTTGTTGATTGATGGTATGGATTAAAAAAAACATGTTTGCGCCATTTTTACCGCATCCCTAAGGACATTGGAGATGAAATCCTCGTGCAAATGCATTTGCTTGGTGCTTTGGTATACAATGGAACTATAAAGTCTAAGGTTTTCTTTACATATCCAAATGTGCATAATGATCCAAACCTTACGGTTATTGTCATTCATCACGTCTTACAATCATGGAAGGGTCTTTTGCCACCAACCCTATATTTGTAGCTTGATAATACTACAAGAGAGAATAAAAGTTCTACAGTTTTTGGATATTTATGCATGCTTGTTGATAGATAAGTGTTTCAAAAGGTTAAGGTAAATTTGCTTTTGGTTGGGCACACTCATGGTCACATTGATCAAATGTTCAGTACGTTCTCTAAGAGGTTGGCACGTAATAATTCTTTTACTCTTCCAATATTATCTGAGTTTATTTCAAAAGCATATACTCCAAAACCTGAAGTTCAACACCTTACACTAATTTATGACTTTTGGCTCTACTGCACAATATTAGTTTCAACCATGTATTCTTGATGAGGAGCGTTGATGACATAACCCTTTCATTTGCAAAGCAATATTCATGTTCTCTTGGGTAGGAGCCTAAAGATGAATGCAGATTCTTGTTGCAAAGTTCCTAATTTGTCTGTGTATGGTGCAGAACAAAGACCATGTGAAGATAAAAACAATATGGAAAGATGTGGAAATGCAGTTGATCAAAGTAAAAGATGGATGCATGTACTTATTGAAAAGAAGAGACATACCGAGCGTGCAAAGAAATATGATGGGGGTCAAGATGTATCTTGGTGGGATGAATTTTTCAGCAATCAAGAAGAGATTATAAAGAATACGATTGTAGTTCATTGGCCAATTGAATGTTCCATTCACATGGGATTTTTGTACACAAAGATCAGTGAATGTGGTTCAAGCTTGTAATGCAGATGCACTTCAAATTTTTATCAATCCACTAGAAAGAAATATTTATGTAGGCCCAAGGATGACAAAATAGGCGGAAGCAAGATTTCAAGGAAATTTAAAAGAAATAAATGTTGGAACACTTATTGCAATCCTTGCTGATGGTGATGAGGCTACCAGACCATTTTGGATTGCGAAAGTTTTAGAGGTCAGTAAAGATATTGATCAAAGAAGAATGGAGGCTTTTATAGTGCATTGGTATTACACTAAAAGTAGTATGCATTCACAGGTAAATATAACTTAGAAATGGTATGTGGCACTGTTGGGGGATTCTTGTGCAGAAAGGGACTTGAGTGTTTATAGGAGAAGGAAGCAGGGTAAGAAGAGAGATACAAACACCGAAACTTCTCTAGATTGATTATAAAGAGAGAAGTTCAATAATGATAGAAAATACAATCCAAATACTCTCTCTGCGAGATCCCAAAGAGTGCACAATCAACACAGTTACAAAATACCCAAGGTTCTTTCTACCATCAACCTTCTCTACACCAGACCTCCACCTTCTCCAAGAGCTTGCACTTGTGCACACCTTGCACTCAAGCTTCCAATAGGGGGAGGTATGGACACCTTTTGTCAACACGCGCACAGCTTCAATGGGACCTTGTGACCTTTGATTGCATTCCTTAGCACTCCTTTGCACACACCTACGTCACACTTCTTGCACACCTTGCACTTTCTTCTCTGCATCCCACACTCACTACATATCTCTTGCTCTTCTCTCTCCTAGTGTAGACTATGCTCACCTTGCTTGTCTAACCAAGAATAATGCATGCCTTCAGTTGAGTGATGGTTCACCTACTCTCCTAACTGATAGAGTATCTTGGTGCTCACTTTTATGTTCCAAGATTGTCCCCATAAGTGGGAAGCCATTGAATCTTGATTTTGTCCTGTAGTGACTTTAGACTGAAACAAAAATTTTAAAGGGGGGGTCATACTTTCACTTTTGCATGCGCTTCCTGTTCACATGAATTCACATTTTTCCCTTGAATTCTTCAAATGTGTACCTAAGGGCGGCTTCACCTAAACCTTCCAAACACTTTAAAACACTTTTGAACCTTAGAGAACTCACAGAAAGAAAATCTCCGACCTACATCCACTTTCTGCAAAACATAACCTTTGTGAACAAACTGATTGTGCACTACTTGTACATCTTGACAACCGAACTTTGAACCCTTAGACCTTGACCATCTTGACTTTGACCTTCACCATCTTGACTTTGACCTTGACCATCTTGACTTTGATCATATTGACTTTGAGCAATATGACTTTGATGGGCTCAACAGTTGCCCATCACCTAATGGGCTCTTCGTCTCAAAGAGCTAACATCCAAAACTCTAAGCAGAGCTTTCACCATGATTCTTGTGCTACAAAATCTTCAAAGGGACATTTGAGCAGCTACCAAGTCCACCACGAATAGTAAAGAACAAGCACTAGAGAAGAACCCAAAAGAACTTTGCATTGAAGAGCAGATGATTGGGAATGGAGGGTAGGAGGAAAGTATAGGGAGGGCTAAGAGGGAGAGGGTAAGGAGGGGTATGGGATGGAGATGGTTAGACGGATAAAGGGAGGGTCATGGTGTAGGATTAGGGGCTTGGAGAGGGCCAAAATGATAAAGCAGGAAAGCTATAGAGGGTGTATAATGAAAAGTTTGAAACCTATGGTAAAATAAAGTGAGAGTAGACCATGTGGACCATGTGCATAATGAAAAAGATGTGATAAATTTGCTCAAAACATGTGGATTTTGACCAAAGTCAGCAAAAAACTAGGATTTTGGAAGAAATAAGTCAAAAAATGCGTTCAGAGGTGCCAAAAGACATGAAAATGACCCCAAGCTTGAAAAACAACTATATATATATATATATATATATATATATATATATATATATATATATATATATATATATATATATATATATATATATATATATATATATATATATATATATATATATATATATATATATACATATATATATATATATACACATATATATATATATATATATATATATATATATATATATATATATATATATATATATATATATATATATATATATATATATATATATATATATATATATATATATATATATATATATATATATATTCTGTCGTTTTTTTTAGCCATCCATGGGGGTTGGGAAATTTAAATAAAAGAAGAAAAAATTAAAAATAAAATAAAGTAAATAAATAGATAAAAAAATAAAAAAGAAAAAAAGAAAAAGAGGGGGCGAGGGCGGGGGGGCAAGGGGGGGGAGCGAGGGGACAGGGTGGCCAGGGGCAAGGGTTGTGTGTGTTAGAGAGAGGGGGAATTTCTTTTTTTGAAATAGAAAAAAAAGAAAATTAGCCATCGGGGCTTTTTTTTAAATACCAAAAATAGATAAAAAATACAAAGAAAATATGAAAAAATAAAAAAAAAATCCAAAAAAATCAAAACAAAATCTCACAAAATTCCCTAAATTCTTAGCCCACTTATCCCACTCAAAACCACAAAGAGCTTCCCTTTTTCCTCCATTTTATAAAAAAATGACATTAAAAAAGATTTAAAAATTAAAAAACTTTCTAAAAATGCTTTAAAGAATTCCCAAAAATTTCTAAGCAAAAAATATGGTACGAGAAGGCTATGTACAACGTAGATAGATTTTTCAGGTTCCAGGTGATCCAAAAATCTTCACTTGTGCTGATGATAGGCCTTGAGCCTGGATATATTGACCAGTGGTAGTACCTCTCCTTTGAGAGTCTCTAACTCCACTGCATCCCAATTTAGCATCATCTTAACTCTATAAGGTCCTTCCCAATGTGGAAGCCATTTTCCCCTTACTTGTGTGTGGATTTGAGGTCTATGGAGAAGAACTAACATGCCTCTTTGTAAATTATTGTTCCATAGATTCCAATCATGCACCTCCTTCATCTTCATTTGAGCCTCTAGCAATTGTTGTGAAGCATATAGACGTATCTCTTCCACTTTGTGCAGTTCTTCAAGCGTCTAAGAGACACTACAATCTTTCTTTCCCTGCATGAACGCTAGTTTTGGTGACCCATGTAGAAATTCAAAGGGTTCAATAAGCAATATCCCATAAACCAATTGGAATGCAGAGGATCCTATAGCTCTTTGTAAGCTAATCTATGTGCCCATAGGGTATCTTGATAAGCTATGCCCTAGGAAGTGGGTTGTAACATACATTCCTTCCTTAAAATGGCAATTAATGCTTTATTGGTGGATTCTGCATGTCCATTACCTCTTGGATAAGAGGCACAAGAGGTCGTATGTAGAATTTTGTACTCGTTAAAAAATTTTTGTAGTAGCTTATTCACAAAATGAGTACCTTGGTCTATAAAAATTTTAGGAGGACATCCAAATCTACAAATGATGTTACTATAAAGGAAATCAGCCAATGTTTGTGCTCTACAATCAGGGGAGGTAGTAGCTTCAGCCCATTTTGTTGCATAGTCAATGGCAATCAATAGATGCTTTTCTCTTTTTGGAATCAATGCAAGGTAGATGGGCCCTATAAAATCTAGCCCCCACTTCTCAAATGGTTGCCAAGAAGTGGAAATAATCAAGGGGTTGTGCCTCTGCTTTGTTGGCTTGGGTCCACACCTTTGACAGACATCACATGCTTTTCCCTATTCCTCTACATCTTTGAATAATGTAGGCCACCATAAGCTAGCATCAAGGATTCTCTAGCTCATAATGTGTCCTAGAAGGTTCCCACCACCTGCTCCTTCATGTCCAGATTTAAGGATTTCTCTCACTTCTTCTTCTTCCATGCACTTTCTAAACATGTTGCCCTTGCCCTATCTATATAATTGTCCCTCAATGAAGGTAAAAGGTCTGCTTTTGACTAGCAACCTCTTTCTTTGCACAATGCTTGCCTTCTCTGGATACAATCCAATTTTAAGAAAATTATTGATGTCATCATACCAACCTTGTGCTCATACAACGAACAAATTAGCATCTAGAAAATCATCATTTACTCCAATTGCTTGATCCATAGAGTTAATCCTAGATAGGTGGTCTGCCATGATATTTTCTCTACCTGGTCTATGGACTACAGAAAAATCAAATTCCTCAAACAAAAGTAGCCATCTCCATACCCTACTAGTTGTTTGTGGCTTATTCAGTAAATATTTGAGCAGTTGATGATCCATTATGATAACAAATTTCACTCCTAGCAAGTAATGACGAAACTTTTGTACCGCGAAAACCATTGCTAGGGCCTCCCTTTCTGTGGTGCTATAATTCTTTTGAGCCTCTATCAAAATTCAATTGGGATACTGAATAGGTCTCTCAAGTTTGTATTCCTCACTATGTTGAGTCAAAGTTGCACCCATTGCATATGCAATGGCATCTACATGTACATGAAAAAGTTTTGACCAATCTAGTGTGATACGAATTGGTGCAACCACCAATCTCGACCTTAATATCTGATAAGCATTTTGTTCTTCTTCTTCCCACTTAAATGGCACTTTTTAACTTGTAAGTCTAGCTAGTGGCCTGTATATCTGTGCATACATTTTGATAAATCTTCCGTGGTACCCAGTACGCCCCAAGAAGCTTTGAATCTCTTTAGGAGATTTGAGTTTAGGTAACTTTAGTATAGAAACAATTTAATCAAGATCTGGAGCCATACCTTTAGGAGATACCACATGTCCCAAGAGATTTCCTTCTGTCACGAGGAAATGGGTTCAGCTTTAGTTTAGTCTCCTTGCATCTTTTAAAAACATTCTACAGCTTTCTCAAGTGATTATCCAAGCAATCCAAAGGGGTCTCCTTATGAGTGCCTGAAAATGAAGAAAATTCATCCATGAAAATCCTAATTGTTTCCAGCTAAGGGTCCAAAAATGAGGTTGACAGTTCTATTAAAGGTGGTCGGAGCATTTCTGAGTCCAAATGGCATTTTTACGTATACATAGGTGCCCCATGGTGTGATAAAAGCAGTCTTTCCTGATCATATGGATGGATGGATATCTGATTATATCCACTAAAGCCGTCCATGAAGCAATATAATGCACGTCGAGCCACTTCCTCAATGACCTACTTGTTAAAAGTCAAGCTTCAAGCTACAAATTCGTGGCGAATCTTTTATGGACATGTGGAGAAATCAAAGGAAGCCAAAAGCCACAAGATTCCATCAAGAAAAGTCACTCAACCACTCCCCAAGTCATCTCAACTAAGTCCTCCAAGTTAAGAGGCTGATTTGGAAAGGTAGTTCCTAGATTTTAGGGGCACACTTCTCACTATAAAAGGAGCATGTATCCCGACTTCTTTTGGGCCATCTTCTTGGACTTTTAGCTCATGTAAAGTGAGCACTAAGTGCTGGAGTTGTGATAAGCAAGCCCCTTGCTTGCTTGTTTGTTTTCTTTTAGTAGGCATATCTATGTGTGTGTGCAGGCAGTGTTGCAACTCTCTACCTTTGAGTTGTTAGCATTGGTTCTCCCTCATATTGTATCCATTTGATGTAATTCTTGTCTCATTGGATAGCTATTAGAGTCTACTTTATGCTCATCCATTCTCTAGAGCATTCTCTGAGTAGTCTCGGAGCAAGCTTCATTTTAGTGAAGTTGTGTGATTGATACCTCTCTCTGTGTGTAGGCTTTGTTGGAAATATTTTGCTCTCTGTTGTAAGGGTTGCTTCTCCTTGTCTATTTATCCATTTGCTATGATTTGGGCGTCACTGGGTAGCTATTAGAGTGCTCTAAAGTTGATCCAAGTTTGAGATTCATTCTCTGTATAATCTCTGAGAAAAGCTTGCTGGAGTGAAGTGAGGTCTCTACTTGACTAGTAGTTGTGAGCATTCAACTAGCTCATGTTGTAAACATTGTTTCTCTTTGTGTAAGCATCCATTTGAAGTGAAATTTGATTTTTTGGAAAGCCCTTGGTGTCTACTACAGGTCTACAAAAGCTATCTTGATTTGAGTGTATAAGCTATGAGTAAAAGCATTTTTGGTGTGCAGAGGTCAAAAAAGGATACCTGTGAAGTTCATTCGCGCTTCGCCGTTGCTTAGGAGTTGAGATACTTCCCCCATCAGTGGTATCAGAGAATTTGGGCATCTTGGAGGTATCACATACAAGCAAGAAGACCTATTGGAGTTGGTGGTTGAAGATTTGCATCAACAAAAGCTTCTTGGAGGTAGCTCACATCAAGGGGGAGCTATTCTACTCAAAGTTTCAAGAGCACAAGGTGTCCACCTAACGAAAGCTTTGGATTGAGGTAACCTCAGAGCCTCATTTTCATTTTACACACATCGGAGCATTAGCCAAGGGCTAGGTCAAGTATCAAAGACTAGATATGCGAGACTTCAACACTCAAATTGAAAAGCTAGACAAAGGGAACTACCAACCATGGAGATTTAGGGTCTCCAACTATCTTATGGGCAAGGGCCTTTGGGGGTTGATTAGTGGAAGTGAACCAAGACCGAGGTTGGATGAGAATCCAACCAATGACCAGAGAAGGGCCTTTAGGGAATGGAATGAAAGAGACAAGAGGGTTATCTTTATTCTTTCCCAACACATTAGCAATAGCATGATCGGCCATATCCAAGACTTGGATTCAAGCATGAAAGTATGGGAGACACTTGAAAGGCTTTATTCAACAAGCACCAAAGCAAGGAAGATCCAAATCAAGAATGATCTCAACAACCTTAGGAAGAGCTCAGGGAGTAGCATAAATGACTACATACTTAAGGTCAAAGAGTTATCAGATGCATTGGGATCCATTGGAAGCCACGTAGACGATGATGATCTTGTGGCTTATACTCTCAATGGTTTGAGAGATGATGAGAAGTGGAAACCCTTTACAACTTCACTTTATGTAAGGGATAATCTTCCCAATTTTGAGCAATTGGTTGCTCTCATGGTCACTGAAGAAATGAACATAGGTGGAAGTTCAACTAAAAGCAAGGATGCACAAGTTTTCTATGCAGGTAATCAAAGGGGCAAAGGAAGACGAGGACAAGGAAGGGGCAAAGGAAGGTTTGGAGGAAGGCAAGGCCACTCAAACAATCAAGGACATGACCAAGGCACCTCATCAAAAAGAGGGAGAGGAAGAACAAGAGGAAGAGGAGGACGACATCAACAAAACAAGAATCAAGATGGCGAAGGATGTTACATATGTGGCAAGTTTGGCCACTATGCTAGAGATTGCTACCAAGGAGGAAACCAAAGGAGCTATAATCAAGGTTCTTCATACAAAGGCCAAGGTAATTATGCTTCTACAAGTTCAGAAAATGACAATCTCTTGATGATGCACATGAATGGGAATTCAAGCAAAGTAGATAACACTTGGTATATTGATAGTGGATGTAGCAACCATATGAGTTGCAATGCTTCTTGGTTTACTAATCTACATGTTCCCAAAGGTAAAGGACATGTAGAAACAGGTGATGATACAGCGGCTCATGAGATCTCCCATGTTGGAGATGTATCTTTGGATGACAAGGAGGAAGGAAGGTGTCTCAAGGATGTCTTGCATGTACCTACTATCACAAAGAACTTGGTGTCCGTTGGGCAAATGGTTGAAAGAGGCTATCAAGTAAGGTTCAACAAAGGTGGATGCTTTGTGGAGAACCCTAAGCAAGGTTACAAGGTCATAGCAAGAGGAAACAACCAAGGGAGACTCTTCACTTTGGAGGTAAATTCTCACTCCACTCAACATGTCTACTTCACATATGGAAACAAGAGGATTTCGGAGTTGGACTTGTGGCACAAGAGGATAGGTCATATCAACATACAAAGAATGAAGGAAATGCAATCAAGAGGTTGGTTGAAGGTCTTCCCAACTTCCAAGGACAAGGTATGAAGCATTTATGTGAATCTTGTCAACTAG
The DNA here is from genome assembly GCA_020310875.1 of Ceratopteris richardii. NCBI lineage: Eukaryota > Viridiplantae > Streptophyta > Polypodiopsida > Polypodiales > Pteridaceae > Ceratopteris > Ceratopteris richardii. The sequence continues at coordinate 104,468,808 of CM035411.1, read as the reverse complement.
GGAAGCAAGCGAGACTTCCATTCAAGAAGAGTGGCTACATAAGCCAACATCCATTAGAGTTGATACATACAGATGTGTGGGGGCCAACCAAAGAGCAATCCATTAGAGGTAACAAGTACTTTGCCACTTTTATAGCTGATTGCACAAGGATGGTTTGGGTTTATTTCATCAGAAACAAATCAGATGTGTTTACATGTTTCAAAGCATTCAGGGCAATGGTAGAGAAGGAAACATGTACATATATCAAGAAGCTAAGGTCCGATGGAGGGGGAGAATATTTCTCCAATGGGTTTTCTGATTTTCTAATGGATCAAGGCATCAAGAGGCAAGTGACATGCAGGTACACACCCCAACAAAATGGAATAGCAGAGAGAAAGAATAGATACATTGCCGAGATCGCTAGAGCAATGTTTAATGAGATGAATGTACCTAACATGTTTTGGAGTGATGCAGCAAATACCGCCGTGTATCTTATGAATAGGGCTCCTACATCAGGGATCCATGGCTTGACACCATATCAAGCCTATTATGGTAAGAAACCTGATCTTTCCCACTTGAAGATATTTGGATGTACTTGTTATGTACATGTGCCAAGTGAATTGAGGCACAAGCTACAACCAAAGGCAGAAAAGTGTGTGTTTCTAGGATATTCAAATGATCATAAAGGTTACAGGTGCTTTAAACCAAACACAAAGGACTTGAGGATATCAAGGGATGTAGCATTTGATGAGCTACTCCCTTGGTATAAGGAGTATGATTGTATGCAGGACTATGAAGAAGAAAAGCATGGACATGATGAAGAACAAATCGACCTAGAGCTAAGCGGCCCAAGGTGTTCCATCAATGAAGATAGTTCAAGCATGAACTCACCATGGAGGGGGAGATTCTCATCAAGCTATGAAGCACAATCAATCAACAAAGGCAAAGCAACATTGGTGGATTTGGATGAAGAAGGTAATGAAGTTGAAGATGATGAATGACACATGATGGAGAAAGAATCCACGTCAAAGAAAGAGATCAAGTTCCCAAGGCAAAGGAGGTTTATTCCTCTGAAAGGTGAAGAAAGGAAGTCTTCTAGAGTTAAGTATCCAACTCAAAGGTTTACTTATGATTCATACATGGCAACACATTATGCATATATGAACAAAGTAGTAGAAGATCATGAGCCCGATTGCTATGAAGATGCAAGCAGGTACACCAAATGGAAAGAGGCAATGCAAGAAGAGATCGACGCACTTGAGAAAAATCAAACATGGACTCTAGTGCCCAAGAAGGAGAACATGAAGAGCATAGGTAATAAGTGGATGTATAAAGTAAATAGGAATTCAGATGGATCTATTTCTAGGTTCAAAGCAAGATTGGTGGCCAAGGGTTTTGCACAAACCTATGGAGTGGACTTTGAAGAGACATTCAGCCCCGTGGAAAAGATGAGCACCATTAGGACACTCATTGCAATGGCTGCTAGCAAAGGATGGAAGCTTTTCCAATTGGATATCAAGAATGCCTTTCTCAATGGAGACTTGGAAGAAGAGGTATACATGGAGCAACCACTAGGTTTTGTTCATAAAGAATTTCCACATCATGTTTGTAGGTTGAAGAAGGCACTTTATGGCCTAAAGCAAGCTCCAAGGGCTTGGAACCAAAGATTGGTGGACTATTTGATCAAATGTGGTTACAATCAATGCAAGGCAGATCCATCTCTCTTCATCAAACAAAGAGGAGAACTTGTAGTCTACATTTGTGTGTATGTAGATGATCTTATCATTACAGGTAATGCTACAAAGGGCATTGAGGAGATCAAGGAAAAGCTTGGAAAGGAGTTTAGGATCTCTGATCTTGGAGATCTTAGGTATTTTCTTGGCATTGAAGTTGTATACAAAGAAGAAGGTATTATGCTCATACAAAGGAAGTATATTCTAGACCTACTTGAGAGGTTTGGGATGCTACATTGCAAGCCTATTTCAAATCCCATGGAAGTTAATGTAAAGCTAAGCTCCATTGATGAAGAGCCATTAGAGGATGTAACTTTGTATCGATGTATTATAGGCTCTTTCAATTATGCCACAATAACTAGGCCTGACATAGCATATGGAGTTGGAGTGTTATCACAATTTATGCATAGTCCAAGGACTACACACTTGCAAGCTGCAAGAAGAATGTTACGATATCTCAAGGCCACTATAAATGAAGGATTTCTTTATTCATTTGATGATGATATGCAGGTCCAAGCTTATTCCGATGCGGATTGGGCCGGTTCCAAGGAGGATAGAAGAAGTACAAGTGGTTACCTAGTCATGCTAGGTAGCAAGATCATCTCATGGATTTCAAAGAAGCAACCCACAGTGGCATTATCTTCCACCGAGGCTGAGTATAGAGCTTTGGCTCAAGTCACATGTGAGCTAATGTGGATTAAGAAGTTATTTATGGAGCTTAATTTGCAGGTTGACACATATCCAATTTTTTGTGACAACATGAGTAGCATTCATCTAGCATCGAATCCAGTCTATCATGCTAGAACCAAGCATATTGAAGTGTACTATCACTTCATAAGGGAAAAGGTGATATCAAAGGAAGTTTTAGTACATCATATTGGTACCAAGGACCAAGTTGCCGACATGTTTACAAAGGCTTTGGATGGGATGAAGATTTCAAAATTCAAGCAATGCATCAACATGAAGGAGCTTGGATGAGGACGAAGAATTGAAGCTTGAGGGGGAGTGTTAAAAGTCAAGCTTCAAGCTACAAATTCATGGGAAATCTTTTATGGACATGTGGAGAAATCAAAGGAAGCCAAAAGCCACGAGATTTCATCAAGAAAATTCACTCAACCACTCCCCAAGTCATCTCAACTACGTCCTCCAAGTTAGGAGGCTGATTTGGAAAGGTAGTTCCTAGATTTTAGGGGCACACTTCTCACTATAAAAGGAGCATGTATCCCGACTTCTTTTGGGCCATCTTCTTGGACTTTTAGCTCATGTAAAGTGAGCACAAAGTGCTGGAGTTGTGATAAGCAAGCCACTTGCTTAAGCTAGCCCCTTGCTTGCTTGTTTGTTTTCTTTTAGTAGGCATATCTATGTGTGTGCGCAGGCAGTGTTGCAACTCTCTACCATTGAGTTGTTAGCATTGGTTCTCCCTCATATTGTATCCATTTGATGTAATTCTTGTCGCATTGGATACATATTAGAGTCTAATTTATGCTCATCAGTTCTTTGGAGCATTCTCTGAGTAGTCTGGGAGAAACATTCATTTTAGTGAAGTTGTGTGATTGATATCTCTCTCTGTGTGTAGGCTCTATTGGAAATATTTTGCTCTCTGTTGTAAGGGCTGGTTCTCCTTCTCTATTTATCCATTTGCTATGATTTTGGTGTCATTGGGTAGCTATTAGAGTGTTCTAAAGTTGATCCAAGTTTGAGATTCATTCTCTGTATAATCGGTGAGAAAAGCTTGCTAGAGTGAAGTGAGGATTCTGCTTGACTAGCAGTTGTGAGCATTCAACTAGCTCATGTTGTAAACATTGTTTCTCTTTGTGTAAGCATCCATTTGAAGTGAAATTTGATTTGTTGGAAAGCCCTTGGTGTCTACTACAGGTCTAGAAAAGGTCACTAGAGTTTTCTGCATAATCTCTGAGTAAAATCATTTTTGGTGTGCAGAGGTCAAAAAAGGATACCTGTGGAGGTCATTCGCGCTTCGCCCTTGCTTAGGGGTTGAGATACTTCCCCCATCACTACTTTGCAAAAGGCATGGGGAATCCGTCTGGAATGGTTACCTTGTTGAGTGCTCTAAAGTCAATGAACATTCTGATTTTGTTGGTATTCTTCTTTGGTACTATAACCATTGGTGAAAGAAATTCTGACTGTTCCACAAGAATGATTCGTGCATCCTCCATCTTTTGTATTTTCAAATAAACAACTTTAAAATATTTTGGGTTAATTCTATAACTCTTTCCTCTTACTGGTTTAGCTCCATCAACAAGAGGAATTATATGCTCTCCATAATCAACAGGAACTCCTAAGTCTTTATAATGCCACGAAAAAACATCTGCATAGTGTGCCAAGAAAGATTTTACCTCTTTAAGCAGCTCAGGTGGCTCCACAATCAAGTGGCCTCTAAAACTGGAGGATTATTTTGTTCGGTGGCTAATTGAACTTCTTTGAGTGGGTTTCTATCCACCATTGTATCTACATGTGTATCTTCAACCCAATTTTCCTCCAATAATATCTCCCGCACTGTTTCATAAGCAGGAGTATTTTGAATTTCAATGTATTCCTCTTTATCATGCATCCATCCTACAGGGATTTCTTGAATAGGAAAATAACATTCATCGCTAGTATGTTTTACCTTGTCTTTAACTTCAGTAACTTACTTCCTTTTGGTTGTCGTATCCTTGTCCTAATTGTATTTGAGGGGTGTCTTCCTCCCCCTCCTGTGGTCTGTGACAGGTTCTTCCAATCCATGAACATGAACTTTATGCTCCTTTTCTTCATAATCTTCTTCTGTACAAGAACTATTTAGGAAAACTCCAAAACAAGAGGAAGAGTTGCTTGCTTGAAGCCAATTCTCCGCTTCGAACTCTAATTGCGGTTGGTCCTCCATTTCTTGTTCCATGCAAATGCCAACTGATTGCATCATGTTGGTGTTCCCCTGGTGATCTCGACCCTCCTCTAAATATATTTGTTTAAGTTCCTACCCCCTCTGCTATACCCACATAGTGTCTTTACCCCAGTCATAGACAACACTCACATGCCTCAACCATAGTCTTCCAGTCAAAAGGGGAAATCCTCCCTCTACCTGGGGTAGTCTTAATACCACAAAATCCAAAATGAAGAGGTTACCTTGTACTTCTACTGGAACTTTTGGGATCACCCCCATTGACCTTACTTTTCTTTGATCTGCCATAGTGACGGTGAAGTGGGTTGGTCTGGATGTGCGTAGGCCAAGCTTCTCAATGCTATGCTCAGGCATCAAATTTATGCTAGACCCACCATCCACAATGAATCCTTGTAACTTAAATTCTTTAATTATTACTATCAGTCTTGGACTCTTATAGTCTATGAGAGGTGCTTCTTCTACACCCTTCCCATGACCCAAGGTAGTAGTCTTGGCCACTAAGGTGGATGAGGAAGCCTCACTAATAATTTGCAGTACTTCAGACCTGAATTTTGCATCCATGTTTTTCAACTCAAGAATACTAACCATCGTTTTGATTGACTTGAATAATCTTGAAGCTCCATATTCCCTAAGATCAATTTTGTTGTTTGATTTCTCAAGTTCCTTGTGGGCCCGGCTGTATGCATTCCCAATGACATCATTAGTCTCTAAAAAATCTTCTTATTGTGTTGCCTCTTCACATTTTGTTGAACTTCCTTTCTCCTGTTTTGCATCTTCATATATATCTTATTTGCTCTGATGTACCCTCTAGTCCTTGTAACTTCCAAAAGTACTTGATCCCTAGTTTTGGTTCTTCTAGAATTTCTCCTTTATTTCTTGTCTGCATGACAATGGAGTCGATTTCTTCTAATTTTACCACTCTAGTGGATGGTGATTGTACAACTTTGACTTCTATTGCTCCTTGATTATCTAGCGAGATCATTTGCAGATGGGGCCCAGATGTAGATGCTTTATTTTGTGGACAATAATTTGTATAATGATCCCTGGCATCTAGGCGATTCCTGCAAGGGGGGGCATTTTCTAGCAGGGTGCATTTACTCTAAAAATGTCCACACTCTCCACACGTGAAACAAATAATTGGCCTTCTAGGCCCATTTCCTTAGTTACCTCTAGGTCATTGGTTATAGTTGTTACGTTGGCTGGGGACTGCAGCCATTACATTGGTTGAGAGTTGAGCACCTCCATGTGCCCAATAAGGTTGTGCAGGCATCCCTCTTGAGTGACAATCATGGGCCGGATGACTAGCTTTCGTGCATAGCTGACAAGTTACACTTAAAAATGGGACACGCACTTACCACATGACCCTGCTTGCTGCACATGGTACACCATAGTCCACTTTTGATGCCACCTCCCTTGAGTTCCTAGAACTCCTATCGAAGTTAAGCCAGCTCTTCTGCTTGGGCTTCCTCTTCCTTTTGTATCTTCAATGCCTCAATTTCTCACCTCAATTAAGTTACTGCACTCTCCTCCTCTTTGTGGGGCTTATTCCTTTTTAAGCTCTGAAGGTGTTTCCTCAGCTCAATTACTAGGTCTTCAGGTTCTGTAGAATATGATAAATTGGAAGAGCTTGCCCCATACTCCGGTCTAATTTTCTCCAAGCTTGTAGCTCTATTAATAAATTCTTCTATTGTTGTTGTCGATATAACTAACTCCTTTATTTTACATTGTGTTGATATGGGAAGTGGTTTAGCCAGCCACTTCTTGATAAAAAAATTCATGGGGAGGGTCTGATAGTTTGGCCATTAATGCCTTAGCTGTGGTAACAAATTTAGGGAAGGTCTCCCCAAGACCTAGTCTTAAATTTTCTAATTCTTCAATAACATTTTCAGTTGTGTTCCCTTGTTGGAATTGTGTCCTAAATGCTTCCTTCATCTAGTCCCATGTGGTGAAATGATTGTTAGCGAATTGATTAAACCATTTGTCTACTAGCCCTTCTAATGCTGCAGGGAAAAGAATTAACAATGCATCCTCTCTTCTCATCAGAACCCTTGTATTACATAAGGCTAAGAATCTCCTAATGTGCTCATCTGGGTCTTCTTGTGCTAATCCTCTGAAGATGGAAGTTTGATATTCAATATAGAAAGTAAAGTTTCCAAATCTACCTGGGCTTCCATATTCTTTACTCATGATGTCGATGACAATGGACTAGTTGATCTTCGAATAACCTTCCTTCTTATTATTTTGCAAGGGACCCTCAAGCTTTCAAACCGGATTGCGGTCATGAGCTGTTCATACTCCTCTTAGGTTAAGATAATTCCAATGGAAGAAAGATTACCTCTTAGGCCAGTACATTATTGTCGGTACCCTTGCACTCTTCTACACTTTGCAAATACTACTTCTCCTATGCTCAAGCCTCCTTGGGTCCCACCCTGTGTGCCAAATTTTATTGGGGGATTCTTACGCAGAAAGGGACTTGAGTGTTTGTAGGAGAAGGAAGAAGGATAAGCAGAGAGATACAGACATTGAAACTTGTGTAGATTGATTATAAAGAGAGAAGTACAATAATGATGTACAACACAATCCAAATACTCTCTATGAAATATCCCAAAGAGTGCACAATCAACAAAGTTACAAAATACCCATGTTCTTTCTGCCGCCAACCTTCTCTGCACCAGACCTCCACCCTCTCCAAGAGCTTGCACTTGTGCATATCTTGCACTCAAACCTCCAATAGGGGGAGGGATGGACACCTTCTGAGGATGCACACACAACTTCAATGGGACCTTGTGATCTTTGACTGCATTGCTTAGCACTCCTCTGCACACACCTGTGTCACACTTCTTGCACACCTTGCACTTTCTTCTCTGCATCACACACTTAGTGTATGTCTCTTGCTTTTCTCTCTCCTAGTGTACACTATGCTCACCTTGCTTGTTCAACCAAGAATAATGCATGCCTTGAGTTGAGTGACAATTCACATACACTCCTAACTGATAGAGTATCTTGGTGCTCACTTTTATGTCCCAAAATTGTCTCCAAATGTGGGCAACCAACGAATCCCTCTTTTGTCTTGTAGTGACTTTAGACTAAAACAAAAAAATTAAATGGGGGTCATACTTTCACTTTTGCGTACACTTCCTCTTCACATGACTTCATATTTTTCCCTTCAATTCTTCAAATGTGTACCTATGGGAGGGTTCACCTGAACCTTCTAAACACTTTCAAAACACTTTTGAACCTTAGAGAAATCACAGAAAGACAATATGCAACTTACATCCACCTTCTGCAAAACATAACCTTTCTGAACAAATTAATTGTGCACTACCTCTGCACCTTGACAACCAAACTTTGAACGCTTTGACCTTGACCATCTTGACTTTGACCTTGACCATCTTGACTTTGATTGCAATATTATCCACACACCACCAATTGATCTAATCATAGGGAGGAGGCCTCTTGAGATAAGGGAGCCACATACTCTGCATGTGCAAAACCTAAAGAAAAAGATGAAGATCAATCCTCATGCAACTATAGTTCCTTTTCTGGTCATGGTGGATCCAAATGGATGTAGCTCTGTAGAAGATTTCAATGAGGCTTTTTTTGAGGATTAAACGTACTATGAAATTGGTGGATCACACTTTAGAGAGGCCCATAGATAGCTGCTGAAGGAGCACCCCACAACATTCTTTTTAGGTATGCAGAGTGCAAGATATATGTAGGATGTACTACTGAAGAGGCCAAGCTCTTGGTTTGGAACCATAATAATGATCATGACTACATGAAAAAAATTTCATCCATTGAGCAGATTCGCTTCTTCCACCATGATTATGAAGATTCTCTAAGGAAAGATGCTTAGAGACTACATCCTAATCTAAGGAAGCAATGACTTATTGAGGCGGGGATTGCTGTCGATGAGAATTTGAAATCAGATGCCTTGCAAAAATTCAACCCTTGGTTTCAACTAGCATTCAGAATACATGAAATATGGGATCTCCAGGACAAGATTTTACAGTGTGGGAAAATAAGAAGATTAAGGGCCAAAAACATAGGAAATCAAGGCCAAATCTATAGGTGGATGTAAAAGGAAAAGGAAAGAAACTTGACCTTTGCATTGAAGTGGCTGCTCACGATATGAAGTTGACACCATGGAGAGGCCTACAAGGGATCAAGGATGATATCTTGATAATATCAAATTTATCAAGATTAATTTCCAAGGATTTAAGTCTTGAAGAGATGGTCACTGAGCTCAATAAGTAAGAGTTTCTAAAATCATCTTTTCTTTGTGTTTCTCATTATTGAACTCACTCGCTTTTATCCATATGGGAATGCAGTCACAAAGTACATATGAAGATTAAGGAGGTAATGATGAAGAGGCTTGGATGCTTCTCTTGGAGTGAAGTCCAAGTAGAGTATCCATCCACCTCATCATACAAAGCACTCTCAGAATACTTTATGTTGTTCTATGATTGGGTAGGTGTTGCAATGTGTATTCCACTCTATGTCGATGCCTGGCATTGATTCTCTACTAAAATTGGATGCTTGGCATCGACCTCTTATTCACAAGTTGATGTTAGGCATCGGATCTTTGCTACAGCTCAATGCCTAGCATCGACCTCTGGCAAAAAGTTGATGCCAAGCATCAAATTTAAGCAAAGATATGATGCCTATCATCAACTTGTGAACAAGAAGTCGATGCCGGACATCGACTTTCCACAGAGAATCGATGCCAAGCATCAACTTCTTGCCATAGGTCAATGCTAGGCATCGAATAAGGCCATTATATGTGTCACAATATCATTATTCTTCTCTTGTTTTTATAGAAGCCAAAAAAGTCAAAGCCTGCTAATGTAAATGATGATTGTTCACCTCCATTCCTCGCTCACATTCAAAGGGCAAGGCACAAGAAGTCTAGGCTAAAAGCTAAGGAAATTGATTTTGATGATGACTCAAATTTGAAGTGTTTTTCAAACCCTCTAGAGCCCCTTAGAACTTTATTTACAATGTATATTGCAATGATGTAAATAGTATATGTATTGGTGTACCTAGAAAACATTACTCCCTTGTTATAGCAGATATACCCTATGGGTTTAGAATGATGTGCTATGTTAATGATGATGAGCCATTCAAGCACCCATAGATTTGCGAGATGGTTATAGATTTTGCAGATTTGACTATGTTACCTTTATGGAGGATAGTGCTTTTCCATAGCAGGGACCAATCATTTTTTGTATCAATTGCTTTGAAGTCAAGATGTCATGCTTTGGAGTGTCTTACATGGTAGTCATCTTCTTTTGGTCTCTGTTTTATGCATAATGAACTCTATTTTACTTATGGTTTTGTTTGGCAGGGTAAAGACAAGTGTGAATCATACACCTTTGCATAGGTTTGTGAGTTCAACTGAATGCATTACAATCATGTATTATGATGAAGTAAGCAAACAAAGAGTCACGAAACATTGCAATGAGAACGGAATCTCTAATGTACTCATCTTCCCTGTAGTTACAAAGAAACTTTGTCATGTGGTTGGGGACAAGACTTCTCTGGCATAGGTAATTATAGTTCTAATGGTTCTCATTGACCATGTTCCTTGATGTGCCTCTAATTGTTTTGCTTCCTTTTCAAGAATGACTCTCGCTTGTTCATTAAAGATGTTCAGGCATTGCATAGCTGTAGAGAAAGACCAAGCTCAAGTGAGCTTCATAAGAATAAGGATTAATGGGTTGAATGAATGCCCAGATGAGGACCAAGAGGTAGGACGGAAGCACATAGTAAATACTGAAAGATTTCAACCTACTTTAAGGGAGAGTGTTCTACCACTGGCAGATGAACCTAGAGACATGGCTGACCTTCAAGAGCCAATCTTGGAGCAAGAAAAACAGGCTACAAGTTCTTCTTAACTTGAAAGAGCAATTTAATAGAAATAATATTCTAAGTGTTTGTTTCAAATTGTGCTTATCTTTACCTATGCTGAGCTTTCTTATTTGATCAATGTGTGGATATTATTTAACATTTATGGTTGTTTAAGGTTAGCTTTTTGAAATGTTAGTTAGAAAATGCTTTGTGGTCTTCAATGTGGTATGCAAAATGCCTACTCTCAATGTCTCTATTAGACAATGACATGATTATTATCTAAATTGCCCTATGAAAAACATTAATGTTTTGTTCCATCTAACGCAATGCAAATGCAAATTCTGAATAGCATATAAACTCTTATCATCTGTGCTTCTAGAGATTTAAAAAGTAAATGAAGAGGTTTCACTTATTAATATTTGTCCTGAATTTTGTTTTTCTAAAGTCAAAGGTTATGATGTGGGATACTTGATCATGAAGTTGCTTTTTTTGGCCCTAAAAAGTTATTCTATCTACTTCAGACTTCTTAGGTTATAAAATCAAACTTCTTTCTATTGTTTAGTGTTGGATTTAGACGTCTGCGGAAGCACACGAACAACACAAGAAAGAAGAAGAAGCTTGGATCACAACACACAATACTGAATGTATTACCAAAGAATGTACAAAGATAAGTAGCCCATTAGGGCAATAGGCATATATACAAGCCGGGGGAAAAAAACCTCCTAAAGAGGGAAAAAAGTGCCTCGGTGATCCTAGAGTGTTCACACACATCATTACCTAAATGTATCAACAAATCCCCCCTGGGAGTGATGCGGTGAACAAGTAGCTGGCACTCATGTATAAGGAAGTGCCAAGCTATGTGGAAATTGCTCCACAAAAGGAAGTAAGCCCAAAGCTTTGCGGAAAGCTTCAAACTTCTCCCTAGGCAGAGCCTTCGTGAAAAGGTCTGCAATGTTCTCCTGCATGGGCACATATGCCAAGCTGATCTGCCTAGCAGAGAACCTCTCCCTGACATAATGATAATGCACGTCAATGTGCTTAGTGCAAGCATGGAACACAGGGTTCCTCGCAATTGCCAATGCACTCTGACTGTCAGTGAAGATGGTGGTGGCAGAAGACTGACCAACACCCAAATCAGCCATAAGGGTGTGAGCCACACACACTCAACAGTAGCTGTGAAAGATCTCCTATACTCTGCATCACAACTGGAAGTGGCCACAGTAGGCTACTTCTTGGTCAATCAAGATATACATGAGCTACCAAGCTTGAAGCAAAAGCCACTAGTGGACACACGAGCGTCATAGCAACCAGCCCAGTCTGAGTCATAAAAAGGATGCAAATCTGGCGGTAGTGATCCCCCCTTGGGATAAAACAACCCAAGTAGTCGAGTACCACTCAAGTAGTGAAAGATGCACTTAACCGCCTGCCAATGCTTGACACCTGGGAAATGCATAAATCTGCTCATCTGTGAGACAACAAACTGAATATCTGGCCTAGTAATGCATAAGTAAATCACGAATCCAATAGCCTGCTGATAGAGGACAACATCAAATGCATCTCAACCATCATGAAGACTCAATCGTAAATCTATCTCCATAGGAGTGGCAATAGGCTTACAGTCTTCAAGGCCAAAATGCTGCAATAATGTGTCAATATATTTCCTTTGACACAAAGCCATTCCACCATCAAATTGCATAAACTGAATGCCCAAATATTGATGCAAATGCCCCAAATTAGACATCTTGAATGGGGCATGCAAATCAGCCTTAAAATCAGCAATATGCTTCTCAATAGGACTAGTGAGCAGCATGTTGTCAACATAGACAACAATGATCAGAAGCACATCATTAGCACGCTTAACATATAAGGTGCTTTTAGTTGGATTGTTCTCAAAACCATGTGCAATCAGATAGGCATGTATCTTCTCATACCAAGCACGTGGTGCTTGCTTTAAACCATATAATGCCTTCTTTAACCTACACATCTAGTTTTCATGCCTTTTCTGCACAAAGCCACGAGGCTGAAAAACATATACTTCTTCATGCAAGTCACCATCTAGAAATGCTATTTTAATGTTCAACTGATGGACATTCCAACCATGATGGGCTGCAAGTGCACAAATGGTCCGAACAGTAGACATACAGCATATAGGTGCAAAGTTCTCATCAAAATCAATGCCTCTTTCCTGTGCATAACCCTTTGCAACAAGCCTAGCCTTATGCCTGTCAACTGTACCATCAGGTTTACACTTCAGCTTGCATACCCACTTAGTGCTAATGGCCTTCTTGCCAGGTGGCAAGTCACATAAAGACCAAGTACCATTCTTCATTATTGCATCATATTCAGATTGCAGAGCAGCCATCCAATTTTTTGAATTTTATGCTTCATCAAACGAAAGAGGCTCATTCTCATCATAGAGACTAGATGCAGGCATAGTATAGCAATTTGATGCAAAAGAGGCACTATGAGAGCCTGACCAACACTAGACTGTCCACCTGGAAAAAGAGGCAGCAAAGTATCATACATGTATTTGGAGCTAACAGAGGTCTCCTTAGTACATGAAAGCAATGGCTGAATAGCATCTTCTACAAAAACAACATCACAGCTAACCAGAATGCATTTAGTATGTGGATGATACAGATGATATCCTTTACTTTCAGAATTGTACCCAACAAAAATACATTTTACTTCTTTATCATCCAATTTTCTGCGATGTTGTTCAGGCACTAATGCATATGTAAAACAACCAAAAACACACACATGAGCAACAGATGGCTTGCCGTCATGCCAAGCCTCATATGGAGTGATAGGTTGCAGCGCTTTAGTGGGACACCTGTTCAGTACATATGCTACACACATGACAGCCTCAAGCCAGAAACTATGTGGTAAAGCCTAACTCTTGACCATACATCTCGCCATCTCCATGAGTGATCTGTTCTTTCGTTCAGCAACTCCATTCTGTTGAGGTGTATATGGCACTGTACACTAGTGTTTTATCCCACGTTCAGCCAGAAATGCATTAAAATCAAAAGACATATATTCCCCCCCTTGATCAGAATTGAGGGTGCCCATTTTACATGCTGATAGATTTTCAGCCAAAACCAAAAATTGTTTGAAGCACATGAACACTTCGAACTTTGCCTTCAATGGATATACCCATGCATGCCATCAGTTGGACATTAAAACAACATTTCTGAATGGTGACTTGCATGAAGAAGTGTATGTTTTTCAGCCCCGTGGATTTGTGTAGAAAGGCCATGAAAACCAGGTGTGCAGGTTAAAGAAGGCATTATATTGTCTAAAGCAAGCACCACGTGCTTGGTATGAGAATTTACATGCCTATCTGATCGCACATGATTTTGAGAACAGTCCAACTGAAAGCACCTTATATGTTAAGCATGTTAATGATGTGCTTCTGATCATTGTTGTCTATGTTGAGGACATGCTGCTCACTGGTCCTATTGAGAAGCATATTGCTGATTTTAAGGCTGATTTGCATGCCTCATTTGAAATGTCTAATTTGGGGTATTTGCATCACTATTTGGGCATTCAGTTTATGCAAGTTGATGTTGGAATGGCTTTATGTCAAACAAATTTATTAACACATTATTGCAGCGTTTTGGCTTTGAGGATTATAAGCCTATTGCCACTCCTATGGAGACAGGTTTACAATTGAGTCTTCATGATGCTTGAGATGCATTTGATGTTGTTCTCTATCAACAGGCTGTAGGATGCTTGATTTACTTATGCATTGGAAGGCGGTTAAGCGCATCTTTCGCTACTTGAGTGGTACTCGGCTACTTGGGTTGTTTTATCCCAAGGGGGGATCACTACCGCCAGATTTGCATGCTTTTTTTGACTCAGATTGGGCTGGTTGCTATGACACTCGTGTGTCCACCAGTGGTTTTTGCTTCATTCTTGGTAGCTCATGTATATCTTGGTTGAGCAAGAAGCAACCTAGTGTGGCCACTTCCAGTTGTGAGGCTTAGTATAGGGCAACTTTCACAGTGACTGTTGAGTGTGTGTGGCTCAGACGCCTTATGGCTGATTTGGGTGTTGGCCAGTCTTCTGCGACCACCATCTTCACTGATAGTCAGAGCGCATTGGCAATTGCGAGGAACCCTGTGTTCCATGCTCACACTAAGCACATTGAAGTGCATTAGCACTATGTCAGGGGGAGGTTCTCTACTGGGGAGATCAGCTTGGCATATGTGCCCACGCAGGAGAACATTGCAGACCTTTTCACAAAGGCTCTGCCTAGGGAGAAGTTTGAAGCTTTCGGCAAAGCTTTGGGCTTACTTCCTTTTGTGGAGTGATTTCCACATAGCTTGGCACTTCCTTATACATGAGTGCCAGCTCCTTGTTCACCGCATCACTCCTAGGGGGGATTTGATGATATATTTAGGTAGTGATGTGTATGAACACACTAGGACGGCTGTCGGAGAGATTTACTCTCCTCATTTGAAGAAACAATCCGACTCAAAAGGATCATATTTAGAAATACGATCGACCTCCTATTGCAAATGCACCACAAAAGCCTTGTATATTTATCAAAGATAAGCCAGAGATTACAAGGAGAAAGAAGGGAGATAATTCATTTTCTAGTGGAAGACACATTACAGGACATTATCTAGAGCAGGATTGAAATGGAACTTAATTATATGATGAAGCACTATGAAACGTTCGATGCCCAATAATAAAGATTGGTGTAAGTTCAAAGTGATCGGTAGCTTGAATTGTTTATGGCAAATGCTTTGGAGAATTGGGCGGAGAATACCACACGCATGTAAATGACATTGTGAATCATTTAAATTGAGCATATATATAAAATAGCAATAGAGATGGCCACGTGCTTTTTGGGGCGCAGGTTTTGATGAGAGTTACTAGTTCTCCCACTTTAATTTTAGAATTGTTAAGGAACTGATTAGATGGCAAGAACGACATGCACAGGACGAAAAGTGTAAGTCATACCTACTGAAAATAGGAGGCTGCATGCACGACGAGGAGAGATCTGTTGCATTTTTCAGAGGTGGCGCATAAAAAGGTGCCCGGGAGAGAAGAAAGAAAGGAGGGGAAGAAAGGCCATTTCACTATGCTTATCTGGCGGACTTGGGCATGATCTGAAGAGAACAGGGAGCACTGCTCACGATCAACGGGGAGGACGCTTACAGAGACCAACATTTGTATTTTATCTGGCAATTAATGGCGATTTCAAGGATCTGAAGGAACATAATGGATGATAGGTATCTGCTGCGTGGAGGTCATCCGAGGGAGATCGCATAAAGGAAAGCACGAGGCGTGATAAAAAAAAAAAAGGACTTCTGATGATCTTACGGGGGAGGTCCTTCATCTCGAGATAATAACGATAAGAGGGGGGGAGTTTTTACAAGATGGCGCAGAGAATGCAAGAGGAGAGAGACTGAGCAAGAAAGAGCGAAGAGAAGCACCTGCTGTAGCACTCCCGGAATTCTGAGTGAAGGTGTGTGCAGCCGTCGAAAAAAAGGACAGATAAAGAAGGAACGACGCATAGGAGAAATCTGATGTATCTGAGCAAGACGAGAATGCGGTCTGAGAAGAGGTCAAATTCACGTTTTCTACTGGTAACTTGATGATAATAGTTGTAACATTGAATTCTATAAATGTTTTCTGAGTGCGCATGATGAACTGAACTACGCTAAATAATTGCGGTTTTACATATACAATGACAGAGGATCTTTTGAGTTTTGTTTTTTTTGTATAAGTTTTTTTTTGAGCAACATTTTTTTATATTCGTCTATATACGAGAAATGATTTGATTGAATTTTATCTATGCGAGATGGAGTGATTCTGTGCTGATTTTTATTTGTGTAAAGCTAAGATCAACCGAATGATTTAATTGCGTCATAAGTTTATCTATAGAAATTTTCATTCTGATCATTTATCTTAATAGATCAATCGTTTAGTACGATAAATTATCCGATAAATTATGTGTGCTCAAGAACCTCTGACAACGACAATACCGCGTTCATTTGATGAGTTTCCAACAGGTACTAAGATAATATCACTTCCTGATGACTATGTCGCCGCAACTTTGACGAGAGACTGAGGTCACGTGACTCTTCATAAGCTAGCAGCAAAGAAATAAAAAACACAACAACTACTTTAATAGAATGATAACGCTCGGAGGATATGCACAAAGGGTCAAAGGCAATGATATGCGATATTATAGGAATCTGCTAATTCATGAATTGGAAAACTAGAGCGACTCATTTGTCGCATCCGTAAGTTTCTTTTGATGGATTCCCTCTAAATTCGGATTCTGTACAAGAACAATAAGTTCACATATAGATCGTAATTCCTAGTTTATTTACATATCATATCCCATTTTCTATTATTCTCTGTGATAGTCAAACCAATAGTTGTCGGCGCGCGGATCGTGAGGAATTTTTTCAATTGCAAGCTGCACGTGAAACTGTTTTGCCCATTTGCAATATGTTAGCAGTTTTTTGCGCTCTTATGTTTTTTTAAGGTTAATATATTCTGTATTGACGCTCATAAATTTTAATTCAAATTCAATTTTTTTCTTTTGTTTTTAGATTCTCTAAACTTCTAGTACCCAGAAAGGTTGCAGAATCGCTTCAGAAAAGTTTTATTCCAGAAACTATTTTCTTGAAATTTCGTCTATTATGAGTTCTCGTACAACATAACTTTATCATGGATGTTGTAAATTCAATGGATTTCAATTTTCTGATGATTTATGATCTCTGAACAAAAAAAATCTGTTATCTTCGTAATAACAAAAACAGAATTCAAATGAAAAGAGCGATCTCCTTAAAAGAAGAAAGTCATTGATTAAAGTGTTTAGATGAACATGGCAGCTTTTGCATACAGTATTGAAAATTAAGTAGTTCACTATTTGTGACGATAGTGAATATATATAAGCCAATTTGCGGTTTAGATTTGATTCACTTTACATTATCAATTCAAGGCACAAGGGTACAAAAACTCGACATTTTGGAAAGTGTTTATATTTAGAACACAGTATATGATACCTTTCGAAAGAAACTAAAATCTAGTAGCTGTTAAATAAACATGGTGACTCATGACCAAGAAAAATTAATCTTTAAATAAGTATGTGTAACTATGAAGACAATTTGGAACTAATTAAAACTTGCATAACTTTAAATAGAGTGATTATTTTTCCAAATTTGATTTATGAGTTATAAGAATTGTTAAGTTATTAATCCTATCTCTGAGTTTTTATGCACCTGAGTTTGCTCCAAGCACCCTGAGTGCGCCGTATTTTTGGCGGTCGCCCTGATCCACCGACCGTCGCTTTCGCGCCGACACCGCCGGGGCACTTTTTTCCCTCTTTAGGAGTTTTTTTTCCCCCGGCTTGTATATACGCCTATTGCCCTAATGGGCTACTTATCTTTTGTACATTCTCTAGAAATACATTCAGTATTGTGTGTTGTGCTCCAAGCTTCTTCTTCTTCCTTGTGTTGTTCGCGTGCTTCCGCAGACCTCTAACTCCAACAAAAATTACCCTCTATGAAGGGATGGGCAACCCTTAACATAAGGATTCCATTAGATGTGTCAAGCCATTCACCACCTAAACTCAAGACATCATCCCAATCAATTCATGGCGTAAACAACTTGGGTCACAACCCCTCAACTTCTTAGTATTTTCTTGGTGGCATACTCACCTGGAAGAAAGGGACAAAAGCATGTATTTTATGCAAATAAATAAATAATTTCATTTTTTATGATGTAAACGGATTAGTGCTAATGGGCCTCTGTATGTTGGCATGAGCTTTCTTTCCCCGAACAGCTCTATATCAGTTATAGATTAAACTATACACAAGTGTTACCTTAATTTATCAAGTCTTCCACTATCACTTCTATGAGTGGAAATTTTTCTTCTTCAAGAAGTCTGCTTCAAAGATTGACTTCATTACCTGCATACATCTTCAAATTTCTTCAATCAAATGATATACATACCTCCATGCTACCTTTGTGCAATCATATCAACCATTAGTCCTTCAAAAGAATCATTAAAACTTTGATTTCATCATTAAGATCAAAACTATGTCAGAAACTATCTTCCTGAACAAGTGACTTTGACATAGTCAACTTCTAAGGTTGATTTCTCACAACACAAGTCCCATTTTGCTAAATGCTTTTAGCCATAACTTCCTTACCTCATAACTTAGATTTTGAATGCTCAATCATTAAAAACTTTACACTGTGCACTGAGATCCAAGCAAAACATTGACATGGAAAAATATGCAACTTTGAGAGGTCTACCTGTAGACTTTACATACACATGTTCCTATTGATCATGCTCAGAGCATGAAAGGAATTAGACTATGTAAATTTAAACATTGCTTCATTAGCCTCTAGACTAGATGTGTACAAAAAATTTCTTGATCCACATGATCAGGCTGTGTAGGAATCAAAGAAAGACTCGATGCTAACTTCTGAAGATAACTCTCTACACATCTATCTCATAGACAGTTGTCTTCTAATGACTCTCCTATTTATTTCTTTACATCATTGACTTATATACATATGATTCTAGACTCATCCCACATCCATTACATTATCCCTTATCATCTTAAGCATCATCTATATCCATTTTACAAGAAATCTCAACTAATAATGTATATATGTGTACAAGCTATATTTATGAGAACTCTTCACTATCTCTGGCAATGAATCCTTTGACTTCATTCTGATCTTTGACTTGCTTCAAGATTTTTATAATCATCAATCTGGGACTTCTTTGTTCCAATATTCCTTTGATTGCCTCTTGCTCAAGCTTGAGGAGGCGAAACAACATTAGCTTGTTCTTAGATAGACATTGTCTCTATAATTCCCAAAGAAGGTTGCTACATTATTATTGTTCTCTCTGCTCCTTTTGGTTGAGTTTGATCCTCACATTCACTCTCACTACAAGTGTCATCACAAGATCTAGTTAATTTTGCAATAGATGAATGAAAAGAATGACATGTAGTCAAACAATGAGGTGCATATGTCAAACAATATAGATACGTCAAAAATAAAATGTATCATGTTGGAGTTAGACGTCTGCAGAAGCATGCAAACAACACAAGGAAGAAGAACAAGTTTGGATCTCAACACACAGTATTGAATGTATTACCACTAGAATATACAAAGATAAGTAGCCCATTAGGGCAATAGGCATATATATAAGCCGATTGAAAAAAACCTCCTAAAGAGGGAGTTTGTTGTCAGGATCTCGCTCACGTGCATACAGAGATTACGGATGCTGAAAACACACAGAAAAATAGATGCAACAAGAGACGAGACAGAACGCAGCTATGACACTCGTGTGTCCACCAGTGGTTTTTGCTTCATGCTTGGTAGCTCATGTATATCTTGGTTGAGCAAGAAGCAACCTAGTGTGGCCACTTCCAGTTGTGAGGCTGAGTATAGGGCAACTTTCACAGTGACTGTTGAGTGTGTGTGGCTCAGACGCCTTATGGTTGATTTGGGTGTTGGCCAGTCTTCTGCGACCACCATGTTCACTGACAGTCAGAGCGCATTGGCAGTTGCGAGGAACCCTGTGTTCCATGCTCGCACTAAGCACATTGAGGTGCATTATCACTATGTCAGGGGGAGGTTATCTGCTGGGGAGATCAGCTTGGCATATGTGCCCACGCAGGAGAACATTGCAGACCTTTTCACAAAGGCTCTGCCTAGGGAGAAGTTTGAAGCTTTCGGCAAAGCTTTGGGCTTACTTCCTTTTGTGGAGTGATTTCCACATAGCTTAGCACTTCCTTATACATGAGTGCCAGCTCCTTGTTCACCGCATCACTCCCAGGGGGGATTTGATGATATATTTAGGTAGTGATGTGTGTGAACACACTAGGACCGCCGGGGTACTTTTTTCCCTCTTTAGGAGTTTTTTTTCCCCCGGCTTGTATATACGCCTATTGCCCTAATGGGCTACTTATCTTTTGTACATTCTCTAGAAATACATTCAGTATTGTGTGTTGTGCTCCAAGCTTCCTTGTGTTGTCCGCGTGCTTCCGCAGACCTCTAACTCCAACAAAAATTACCCTCTATGAAGGGATGGGCAACCCTTAACATAAGGATTCCATTAGATGTGTCAAGCCATTCACCACCTAAACTCAACACATCATCCCAATCAATTCATGGCATAAACAACTTGGGTCACAACCCCTAAACTTCTTAGTATTTTCTTGGTGGCATACTCACCTGGAAGAAAGGGACAAAAGCATGTATTTTATGCAAATAAATAAATAATTTCATTTTTTATGATGTAAACGGATTAGTGATAATGGGCCTCTGTATGTTGGCATGAGCTTTCTTTCCCCGAACAGCTCTATATCAGTTATAGATTAAACTTTACACAAATGTTACCTTAACTTATCAAGTCTTCCACTATCACTTCTATGAGTGGAAATTTTTCTTCTTCAAGAAGTCTGCTTCAAAGATTGACTTCATTACCTGCATACATCTTCAAATTTCTTCAATCAAATGATATACATACCTCCATGCTACCTTTGTGCAATCATATCAACCATTAGTCCTTCAAAAGAATCATTAAAACTTTGATTTCATCATTAAGATCAAAAGTATGTCAGAAACTATCTTCCTGAATAAGTGACTTTGACATAGTCAACTTCTAAGGTTGATTTCTCACAGCACAAGTCCCATTTTGCTAAATGCTTTTAGCCATAACTTCCTTACCTTCTAACTTAGATTTTGAATGCTCAAACATTAAAAACTTTACACTATGCACTGAGATCCAAGCAAAACATTGACATGGAAAAATATGCAACTTTGAGAGGTCTACCTACAGACTTTACATACACATGTTCCTATTGATCATGCTCAGAGCATGAAAGGAATTAGACTATGAAAATCTAAACATTGCTTCATTAGCTTGTAGACTAGATGTGTACACAAAAATTCTTGATCCACATGATCAGGCTATGTAGGAATCAAAGAAAGACTCGATGCTAACTTCTGAAGATAACTCTCTACACATCTATCTCATAGACAGTTGTCTTCTAATGACTCTCTCATTTATTTCTTTACATCATTGACTTATATACATATTCTTCTACACTCATCCCACATTCATAAACATTATCCCTTATCATCTTAAGCATCATCTATATCCATTTTACAAGAAATCTCAACTAATAATGTATATATGTGTACAAGCTATATTTATGAGAACTCTTCACTATCTCTGGCAATGAATCCTTTGACTTCATTCTGATCTTTGACTTGCTTCAAGATTTTTATAATCATCAATTTGGGATTTCTTTGTTCCAATATTCCTTGGATTGCCTCTTGCTCAAGCTTGAGGAGGTGAAACAACATTAGCTTGTTTTTAAATAGACATTGTCTCTATTATTCCCAAAGAAGGTTGCTACATTATTATTGTTCTCTCCGCTCCTTTTGGTTGAACTTGATCCTCACGTTCACTCTCACTACAAGTGTCATCACAAGATCTAGTTAATTTTGCAATAGATGAATGAAAAGAATGACATGTAGTCAAACAATGAGGTGCATATGTCAATCAATATAGATACGTCAAAAATAAAATGTATCATGTTGGAGTTAGACGTCTGCGGAAGCACGCAAACAACACAAGGAAGAAGAAGAAGTTTGGATCTCAACACACAGTACTGAATGTATTACAACTAGAATATACAAAGATAAGTAGCCCATTAGGGCAATAGGCATATATATAAGCCGGTTGAAAAAACCTCCTAAAGAGGGAAAAAAGTGCCTTGGTGGTCCTAGTGTGTTTACACATATCACTACCTAAATATATCAATAATTCCCGCTTGGGAGTGATGCGGTGAACAAGGAGTTTGTTGTCAGGATCTGGCTTACGTGCATACAGAGATTACGGATGCTGAAAACACACAGAAAAATAGACGCAACAAGAGATGACACAGAACGCAGTGTTGGGTGCAATCTCCCCCCATGCACTCTGTTTCCATAGTCCACAGAGTGCATGTATTTATAGGAACTTTTGATTACGTCGAAAAGAGTGGTTACATGAGAGCGGCTTAGAAAAGCAGGCGTGAAACTAAAAGTGGGTAACGTTTACAGAAAGCCATTGCTTTCAATGACATAAACTGCGGTCTACAACGACCCTTATTCTAACCATTACTTTTCTAGTTGTTTCTAACAATAGAACCTTCTACGCATAATAATTTTTCGGATTATTGATATCCGCCCTTTCACGTTTTGCACGCTCCTCACGAACCTTCAGCTGCTATATCAAAAACATCATTAACACATTAATACATTAATAATATAACACTTTAACAATGCATTCTTCAATAATATACAACATGCCTCTCAGTTGACAAGCAACAGGCCTCAGTTGAAAAAATAATTTAACACTCTAACAATTACAATGCATTGTTCAACAAATTCCATGTTATATTTCAACAATAACAATGCATTGTTCAACATACTCCATGTTACTGTTACAATCCAACAATGCATTGGCCAACATATTCCATGTTACAATCCAACAATGCATTGTTCAACATATTCCATAAGCAACAATGCATTGGCCAACATATTTCATGTTACAATCCAACAATGCATTGATCAACATATTCCATAAGTTATAACATGCCACTCAGTTGAAAAAGCAACTGACCTCAGTTGATAAAATAATAAACATGGATGGCCAGTCATATGTTTCATCACTGAATAAAAAATTTTTTGGGCATGTGCGATGTAAATACACATGCATGGAAATGTTCATGGAGCTGTTACATTACTGTGTTTTTGTATGATATGCAAAAATTAAGTGGTCATAATGAGGTGTTAATTGTGATTTATGTATCCATTGACATTCTTCAATAGAGTGATTTTTTTACTTAACCAAATATCGATGAAATTGAGTACCTATGCATGTAGTAGTGACATCATGATCAATGATTTTTTCAGGAACTAAGATTTCAGATTGTTCTTCAATTAAAGGGGGATCATCAAGCAATGGAGTGAGTGGTAAAGTTCCTTTAAATGGTTTAAGTAAACTAATATGAAAAGATTTATGAATAGTCCGATGAGACGGAATATCTAATCTAAATGAATTATCATTAATTTTTTCTATAATGCGAAATGGTCCATAATAGCGTGGTGCAAGTTTAATTTTAGGATGCTGCAAAATATTTTTGAGACGTCTTTTAATGATACGCA
The DNA here is from genome assembly GCA_020310875.1 of Ceratopteris richardii. NCBI lineage: Eukaryota > Viridiplantae > Streptophyta > Polypodiopsida > Polypodiales > Pteridaceae > Ceratopteris > Ceratopteris richardii. The sequence goes on along the minus strand of CM035411.1, from coordinate 104,445,141 downwards.
ACCATACAAAATCATTTTCCTTGAATTCTTTGGCTAATCGTTTAGTATTGATAGTACGTGTATATCGCTCTTGACTTTTCCTAATGTGCTCGTGAACATCATGAAGTATAGAAATGTGATCATGAGCAATAGAATCAGCCATCGGAATGTCAGTTTGGGTGAGGGACATGGGAGTGGGAAGCTTTTTACCAAAAATAATTTCAAAAGGTGCACGACCAGTAGTGGTGTGTGTAGTGTTATTGTAAGCAAATTGAAGCAATGGTAACTTTTCATCCCAGTTACTAGGATTATCTAATGAATAACAATGCAATAAATCAAGAATAGTATTGTTTGTAGCCTCACTTTGTCCATTACTTTCAGGATGAAATGCAGAACTAAAATCTATTTTAGAACCAAAATGTTGAAATAAGGCTACCCAGAAATGATTACAAAATCTGACATCACGATCAGATAACATTACTTTAGGAAATCCATGATGTGGGAAAATGCATTTAATGAATAATTTTGCAGCTTGAGGTGCAGTCAAAGTTTTTCTACATGGAATGAAATATGCATATTTACTAAACCTATCAACTATTGTCCAAATCATATCATTATGTGATGAAGTGATGGGAAGACGTGTGATAAAATCCATAGAGATTTGTTCCCATGGCTCATTTGGAATGGGAAGTGGCATTAATAATCCAAATGGTTTACCATGATGACGTTTGACACGCTGACATACAATGCATTGAGAAACATAATGTGTAATATCTTTCTCCATGTATGGCCAAAAGAAGAAATCTTTGCAAGCAGAAATGGTGCTTTGTATGCCTCTATGTCCCATGTAAGATGGTTCATGCATTTCTTTAATGACAAAATCTTTAAAAGCTTGGGTTATGCACAATCTATGTTGAAAATAGAGAAAACCATTATGAAATGTATAATGCTCATCAGATAAAGATGCACCATTGTGGGAGTCATGCCATGCACGTGAAAAATACAAATCAGATGCATAAGTGGAAATCATTTCTTGAAAAGAATGAATTTGGATGGCAGAAATATTATTCAAAGCAACAGAATGCGAAGGAAAACGGCTAAGAGCATCTGCTACAACATTAGCTTTCCCAGGCTGATATTGTAACATGGGTTGGAAATTCTGAATGAATGATGCCCATTTAAGATGCCTATTTGAAATTAAGGGCTGATTTAATAAATGCTTAATAGCCTGTTGATCGGTTTTGATTAAGACCTCAGAGCCCGTAAGATAGTGTTTCCAAATTCGCAAAGCATGCACAACTGCTAATAATTCTTTATCATACGTACTATAATTCTGTTATGAGGGCTTAAGCTTTCTACTCTCAAATTCGATAGGATATTCATTTTGCATTAAAACAACACCTATTCCTGAACCACTAGCATCAGTAACGACATGAAAGGGTTGTGAAAAATCAGGTAACTGTAAAACAGGTGCATGTGAAAGTGCCTGTTTAAGTTTTTCAAAGGACTGTTGTTGGGTAAGTCCCCATGCAAATTTTATTTTCTTTTTCAACAACAAGGTAAGAGGCAATGCTAAATAAGAAAAATTTCGAACAAACTTCCTATATAAACTAGCCAACCCAAGAAAAGAACGAACATCATTGACTGATTGTGGTGTAGGCCATTCTACAATAACTCTAATCTTTTTCGGATCCACATGCACACCTTCACTTGAAATAATATGTCCTAAATATTCTAGCTTATGCTGAAAGAAATAACTCTTTTCACGATTAGCATAAAGTGTGTTCTCTCGTAACAAATGAAACACTGTTTCAAGATGCTTTTCATGTTCACTATCATTCTTACTGTAAACAAGTATATCATCAAAGAATACAAGAACAAAAACTTGGTAATCAAGAAAAATATTGTTCATCATTCGTGAAAATGTCGCAGGGGCATTAGTAAGTCCAAAGGGCATTACCATAAATTCATAATGGCCCATTTGAGTTCTAAATGCAGTCTTAAAAATATCACTTTTTGTCATACGGATCTGATGGTAACCTGATTTAAGATCAGTTTTACTAAAGACACGAGCTCCTCGTAACTTATCTAAGAGATCATCTATTCGAGGAATAGGATATCTATTCTTTATTGTGATCTTGTTAAGGGCTCTATAATCAATGCACATTCGATAAGTTTTATTCTTCTTCTCTACTAAGAGAACTGGTGCTCCAAATGGGGAAGAACTAGGCCTTATAAGTCCTTTCTCTAGTAGGTATTTTACTTGGTTTTCTATTTCCTTTTGGTGTAGTGGGCCATTTCTATAAGATGCTTTATGAGGAGGAGAACTACCAATGACTAAGTTGATGCTATGGTCAAAGGATCCTCGAGATGGTGGTAGTTCAGAGGGATACTCAGACATAAAACAATCCTTATAAATACTCATGAAATGTTTATATGCATCAGGAAGTGTATGAGTATAATCATTGATGACATTGACAAAAACAATGCATGAGTTGAATCCTTTCCTAAATGCATGCTTTACTTGAGTGTGACTAATCAATGGAAATAGCTGGAAATCATGCTATGTAGACAAAGTAATGATTTCACCTTTGAATTCAAACTTAAATGTATGCGTATGGTAGTCAATACGTGGGTTATAATGGTGACGAAAAGGCATACCTAATATAAAATCATAAGATTGCAAAGGTGCAATAAAAAATGTCCATGAATCAACATATGGGCCTATGCTAATCGTAACATCTTGCACTTCTCGTGTTACATTATAACGACTACCCTGAAATGCAGCTTTCACTTTATATAAGGAAGGAAACGTTTGTTATTTCAGTTCTTGTACTAATAAATGTGAAATGAAGTCATGTGAACTACCATCGTCATGTAGAATTTTAACTACTTTATTATTTATTGTACCGTGCATGCAAAGTAGAGAGTGAAGAGAGATATCGTTACCCAAGGTACCTAAGTCTTTCTCCAATGATTCCTCTGTCCAAACAGGAGGAATTTCTTCATTATGGATCTCCATGTTATGCAATTGCGCTGTAGCCGGTTTCATGTGAAGAGGTCGCAATCTGCATCTTATTTTTGTATGTCCAGGTTTACCACGATTCCAGTAAGTGAGTCGTGGTCTCTTTTGTTGGGCATCCACCGCTGAAGTTTGAAGGGAAGGTGGTTTGGTGGGTTGGAGAGATGAAGCAACAGGTGGAGTTGAGTAATTGGATTGTGGAGGATGAGGAAAAATAGGGTAAGATGGGGTATTAAAAGTACGCTTCATAGGAAATGTAGGTTTAACAGAAAATGGTCGTTGACGTGGTTGTTGTAGTCAGTGTGACTTGGCTATGGACAGGAATTCTTTTTCTACATCATAGGCGAAAGATATAGCCTCGTTGAGTGTTGTAGGTTGTAAGGTGTGAAGCTTAGCTTCGATTCCCATCTCCAAACCATCTTCATATTTCTGCTGCAAGATATCCTTCGGTACTTCTTCAAGCATTCGAACAAGTAGTAAATTTTGCCTGAACCGCTCAGTGTAAGTAGTAACCGTATCACCCTCCTTCCATGTAAGGGTCGTCCATGCACATCGAACATGTAAATGGTATTGAGGAGGAAGAAAAGAATCCTTCAGTTTTTCTTGGAAAGCCTTCCACGTTGTTGGACACTCCATACTGTGCCGCAGGACATTCCACTAGAGTTGAGATTTACCTACTAAATAGTTAGTGGCAAATTTAACTTTTTCACTTTCAGCATACATCTCATAAGTATAAAAATCATCAAAATGTGACAGCCAAGAAAGGACTAAAGGCCCATCCTTTCGGCCATTGAATCGTAGAAACTGGTAGTTTCTAGTACCAATCTTCGAATGAGTAACATCAGATTGGGCAGAAACAATAGCTTTTACTACTCTCGTAAGGTTGTCTTCCTCAGCTTGTATCTTTTGGAGGACTTCATCACGTTGTCGGATATCATTCTGAGCTCCTCGAAGCTCATGCTTCAAAAGCTCTAGTTGTTGTTCAATTGTTGCCTCAGGTAGAGGTGAATTACTGTAATCCTCCATGGTGCTCTTGGACCCTTAAGCTAGTGCTTTCCTCTCAGGATGTACCCTCAAGAAATATACCTTAGCAGAGTGTACCCTGTCTAGATGTACCCTCATGTACCCTGACAAGATGTACCCTGTCTGGATGTACCCTGGTGTACCCTGAGAAGTGTACCCTCAGAAGTGTACCCTGAGAAGTGTACCCTGAAAAGATGTACCCTGAGACGCACCGCATCGCATTGCATCGTGACGCCTTAAAAAGAGAAAAACTGCAAGTTATGTTAAATTATGAGGAAAGAACTTGAGTGACAACTCCAAGAGAGAGTGTAGTGGTAAAGCACTTCCCTTGAAAGTAGGAGGTTGTGGGTTCAAATCCTCCTACCTTAGGGAATCTAAACCACTCTATTGCCACTCAAAAATTAAAATTGCCTCGCGCGTAGCCAACGGTCGCCAAGGGAGCCTTGGGTGCCAATGTTGCCAATGTATTGCCTAAGTTATTGCCTAAGTTCTTTGCCTTAGTTGACGCCTTGGAGTAAGCCGAAGGAGTAAACGTAGGTGAAAACGTACGTTCTGGTTCTGGAACTGGAACAGAAACAGAAATAGAAACCGAAGACGAAGACGGAGATGGAGATGGAATCGGAATCAGAATCGTGAACAGAGAACAGAACCCTCTGTATTGACGCGTGCAAAGCTCTGATACCACTGTTGTCAGTATCTCGCTCATGCGCATACAGAGATTACGGATGCTGAAAACACACAAAAAAATAGACGCAACAAGAGACGAGACAGAACGCAGTATTGGGTGCAATCTCCCCCCATGCACTCTGTTTCGACAGTCCACAGAGTGCATGTATTTATAGGAACTTTTGATTACGTCAAAAAGAGTGGTTACATGAGAGTGGCTTCGAAAAGCAGGCATGAAATTAAAAGTCGGTAACTTTTACACAAAGCCATTGCTTTCAATAACATAAACTGTGGTCTATAACGACCCTTATTCTAACCATTACTTTTCTAACTGTTTCTAACAATAGAACCTTCTACGCATAATAATTTTTCGGATTATTGATATCCGCCCTTTCACGCTTTGCATGCTCCTCATGAAAGCAGCTATATCAAAAACATCAAAAACACCTTAATACATTAATAATATAACACTTTAACAATGCATTGTTCAATAATATACAACATGCCTCTCAGTTGACAAGCAACTGACCTCAGTTGAAAAAATAATTTAACACTCTAACAATTACAATGCATTGTTCAACATATTCCATGTTATATTTCAATAATAACAATGCATTGTTCAACATACTTCATGTTACTGTTACAATCCAACAATGCACTGGCCAACATATTCCATGTTAAAATCCAACAATGCATTGCTGAGCATATTCCATAAGCAACAATGCATTGGCCAACATGTTTCATGTTACAATCCAACAATGCATTGTTCAACATATTCCATAAGTTATAACATGCCCCTCAGTTGAAAAAGCAACTGACCTTAGTTGATAAAATATTAAACATGGATGGCCAATCACATGTTTCATCATTGAATTAAAAAAAATGGGGATGTGCCATGTAAATACACATGCATGGAAATGTTCATGAAGCTGTTACATTACTGTGTTGGTGTATGATATGCAGAAATTAAGTGGTCCGATAATGAGGTGTTAATTGAATTTTATGTATCCATTGACATTCTTCAATAGAGTGATTTTTGTACTTAACCAAATATCGATGATATTGAGTACCTGTGCGTGTAGTAGTGACATCATGATCAATGATTTTCTCAGGAACTAAGATTTCAGATTGTTCTTCAATTAAAGAGGGATCATCAAGCAATGGAGTGAGTGGCAAAGTTCCTTTAAATGGTTTAAGTAAACTAATACGAAAAGAGTTATGAATAGTCCAATGAGATGGAATATCTAATCTAAATGAATTATCATTAATTTTTTCTATAATGCGAAATGGTCCATAATAGCGTGGTGCAAGTTTAATTTTAGGATGCTGCAAAATATTTTTGAGACGTCTTTTAATGATACGCAACCATACAAAATCATTTTCCTTGAATTCTTTGGCTAATCGTTTAGTATTGATAGTACATGTATATTGCTCTTGACTTTTACTAATGTGCTCATGAACATCATGAAGTATAGAAATGTGATCATGAGCAATAGAATCAGCCATCGGAATGTCAGTTTGGGTGAGGGACATGGGAGTGGGAAGCTTTATACCAAAAACAATTTCAAAAGGTGCACGACCAGTAGTGGTGTGTGCAGTGTTATTGTAAGCAAATTGAAGCAATGGCAACTTTTCATCCCAGTTACTAGGATTATCTAATGAAAAACAATGCAATAAATCAAGAATAGTACTGTTTGTAGCCTCACTTTGTCCATTACTTTCACGATGAAATGCAGAACTAAAATCTATTTTTGAACCAAAATGTTGAAATAAGCCTACCCTGAAATGATTACAAAATTTGAAATCACGATCAGATAACATTACTTTAGGAAATCCATGATGTGGGAAAATGCATTTAATGAATAATTCTACAGCTTGAGGTGCAGTCAAAGTTTTTCTACATGGAATGAAATATGCATATTTACTAAACCTATCTACTATTGTCCAAATCATATCATTATGTGATGAAGTGATGGGAAGACCTCTGATAAAATCCATAGAGATTTGTTCCCATGGTTCATTTGGAATGGGAAGTGGCATTAATAATCCAAATGGTTTACCATGATGACGTTTGACACGCTGGCATACAATGCATTGAGAAACATAATGTGCAATATGGTTTTCTATGTATGGCCAAAAGAAGAAATCTTTGCAAGCAGAAATGGTGCTTTGTATGCCTCTATGTCCCATGTAAGATGGTTCATGCATTTCTTTAATGACAAAATCTTTAAAAGCTTGGGTTATGCACAATCTATGTTGAAAATAGAGAAAACCATTATGAAATGTATAATGTTCATCAGATAAAGATGCACCATTGTGGAAGTCATGCCATGCACGTGAAAAATACAAATCAGATACATAAGTGGAAATCATTTCTTGAAAAGAATGAATTTGGATGGCAGAAGTATTATTCAAAACAATAGAATGCGAAGGAAAACGGCTAAGAGCATCCGATACAACATTAGCTTTACCAGGCTGATATTGTATCATGGGTTGGAAATTTTGAATGAATGATGCCCATTTAAGATGCCTATTTGAAATTAAGGGTTGATTTAATAAATGCTTAATAGCCTGTTGATCGGTTTTGATTAAGACCTCAGAGCCCATAAGATAGTGTTTCCAAATTCTCAAAGCATGCACAACTGCTAACAATTCTTTATCATACGTACTATAATTCTGTTCTGAGGGCTTAAACTTTCTACTCTCAAATCTGATAGGATGGTCATTTTGCATTAAAACAGGACCTATTCCTGAACCACTAGCATCAGTAATGACATGAAAGGGTTATGAAAAATTAGGTAACTGTAAAACACGTGCATGTGAAAGTGCATGTTTAAGTTTTTCAAAGGACTGTTGTTGGGTAAGTCCCCATGCAAATTTTATTTTCTTTTTCAACAACAAGGTAAGAGGCAATGCTAAATAAGAAAAATTTCGAACAAACTTCCTATAGAAACTAGCCAACCCAAGAAAAGAACGAACATCATTGACTAATTGTGGTGTAGGCCATTCTACAATAACTCTAATCTTTTTCGGATCCACATGCACACCTTCACTTGAAATAATATGTCCTAAATATTCTAGATTATGCTGAAAGAAATAACTCTTTTCAGGATTAGCATAAAGTGTGTTCTCTCGTAACAAATGCAAAACTGTTTCAAGATGCTTTTCATGTTCACTATCATTCTTATTGTAAGAAGTATATCATCAAAGAATACAAGAACAAAAACTTGGTAATCAAGAAAAATATTGTTCATCATTCGTGCAAATGTCGCAGGGGCATTAGTAAGTCCAAAGGGCATTACCATAAATTCATAATGGCCAGTTTGAGTTCTAAATGCAGTCTTAAAAATATCACTTTGTGTCATACGAATCTGATGGCAACCTGATTTAAGATCAAATTTACTAAAGAAACGAGCTCCTTGTAACTTATCTAAGAGATCATCTATTCGAGGAATAGGATATCTATTCTTTATTGTGATCTTGTTAAGAGCTCTATAATCAATGCACATTCGATAAGTTTTATTCTTCTTCTCTACTAAGAGAACTAGTGCTCCAAATGGAGATGAACTAGGCCTTATAAGTCCTTTCTCTAGTAGGTCTTTTACTTGGTTTTCTATTTCCTTTTGGTGTAGTGGGCCATGTCTATAAGGTGCTTTATGAGGAGGAGAACTACCAGGGACTAAGTCGATGCTATGGTCAAAGGATCCTTGAGATGGTGGTAGTTCAGAGGGATACTCAAACATAAAACAATCCTTATAAATACTCATGAAATATTTATATGCATCACGACGTGTATGAGTATAATCATTAATGACATTGACAAAGTAATGATTTGACCTTTGAATTCAAACTTAAAGGTATGCGTATGGTAGTCAATCCGTGGGTTATAATGGTGACAAAAAGACATACCTAATATAACATCGTAAGATTGCAAAGGTGCAATTAAAAGTGTGCGTGAATCAACATATGCACCTATGCTAATCGTAACATCTTGCACTTCTCATGTTACATTATAACGACTACCCTGAAATGCAGCTTTCACTTTATATAAGGAAGAAAACGTTTGTAATTTCAGTTCTTGTACTAATAAATGTGAAATGAAGTCATGTGAACTACCATCGTCATGTAGAATTTTAACTACTTTATTATTTATTGTACCGTGCATGCAAAGTAGAGAGTAAAGAGAGATATCGTTACCCAAGGTACTTAAGTCTTTCTCCAATGATTCCTCTGTCCAAACAGGAGGAATTTCTTCATTATGGATCTCCATGTTATGCAATTGAGCTGTAGCCGGTTTCATGTGAAGAGGTCACAATCTATATCTTATTTTTGTATGTCCAGGTTTACCACAATTCCAGCAAGCGAGTCGTGGTCGCTTCTGTTGGGCATCCACCGCTGAAGTTTGAAGGGTAGGTGGTTTGGTGGGTTGGAGAGATGAAGCAACAAGTGGAGTTGAGTAATTGGATTGTGGAGGACGAGGAAAACTAGGGTAAGATGGGGTATTAAAAGTACGCTTCATAGGAAATGTAGGTTTAACAGAAAATGGTCGTTGACGTGGTTGTTGTAGTCGGAGTGACTTGGTTATGGACTGGAATTCTTTTTCTGCATCATAGGCGAAAGATATAGCCTCGTTGAGGGTTGTAGGTCGTAAGGTGTGAAGCTTAGCTTCGATTCCCACCTCCAAACCATCTTCATATTTCTGCTGCAAGATATCCTCCGGTACTTCTTCAAGCATTCGAACAAGTAGTAAATTTTGCCAGAACCGCTCAGTGTAAGTAGTAAGCGTATAACCCTCCTTCCATGTAAGGGTCGTCCATGCACGTCGAACATGTAAATGGTATTGAGGAGGAAGAAAAGAATCCTTCACTTTTTCTTGGAAAGCCTTCCACGTTGTTGGACGCTCCGTATTGTGCCGCAGGACATTCCACCAGAGTTGAGCTTTACCTACTAAATAGTTAGTGGCAAATTTAACTTTTTCACTTTCAGCATACATCTCCTCAGTATAAAAATCATCAAACTGTGACAGCCAGGAAAGGACTAAGGCCCATCCTTTCGGCCATCGAATCGTAGAAACTGGTAGTTTCTAGTACCAATCTTCGAATGAGTAACATCAGATTGGGCAGAAACATTAGCTTTTACTACTCTCGTAAGGTTGTCTTCCTCAGCTTGTATCTTTTGGAGGACTTCATCACGTTGTCGGATATCATTTTGAGCTCCTCGAAGCTCATGCCTCAAAAGCTCTAGTTGTTGTTCAATTGTTGCCTCAAGTAGAGGTGAATTACTGTAATCCTCCATGGTGCTCTTGGACCCTTAAGCTAGTGCTTTCCTCTCGGGATGTACCCTCAGGAAATGTACCTTAGCAGAGTGTACCCTGTGTGGATGTACCCTCATGTACCCTGACAAGATGTACCCTATCTGGATGTACCCTGGTGCACCCTGAGAAGTGTACCCTCAGAAGTGTACCCTGAGAAGTGTACCCTGAAAAGATGTACCCTGAGACGCGCCGCGTCGCATCGCACCATGCCGCCTTGAAAAGAGAAAAACTGCAAGTTATGTTAAATTTATAAGGAAAGAACTTGAGTGACAACTCCAAGAGAGAGTGTAGTGGTAAAGCACTTTCCTTGAAAGTAGGAGGTTGTGGGTTCAAATCCTCCTACCTTAGTGATTCTAAACCACTCTATTGCCAGTCAAAAATTAAGGTTGCCTCGTGCGTAGCCAACGGCTGCCAACGGTCGCCAAGGGAGCCTTGGGTGTCAATGTTGCCACTGTATTGCCTAAGTTATTGCCTAAGTTCTTTGCCTTATTTGACACCTTGGAGTAAGCCAAAGGAGTAAACGAAGGTGAAAACGTAGGTTAAAACGTAGGTTCTGGTTCTAGAACTGGAACAGAAACAGAAACAGAAACCGAAGACGAAGACGGAGATGGAGATGGAATCGGAATCAGAATCGCGAACAGAGAACAGAACCCTCTGTATTGATGCCTGCAGAGCTCTGATACCACTGTTGTCAGGATCTCGCTCACGCGCATATAGAGATTATAGATGCTGAAAACACACAGAAAAATAGACGCAACAAGAGACGAGACAGAACAAAGTATTGGGTGCAATCTCCCCCCATGCACTCTGTTTCGACAGTCCACAGAGTGCATGTATTCATAGGAACTTTTGATTACGTCAAAAAGAGTGGTTACATGAGAGCGGCTTCAAAAAGCAGGCGTGAAGCTAAAAGTCGGTAACTTTTACAGAAAGCCATTGCTTTCAATAACATAAACTGCGGTCTACAACGACCCTTATTCTAACCATTACTTTTCTAACTGTTTCTAACAATAGAACCTTCTACGCATAATAATTTTTCGGATTATTGATATCCACCCTTTCATGCTTTGCACGCTCCTCACGAACCTTCACCTACTATATCAAAAACATCAAAAACACATTAATACAATAATAATATAACACTTTAACAATGCATTGTTCAATAATATACAACATGCCTCTCAGTTGACAAGCAACTGACCTCAGTTGAAAAACTAATTTAACACTCTAACAATTACAATGCATTGTTTAGCATAGTCCATGTTATATTTCAACAATAACAATGCATTGTTCAACATACTCCATGTTACTGTTTCAATCCAACAATGCATTGGCCAACATATTCCATGTTACAATCCAACAATGCATTGCTCAACATATTCCATAAGAAACAATGCATTGGCCAACATATTTCATGTTACAATCCAACAATGCATTGTTCAACATATTCCAAAAGTTATAACATGCCCCTCAGTTGAAAAAGCAACTGGCCTGAGTTGATAAAATAATAAACATGGATGGCCAGTCACATGTTTCATCACTGAATTAAAAAAAAATGGGCATGTGCCATATAAATACACATGCATGGAAATGTTCATGGAGCTGCTACATTACTGTGTTTGTGTATGATATGCAGAAATTAAGTGGTCATAATGAGGTGTTAATTTTGTTTTATGTATCCATTGACATTCTTCAATAGAGTGATTTTTGTACTTAACCAAATATCGATGATATTGAGTACCTGTGCGTGTAGTAGTGACATCATGATCAATGATTTTCTCAGGAACTAATATTTCAGATTGTTCTTCAATTAAAGAGGGATCATCAAGCAATGGAGTGAGTGGTAAAATTCCTTTAAATGGTTTAAGTAAACTAATATGAAAAGAGTTATGAATAGTCCAATGAGATGGAATATCTAATCTAAATGAATTATCATTAATTTTTTCTATAATGCGAAATGGTCCATAATAGCGTGGTGCAAGTTTAATTTTAGGATGCTGCAAAATATTTTTGAGAGGTCTTTTAATGATACGCAACCATACAAAATCATTTTCCTTGAATTCTTTGGCTAATCGTTTAGTATTGATAGTACGTGTATATCGCTCTTGACTTTTCCTAATGTGCTCGTGAACATCATGAAGTATAGAAATGTGATCATGAGCAATAGAATCAGCCATCGGAATGTCAGTTTGGGTGAGGGACATGGGAGTGGGAAGCTTTTTACCAAAAACAATTTCAAAAGGTGCACGACCAGTAGTGGTGTGTGCAGTGTTATTGTAAGCAAATTGAAGCAATGGCAACTTTTCATCCCAGTTACTAGGATTATCTAATGAATAACAACGCAATAAATCAAGAATAGTATTGTTTGTAGCCTCACTATGTCCATTACTTTCACGATGAAATGCAAAATTAAAATCTATTTTAGAACAAAAATGTTGAAATAAGGCTACTTAGAATTGATTACAAAATCTGACATCACGATCAGATAACATTACTTTAGGAAATCCATGATGTGGGAAAATGCATTTAATGAATAATTTTGCAGCTTGAGGTGCAGTCAAAGTTTTTCTACATGGAATGAAATATGCATATTTACTAAACCTATCAACTATTGTCCAAATCATATCATTATGTGATGAAGTGATGGGAAGACCTGTGATAAAATCCATAGAGATTTGTTCCCATGGTTCATTTGGAATGGGAAGTGGCATTAATAATCCAGATGGTTTACCATGATGAAGTTTGACACGCTGACATACAATGCATTGAGAAACATGATGTGCAATATCTTTTTCCATGTATGGCCAAAAGAAGAAGTCTTTGCAAGCAGAAATGGTGCTTTATATGCCTCTATGTCCCATGTAAGATGGTTCATGCATTTCTTTAATGACAAAATCTTTAAAAGCTTGGGTTATGCACAATCTATGTTGAAAATAGAGAAAACCATTATGAAATGTATAATGTTCATCAGATAAAGATGCACCATTGTGGAAGTCATGCCATGCACGTGAAAAATACAAATCAAATGCATAAGTGGAAATCATTTCTTGAAAAGAATGAATTTGGATGGTAGAAATATTATTCAAAACAACAGAATGCGAAGGAAAATGGCTAAGAGCATCCGCTACAACATTAGCTCTACAAGGCTGATATTGTATCATGGGTTGGAAATTTTGAATGAATGATGCCCATTCAAGATGCCTATTTGAAACTAAGGGCTGATTTAATAAATGCTAAATAGCCTGTTGATCGGTTTTGATTAAGAGCTTAGAGCCCATAAGATAGTGTTTCTAAATTCGCAAAGCATGCACAACTGCCAACAATTCTTTATCATACGTACTATAATTCTGTTCTCAGGGCTTAAGCTTTCTACTCTCAAATGCGATAGGATGGTCATTTTGCATTAAAACAGCACCTATTCCAGAACCACTAGCATCAGTAACGACATGAAAGGGTTGTGAAAAATCAGGTAACTGTAAAACAGATGCATGTGAAAGTGCATGTTTAAGTTTTTCAAAGCACTGTTGTTGGGTAAGTCCCCATGCAAATTTTATTTTCTTTTTGAACAACAAGGTAAGAGGCAATGCTAAATAAGAAAAATTTCGAACAAATTTCCTATAGAAACTAGCCAACCCAAGAAAAGAACGAACATCATTGACTGATTGTGGTGTAGGCCATTCTACAATAACTCTAATCTTTTTCGGATCCACATGCACACCTTCACTTGAAATAATATGTCCTAAATATTCCAGCTTATGCTGAAAGAAATAACTCTTTTCAGGATTAGCATAAAGTGTGTTCTCTCGTAACAAATGAAAAACTGTTTCAAGATGCTTTTCATGTTCACTATCATTCTTACTGTAAACAAGTATATCATCAAAGAATACAAGAACAAAAACTTTTTAATCAAGAAAAATATTGTTCATCATTCGTGCAAATGTCGCAGGGGCATTAGTAAGTCCAAAGGGCATTACCATAAATTCATAATGGCCAGTTTGAGTTCTAAATGCAGTCTTAAAAATATCACTTGATGTCATACGAATCTGATGGTAACCTGATTTAAGATCAATTTTACTAAAGACACAAGGTCCTCGTAACTTATCTAAGAGATCATCTATTCGAGGAATAGCATATCTATTCTTTTTTGTGATCTTGTTAAGGGCTCTATAATCAATGCACATTTGATAAGTTTTATTCTTCTTCTCTACTAAGAGAACTGGTGCTCCAAATGGGGAAGAACTATGCCTTATAAGTTCTTTCTGTAGTAGGTCTTTTACTTGGTTTTCTATTTCCTTTTGGTGTAGTGGGCCATGTGTATAAGGTGCTTTATGAGGAGGAGAACTACGAGGGACTAAGTTGATGCTATGGTCAAAGGATCCTCGAGATGGTGGTAGTTCAAAGGGATACTCAGACATAAAACAATCCTTATAAATACTCATGAAATGTTTATATGCATTAGGAAGTGTATGAGTATAATCATTGATGACATTGACAAAAACAATGCATGAGTTGAATCCTTTCCTAAATGCACGCTTTACTTGAGTGTGACTAATCAATGGAAACGGCTGGAAATCATGCTGTGCAGACAAAGTAATGATTTGACCTTTCAATTCAAACTTAAAGGTATGTGTATGGTAGTCAATACGTGGGTTATAATGGTGACGAAAAGGCATACCTAATATAACATCGTAAGATTGCAAAGGTGCAATTAAAAGTGTGCGTGAATCAACATATGGACCTATGCTAATGGTAACATCCTGCACTTCTCGTGTTACATTATAACGACTACCCTGAAATGCAGCTTTCACTTTATATAAGGAAGGAAACGTTTGTAATTTCAGTTCTTGTACTAATAAAGGTGAAATGAAGTCATGTGAACTACCATCGTCATGTAGAATTTTAACTACTTTATTATTTATTGTACCGTGCATGCAAAGTAGAGAGTGAAGAGAGATATCGTTACCCAAGGTACTTAAGTCTTTCTCCAATGATTCCTCTGTCCAAACAAGAGGAATTTCTTCATTATGGACCTCCATGTTATGCAATTGAGCTGTAGCCACTTTCATGTGAAGAGGTCGCAATCTGCATCTTATTTTTGTATGTCCAGGTTTACCACAATTCCAGCAAGTGAGTCGTGGTCGCTTCTGTTGGGCATCCACCGCTAAAGTTTGAATGGCAGGTGGTTTGGTGGGCTGGAGAGATGAAGCAACAGGTGGAGTTGAGTAATTGGATTGTGGAGGACGAGGAAAACTAGGGTAAGATGGGGTATTAAAAGTACGCTTCATAGGAAATGTAGGTTTAACAGAAAATGGTCGTTGACGTGGTTGTTGTAGTCGGAGTGACTTGGTTATGGACTGGAATTCTTTTTCTGCATCATAGGCGAAAGATATAGCCTCGTTGAGGGTTGTAGGTCGTAAGGTGTGAAGCTTAGCTTTGATTCCCACCTCCAAACCATCTTCATATTTCTGCTGCAAGATATCCTTCGGTACTTCTTCAAGCATTCAAACAAGTAGTAAATTTTGCCAGAACCGCCTAGTGTAAGTAGTAACTGTATCACCCTCCTTCCATGTAAGGGTCGTCCATGCACGTCGAACATGTAAATGGTATTGAGGAGGAAGAAAAGAATCCTTCACGTTTTCTTGGAAAGCCTTCCACGTTGTTGGACGCTCTATACTGTGCCGTAGGACATTCCACCAGAGTTGAGCTTTACCTACTAAATAGTTAGTGGAAAATTTAACTTTTTCACTTTCAGCATACATCTCGTCAGTATAAAAATCATCAAACTATGACAGCCAGGAAAGGACTAAAGGCCCATCCTTTCGGCCATCAAATCGTAGAAACTGGTAGTTTCTAGTACCAATCTTCGAATGAGTAACATCAGATTGGGCAAAAAACAATAGCTTTTACTACTCTCGTAAGGTTGTCTTCCTCAGCTTGTATCTTTTGGAGGACTTCATCACGTTGTGGGATATCATTCTGAGCTCCTCGAAGCTCATGCCTCAAAAGCTCTAGTTGTTGTTCAATTGTTGCCTCAGGTAGAGGTGAATTACTGTAATCCTCCATGGTGCTCTTGGACCCTTAAGCTAGTGCTTTCCTCTCGGGATGTACCCTCAAGAAATGTACCTTAGCAGAGTGTACCCTGTCTGGATGTACCATGATGTATCCTGACAAGATGTACGCTCTCTGGATGTACCCTGGTGTACCCTGAGAAGAGTACCCTCAAAAGTGTACCCTGAGAAGTGTATCCTGAAAAGATGTACCCTGAGACGCGCCGCGTCACGTCGCACCATGCCGCCTTGAAAAGAGAAAAACTGCAAGTTATGTTAAATTTATGAGGAAAGAACTTCAGTGACAACTCCAAGAGAGAGTGTAGTGGTAAAGCAGTTCCCTTGAAAATAGGAGGTTGTGGGTTCAAATCCTCCTACCTTAGGGAATCTAAACCACTATATTTCCACTCAAAAATTAAAATTGCCTCGCGCGTAGCCAATGGCTGCCAACGGTCGCCAAGGGGGCCTTGGCTGCCAATGTTGCCAATGTATTGCCTAAGTTCTTTGCCTTAGTTGATGCCTTGGAGTAAGCCGAAGGAGTGAACGTAGGTGAAAACGTAGGTTCTGGTTCTGGAACTGGAACAGAAACAGAAACAGAAACCCAAGACGAAGACGGAGATGGAATCGGAATCAGAATCGCGAACAGAGAACAGAACCCTCTGTATTGACGCGTGCAGAGCTCTGATACCACTGTTGTCAGGATCTCGCTCACGCGCATATAGAGATTACGGATGCTGAAAACACACAGAAAAATAGACGCAACAAGAGACGAGACAGAATGCAGTATTGGGTGAAATCCCCCCCCCCCCATGCACTCTGTTTCGACAGTCCACAAAGTGCATGTATTTATAGGAACTTTTGATTACATCGAAAAGAGTGGTTAAATGAGAGCGGCTTCGAAAAGCAAGCGTGAAACTAAAAGTTGGTAACTTTTACAGAAAGCCATTGCTTTCAATAACATAAACTGCGGTCTACAACAACCCTTATTCTAACCATTACTTTTCTAACTGTTTCTAACAATAGAACCTTCTACACATAATAATTTTTTGGATTATTGATATCCAGCCTTTCACGCTTTGCACGCTCCTCACGAACCTTCAGCTGCTATATCAAAAACATCAAAAACACATTAATACATTAATAATATAACACTTTAACAATGCATTGTTCAATAATATACAACATGCCTCTTAGTTGACAAGCAACTGACCTCAGTTGAAAAAATAATTTAACACTCTAACAATTACAATGCATTGTTTAGCATATTCCATGTTATATTTCAACAATAAGAATGCATTGTCCAACATACTCCATGTTACTGTTACAATCCAACAATGCATTGGCCAAGATTTTCCATGTTACAATCCAACAATGCATTGATCAACATATTCCATAAGCAACAATGCATTGGCCAACATATTTCATGTTACAATCCAACAATGCATTGTTCAACATATTCCATAAGTTATAACAGAGTTGGCACTCATGTATAAGGAAGTGCCAAGCTATGTGGAAATCACTCCACAAAAGGAAGTAAGCCCAAAGCTTTGTGCAAAACGTCAAACTTCTCCCTAGGGAGAGCCTTCGTGAAAAGGTCTGCAACATTGTTCTTCGTGGGCACATATGCCAAGCTGATCTCCCCAACATATAACCTCTCCCTAACATAATGATAATGCACCTCAATGTGCTTATTACGAACATGGAACACATGGTTCCTCGCAACTGCCAATGTGCTATGATTGTCAGTGAAGATGGTTGCGACAGAAGACTGACCAACACCCAAATCAGCCATAAGGCGTCTGAGCCACACAAACTCAACAGTCGTTTTGAAAGATGCCCTATACTCAGCCTCACAATTGGAAGTGGCCATAGTAGGTTGCTTCTTGCCCAACCAAGATATACATGAGCTACCAAGAATGAAGCAAAAGCCACTAGTGGACACACGAGTGTCATACCAACTAGCTCAATCAGAGTCAAAAAAAGCATGCAAATCTAGCAGTAGTGATCCCCCCTTGGGATAAAACAACCCACGTAGACAAGTACCACTCAAGTAGCAAAAGATGTGCTTAACTACCTGCCAATGCTTGACTCCTAGGCAATGCATAAACCTGCTCATCTGTGAGACAACAAACTGAATATCTAGCTGAGTAATGCATAAGTAAATCAAGCATCCAACAGCCTGCTGATAGAGAATAACATCAAATGCATCTCCAACATCATGAAGAATCAATCGTAAACCTGTCTCCATAGGAGTGGCAGTAGGTTTATAGTCTTCAAGGGCAAAATGCTGCAATAATATGTCAATATATTTCGTTTGACATAAAGCCATTCCACCATCAATGTGCATAAATTGAATGCCCAAATAATGATGCAATGCCCCAAATCAAACATCTCAAATGAGGCATGTAAATCAGCTTTGAAATCAGCAATATGCTTCTCATGAGGACCAGTGAGCAGCATGCCATCAACATACACCACAATGATCAGAAGTACATCATTAGCATGCTTAACATATAAGGTGCTCCAGTTGGACTGTTCTCAAAACCATGTGCAATCAGATAGGCATGTATCTTTTGATACGAAGCACGTGGTGCTTGTTTCAAACCATATAAAGCCTTTCTTAACCTGCACACCTAGTTTTCATGCCCTTTCTGCATAAAGTCACGGGCCTGAAAAACATACACTTCTTCATGGAAAGTCACCATTTAGAAATGTTGTTTTAATGTCCAACTGATGTACATTCCAACCATGATGAGCTGCAAGTGCACATATGCTATGAACAGTAAGCATTCGACATGTAGGTGCAAAGTCTTTATCAAAATCAATGCCTCTTTCTTGCGCATAACCCTTTGCAACAAGCCTAGCCTTAAACCTGTCAATTGTTCCATCATGCTTACGCTTCAGCTTGTAAACCCACTTAGTGCCAATGGCCTTCTTGCCAGGAGAAAATTCACATAAAAACCAAGTACCATTCTTCATTATAGCATCATATTCAGATTGCATAGCAGTCATCCAATTTTTTGAATTTTGTGCCTCATTAAATGAAACAGGCTTAGTCTCATCACAGAGACTAGATTCAGCCATAGCATAGAAATCTGATGCAAAAGAGGCACTATGAGAGCCTGAACTAGTACGATATGACAAACGTGCATCTAATTTGCTGTCACGCAAACTCTCCACCAGCCATTTTGGCATAGTTTTTGCCTCCTCAATATCAATTCTCTTATCAACAAGTGCATCATATAAATTTGCATCACAAATGGGATGATCTGCATCATCACATGAAACCTGCAAAGGTTGAGAAGTTGCCTCATTAGGACCAGCACTAGACTATCCACCTATAAAAAGAGGCATCAAAGTATCATACATGTCTTTGGAGCTAACAGATGTCTCCTTAGTACATGAAAGCAATGGATGGATAGCATCTTCCACAAAAACAACATCACGGCTAACTAGAATGTGTTTAGTCTATGGATGATACAGATGATAGCCTTTACTTTCAGAACTGTACCCAACAAAAATACATTTTACTCCTTTATCATCCAATTTTCTGTGATGTTGTTCAAGCACTAATGCATATGCCACACAACCAAAAACACACAGATGAGCAACAGATGGATTGCGATCATGACAAGCCTTGTATGGAGTCATAGAGTCTAGTGCTTTAGTGGAACACTTATTAAGTACATATGCTACACACATGAGAGCCTCAAGACAAAAACTATGTGGTAAAGCCTGACTCTTGACCATACACCTCACCATCTCCATGAGTGACCTGTTCGTTTTTTCAGCAACTCGATTTTGTTGAGGTGTATACGACACTGTACACTAGTGTTTTATCCCATGTTCAACTAGAATTGCGTTAAAATCAGAAGACATATATTATCCCCCTCGATTAGAACGGATGGTGCCCATTTTACATGCTGACAAATTTTCAGCCAAAACCAAAAACTGTTTGAAGCATATGAACACTTCGGACTTTGCTTTCAATGGATATACCCATGCATGTCTGGAAAAATCATTGATGAAAGTCACAAAGTAAAGATAATTTCCAAAAGAAGGTGTTTGCATAGGACCACAGACATCACTATAGCTGCAGGTACTGAAGTTGATGCAGAAGGTGTCGAAGATGACGATATTCTGCATATTCTTGTTTGTGCTACGGTTTTTGCTGCACCTACTGTAGAGAAAATTTGTTGGGATGGCAGAGATGCCCAGACACATGCATTGATAGCTTTGTCTATCAAACATGCCATTATTCCTCACATTCACTCTTGCAGAACAAGTAAGGATGCTTGGGATACACTTACCACATTGTACCAGGAATGAGGCTTGTGTTGCTTACCTCCGAAAACAATTGGAGAGCGAGCACATGAATGGTGATTCTATGGATAGTTTTCTAACAGAGATCAAAGAGTTGAAGGAACAATTGATTTCTGCTGATGAAGTAATACCACATAGCTCACTTGTGCAGACCGTTCTGAATGGTCTTCGTGATTTATATCAGAGTTTTTCTTCTACACTTCAATTGATGATGAAAGGAAATCCAAATGCCTTATCATTTGAGGAGTTAGTCTCTATTCTGTTACAAGAAGATCAATCGAGGCAGAATAGGTCAATTATGCATGTTGTAGATCAAGCTTTCCTAGCTAGTCAGAAGCGCAAAGGAAAATCGAGCTCTTCAACTAGCAAGCAGAAATCTGCAAATGATGCACATTCAAAGAAGGAAGACAAAGATGAGAAGAAATAAAAAAAGCAGAAATTGTTTTGTAAGTATTATAAAGGAAATGATCATATCATAAAGAACTGTCCAAAACTGGCTGCTAAAGAGGCAAAGAAGAAAGAGGCTGGAATGGCTGTTGTAGAGGCCTCTACACCAAAAACAGAGTCAGCTAATCTTATGCAAGAAGAAGAATGGGGTTTTACTACTATTTGCAGTTTTGAACCATCTTCTCATGAGTAGTGCATGTCTGCAGGAGAATCAGATGTTTGGTACTTTGACAGTTGGGCGACCAAACATATTACCTCGCAGCACAGTTTCTTCTCTTCACTCGAGCTTGCCCCTATGGGGAATACTATTACATGCACCAACAACTCCTCTTATCTTGTTATGGGAGTTGGTAAGATCATTTTGACTACTGCTGATGGTAGTTCTTTCACTTTGTGAGATGCTTTGTTTTTGCCAGGGATCAAGAAAAATATGTTATTGATTTTTGCATTAGCCAAGATTGGCTTGGTTGTTAAATTTCTTGATGACAGATGTATAGTTCATGATCTGTCAAATGGTGACGTGATTATTGCTTCTGACATTTTATTTTGTGGGTTGTATAAGCTCATAGACTATGACAAATGTGTAAATGATTCGGCATGTGCAATACATGATTCTCAGGCTATGTCAGATGCAAATCTTTAGCATGCACGCTTTGGTCATCTGAATTTTTGCTAGTTTTCTATGCCTACAGAAATGTGAAATGGTGTCCTCTTTGCCCAAACTTGAGGCACCTAGAAAACATGTTTATGAAGGCTGTATTTTGGGCAAAATGCAGCGTTCCTCCTTTCCAAAAGATGGTTTAGTTCGGGCTACACAAAAATTGCAGCTTCTACATTTAACAGTTACAGGTGTGATAGGACGTTTTTCAACACCCTACACAATGTTCCATAGTCGTTTTGCAACCAATACATGTCGCATCATATAAGCCCACAACGGGTAGTTGGTACCATCCAACTTATTCTCAACAGCCAACATACGAAATACATCACTACTTTCAGCCATGGACAGTGACTAAAATACCTTGATGCAAAAAATTGACTGTATCTCAAAAAGTTGAACAGATGTGCCTAGACAAATTTTGTTAGACCTATAGTAGACTTTGAGACGCTTATACTGGCGAACCAAAACTGGTATATACCTTTGGCACAAAAAGACAAAATAGCCTACACAAGCACTACGATAGTGTGTTCGAAGGTGGAAATGAGCTCAGATCACGATTTTGGCACCACACAACAAAGTTGTTTTGATCCCGGAAACAGGCTGAGTATGCTGACCAAAATTTGTGCGATTTTGAGACTGCAACCGGAGAGGTGTCGATGATGCCCTAGATGAAGCGGCGACCTGCTTTGATACTAGTTGTTGGAGTTAAATGTCTGTGGAAGCACATGAAAAGCACAAGGAAGAAGATCAATAGACAATACTGAATGTATTACCACTAGAATGTACAAAGATAAGTAGCCTGTTAGGGCAATAGGCATTGACAAGCCGGGGGAAAAAAACCTCCTAAAGAGGGGAAAAATTGCCCCAGCGGTCCTAGTGTGTTCACATACATCACTACCTAAATATATCAACATATCACACATATGTTCATTTTCAATGATCACACATCCTAATACAATGCTTATTAATGTTGAATGCTTGTGCAACCAATCTCTTCCTAGTATTTTTTTTCTCTTCAATGTTCTCTTCATCAATGATTAAAACCTCTTTTGAAGAGACTAGAACTTCTATGTTCAAGGATTTTTGTTTCTTCTATACAAGCTATCTCTTTTCCATCCATTTTGATTACGTAAATATCATTTTGATATATGGCTTCTTGCATAGACCCTACTAAATCAAGATTTATGAAACTTTTGGATGCTTGATTGTGTATGAGGGAAAATGTTTTGTTGCAAAAATCATGCTTCTTTTGGGAGACTATGTCCTAAGATTGTCTATACCCAAGATTTTTCATGTAGTTTTCCATTACAATGAATACTTATTCTAAAGGATTTGACAATAGAAGTTGATGGACTCATACCAAAAAATGTTAAAATTCAAGTCCCAAACATAAAAAAGGACTCATCCATGAGTTTTTTGTCACGAGGAAGGAGATAAGGAAGAGAGCTCACACACACACTCTCACTCTCAAGGAGAATCACACACACAAATTGAGGCAAGGAAGAATGACCTTCTTCTTCTTCTTCTATTACATAAAAGGAATGTACAAGAATGACCCTAAAACAAGAATACAACAAGTGTTGTGCAATATATAAAGATCAGTACATAAGGAAAAACCTAATGTCCACGAATGAGTGAGCTGGCAAGGAACAAATGTGCCATCACTCTCGATAGATAAATCTAATAAAGCTCAATGAAGTATTCCTGACATATATCGGCGTGACCACTATACATGTCAGAGAAACGAAAAACTGGTACGTTGTCGCAGAGTTCATGGGAAAGAAGGGAGAGAATGTTCAAATAGATCTAGCACATAGAGTGCCTCAAAAGCACGAGTACGCAAAACTTGATGCATCGTGAATCTTTCTAAATTAACATGATTGTTCATCCATTGACTCTAATCCCATTCGCATAATTTTTATCTTTGGTTTTAGGACAAGTCAACACTCAAGATTTACATTCCAATGCACAAGTCTATCACTATCTAACGTCATCTCTCTCCATTAGAATTAGTTTTCTTCACGTAAAATATATATTGCAGACGTTTAAGTGCCAAACAAGGGAAGTATGAGCCATAGCTCAATGCTTTCAACGTTTTCACAATCATAAGTGCAACACGCATCCAAAACCAATATGAAAAACAACTTTTGAGATATGCGCACAGATTCTACGACTATTAATATTTATGTTCTCATGTAGAAGAAACATCACACGACATATTTTGATAGCCCATCTTCAGCAACCTGACACGAATGTAAATAAACATTGCGCAGCAAGAACAACTCGTCATTTTCTTTGTTAAAGAGGCTCAATCTGGTTATTGATACTGTACTACCCTCAGTTTGCCTGTTTCCTCTGATGCATAAAAAACTTCCTATCAATTACAAAGAATCAATTCGAGAAACAAAGCACCACTTTTTGCGATATGCCACTGTGATTATCAGCTCATAATTTTTAGACGGCTCTAAATTCGGAGAGTCAATATAATACGCTTCCCCAGAGTGTGAGTAACTAAATCTAGTGTTTGAGACAATAAATACTACAGCTCAGTGCCATTCACCATTTTATCAGCAAATCCTGAACATTGAGTCAGTTCAATATTCACAGTCGAATCAAAGCATACGCAATCGAGCTGTGGCTCGTCTCCGCATAAAAACTCAGATGTCCCTGCAACTTGAAGAGATGTTACTCTGGATGTAGGTAACATCTAAATTTGATTGAGATAAAGACTTGTAACCGAAGCATTATTAATCTACGCTGCGATAAGACTAGAAAACTATATACCATTTCACAATTCTCTGAACAGCAATAAGTTTGTTACCTAGAGAATGAGGATGGTCACGTTTGCTCCAAGTAAACATCAGTATCGTCTCCGACTCCTACAGTACTACAGGGGAACACATCGACATTGAAAAGAGCACATGTAGAACCATAAATGACTCGTATCTCAAACGAAGTTATCAGCTCTATCGATGTAGAGTCACACATTCTTTATGAGACAGAACAGCATACAGCCTAAGCTAAGCAGCGTAGATATCAGATTAAGCTTACAGGCTAAAGCACATGTAAACTGCCTTAACCGAAACCCTCAGATGGTAGTGCATGTTGTAACCATCAAAACAATTGCAGAACAGGTCTGTCATCATCATCATCATGCGGCTTCGACCAGCTCTAACGTTAGGCATACGCACACATTCGTTCCGGAATCAGAAACCATATGTCGCACCTCACTGTTCTCCGCGAGATATGGGATGACAAACACAATACATCAAATTTCTTGTCAGGAGAAGCCACTGTAATTGTCCGCAGCACTGATGTATCGGGGGCGAGTTGAAGCTGCTCGAACGAGAATCCTGGAGCACATTCGCTTTAGCCATTTTGAATCAGGACCTGAGAACT
Organism: Ceratopteris richardii; assembly: GCA_020310875.1. Lineage (NCBI taxonomy): Eukaryota > Viridiplantae > Streptophyta > Polypodiopsida > Polypodiales > Pteridaceae > Ceratopteris > Ceratopteris richardii. The sequence continues at coordinate 104,420,260 of CM035411.1, read as the reverse complement.
ACTAAACAAAGTTCGCCTTCAAATATTCGTAATAGAGATATGGAAAGAGCGCAGGCTATCCGTAGGACGCGAACAGGAGTAACTCCGCCAGAAAACTCACTTTCTGATCATTCCTTCCACCAAACTCTACACATCTAATGACAGCACATAACCAACAGGAAACTGCTAGTAATGCTTCTTCTTTGACACTATGCAAAATAAACTTTCGGTTGAAGCTTTCCTCTGCTCTTGATAGATGCTTAGAATTCCATGCTCTCTACACCTTGAACACATGGATTTATCTGTGATTCTGTATGCCACACGTTTTGCTTTGAATCTATTTCATTGCGCTTTTGCAAAACATTCAGTACCTCCATACATAAGTTCCCTAACTTCTCTTCTATGTATGTCGATTGCCACCAAAGAGCTTCAGCAGCGATGAGCTTTATCAGGTCCGGTGTTCAACCCCAATCCTCTCTTTGTCCCGCTAGGGCCACCCGAATAGATACCTGTCTATTCTTGCTTAGAACATGAGAGTTTTTGTCATACCTTGCATTAGAATGAGGTTGTCCCTCAGAACCATAAACAGAATCGACCTCTGTAGGAGTGAAAGAAGCCGAGTTCCACGATCTCTGACAAAAGAAACTGAAACTCCTTTTTCTCGCAACGTTATTCTCTCGAGATGAAGGACCTCCCCCGTAAGATCATCAGAAGTCCTCTTTTTTTTATCACGCCTCATGCTTTCCTTTATGCGATCTCCCTCGGATGACCTCCACGCAGCAGATCCCTATCATCCATTATGTTCCTTCATATCCTTGAAATCACCATTAATTGCCAGATAAAATACAAATGTTGGTCTCTGTAAGCGTCCTCCCCGTTGATCGTGAGCAGTCCTCCCTCTTTGCATGTCCTGTCTTTCTTTTTCTTTTTTTTTAGCAGTTCACGCGGCCTTTCTTTTTCAGATAATCCGCGATCAGGAAGAATCCTCAGCAGTAGTCCCCCCCCAGGCGACTTCGATTTCCTTTTTCAGCCGCCGCCACAGAAGCTTCCTTTTTTTTTTTTTTCTCCAAGTCATGTGACTAGACGCCCAAAATGCATAGATGGAAAAAACTCTAGATCTCTCCTCAAGGTAGACGATATCCACATATCCCGATTGATAGATGGGAAGCAAGAATTCTCCCGTGTCCCGATTAAGGATAAAGAAATTTCCCTCTATTCTCCTCTTTAATGGTGCTTCAATTTGGTGTTTAAAATTTGACTTCCAACACTGGGTTTTGGATCACGACGACATCCACCCCCTCTGAACCTGTACATCCTCCGGATGTACCACCATCGATCTCGGTATCTGCAAGTCTTCAAGAATCCAAATGTGAGTGAAATCAAGTGCATGGGTTAAAACAAATGTGCCTATGCACGGCCATGTAATGAGCCCTACATATGCATACTCTAAGCGCATAAAAACAACATGGTGCAAATAGGGGAGGTATCAGGCATTCGGTGTTGAGGATGTACGCTCAAATTGAACTCACATTTTCATCATGGATATACAATTCAATACAAGTGCAATCACTCGTGCAACTATGGGTTTTAACGAAAATATCACTCGTGCTCTTTACATTTCATTTATGCATGTTTTAGGTGCATGAAGAGAAACAAAATGGTGTGAAAAATCGAGGGTTTTATGGTATCTAAGCAACACTCACATCACTCACAACGCCACTCTCTTACAGATGCAATCACTCTCCCTTACTGAGAATTATCCTCTTATCACTCAAAACTTGCTTTATTATTTTTCAATGATATTTACCTATCTAATTGTGCAGATGGACGTGCTTCTACGGAATTTCAAAGATGTGTTTCTATATATTTTTACATGCATATTTGGCATGCAATGCATCTCAAAAATGGTGCAAAGAAAAGACCAGGGTTAAAGCACGATAGCTAATGAAAAAGGTTTTCACGGCTTTGTTCTTGAGTCATCATCTCCGTTGGCTTTGCTTGATCATTCCTGCACTCATAGAAACTAAACAAACCATGAGAAACATCAACTCATATGACACAATATGTACATGCAACCCATGAAAGAACTTCAAAAACCATTTGCAATAAACCATAAAGATGTAATTTGAAAGTGGTTGCCTCCTGCATAATCCATCAAACTCCTAGATCTCCAATTAGTTCCATATCAACACCTGTTTATATAAACTCAGAAAACACATTAGTAGCATCATATTCAAAAAGATTATTTTGAAAAATTTTCATTTTCTTGAGAGCTAGATGCATTTTCTTGCTCTATTTATTTATGCATTTATTTGTTTATTTATTTATTTATTTATTTATTTATTTTTATATTTACTTTTATCCATCTCAAAAAATCAAAACATAATTATTAAGTATTTACATACTTATATTTACAAAAGTCACTTTTAAATTTCATGTGAATACAAGAAATTCCTTTCCAATACATTTTCACAAATAAATTCTCCAAAGAAGGTATGTTTAAAAACAAGCCATCTTTGAATTGCACCAATCAGTGTTGCATTCATAAATACAGTAAATATGTATACAAGCCACCTTTTTTGCTTGTCTACCTCTTGGCAGCTTGTTTGGTCTTTGTAACTCTCAGAGAATTTGGATATCCATATTTCAATTATCTGAGCATGAGTATCTTTATTTATGATTCTTTCAAATTCATCATGTGCAGAGTCATGAATACATGTATATGAAGTTTGAAATTTGCATATGTTTGATTCATAATTGAAATTTTCTTGCAAGCATGTATTTTCTTTTATTTCATGCTTGAGATCATTTATAGGAGTTTTATCCCTTTCAATATCTTCTATCATGTCTTCATCACCGTTAAGATGAGGTTTTTGAATAGAATCATTTGAATCCCACTTCAAATGGAAGTGTTCATCATACTCAGACATCAAGACACAGTCATCTTTATTCTCCATGGCAAAATCATTCCTTTCTGACTGAGTTTCGGAAATTATGAAGTCTGCTTCTTTCTCCAATCTTTCCAGGAACTCTTCATCATTGTCTTTTTCCAGATTCATCTGCCCATTTTCATGAAGAGACTCAATATCACTGAACCCAAGAAAGTCTTCATCTTCAATATCACTAGAAACTTTCTTATCAAGATCAAACTCATCATAATTTTTACACCTTATAGGACAGTGCATGTAGATTGACGGGAACTCAACTTCTTTATTCAAGATCCCATCATAGAATTCTTCATATCTCTCAATCATTTCTTGCTTATTCTCTTCAGAGGATGTACTTAGTCCACCTTCTTCAAGCATTGATTCTTCAATCACTGATTCTTGCTCAAGAATCTCATCATGTATGAGAATCTCAACATACGCATCCAAATCAACTTGAGCTTCATCGTTGCAATTGTTTGACTCAATAGTTTTACATTGGATATCCTTCAATGCTATACACGCATCTGATTTATCATATGTCACAATAAACATTTCATCTGCCACTTTATACTCAATTTCTTCAACGTGTGGACTCAACTCAACATGATTATTTTTGACATACATATCAGTGTTCAGAGGAATGATCAATGGTATTTTCCCATCCTCCTCATGTTCATTCATATTTCTCTCTTCATGGAATGTGGCATCATTTACATACATATCATTATTTTGAACTCCATCCAACTTATCTTCTCTTTTATGTGTAGGATCTTTGTCCAATGTGACATCGCTCAAAAGAATATCAGTATCTTGATCTTGATCTAGACTATCAGTAGGATTAGGATCATGCTTATCACCATCGCCATACACATCACTATCTAGAGGACTTATCATTTGTACATCCTCTAGATTAGCATCATACTCATCTTCGTCATCACACATTTCAACCTCTGGAGGACTCATTATTTGCATGTCCTCCTTCATATAAGTAAGTTCGTTTTCTTGCATCTCTGTATGCATGTATAATGCGGATTCCTGCATATCCATTTTCTTACCCATCGGATCTTCTATTGACAGGTCCTTAGATTCAACATCATGTTCCAAGGGAGTTCCTTCATGTAATTCAGTCATTATATCAGAAGTTCTATCCGAATCTTGTTTTAGAAAAGGATCATCACCATCAAGTGACATCCAATCATACTCCACATCTTGCCCGATGTCATCATGTAAGGATGCATCTCGAGCTCGATCTTCAGGCATATTTATTAGGTTCTCTATTTGTATCTCATCTTTTATCTCCATTTGGTCACCTATGAGCCTTCTAGATATCTCTATCTCTTTGTTTGCATCTTGATATGTTTCTTGATTTGTTTGATTATCTTTTATTCGATGTGAAGAATTTATCGGAGTAGAGGAAGCTTCGTCTTGATTTCTTGTTGGGTTTTGTTGGTTTTTGTTTTGTTTTATATTTGTTGTTTGTTTGGTTTGATTTTGGTTTAGTTTGGTTTGATTTTGATTAGCTTCCACTTGCTCTTTTGATCCTCCCATCTTCGTGCTTTGTCCACTTATAGCACCTAAAGACATAATCATTGTAAAGAAGTCTAGGGGCTCTTCGCACCTTGTAACCTTTGAGGTTACATCAATCGCACTTTTAGAAGTTTCTTCATATTTCCCATCATCACTATGGATATTAAGCCCATGCATATCTACTTCATGCCCAAATGGGGTCTCTACAACCTCATGGACTTGAACATTATCCACGATTGGTAAAATGCTTGGAACATGATTATAATTTTCATCTGTTTGAAGATCTGTTCTCCAATCATTTAAAAATTTCTCTATTGTTTGTTGTTTCATTACGTATTTCATCACAGCTTCATGGACGAGCATCCAATCCTCTGTGAGTCCTGAGTCGGAGTCTATATCTTGAAGAAGTGGAATTAACTCCTCTCGGGCATTAACATCGATTGTTCGAAGAAACAACGAAACCCTTTCATGACTCATGCACCTCTTATCGTGCTCAGAAAGATCATCATATTGTCGCTCAAACTCTTCTTTGATCTCAAGAATTGGTTGGTCTTTGGGCATATGAACCCACCTTAGGAAAGATCTACGAGTTACTTTATCAAGATCCTCTAGCATAAACTGCTTGAGGAGTGTCGCTTTGTATTGGGACCATGTCGTTTGATTTATTTGCATTATTTGGTCTCGCACGTCGTAATCCGACACATAGATAAAGTTTTCGCATAGTTCTTTTTCCGTCAGCGGAGCTAAACCGACACCTAAGTACTTTGACTCGAGTTCATACTCTTTACAAAATCTAGATATATTTTTGCCATTGAATAAGCCACATCGATTGACTAGGCGTTCATGAAGTGATTGGATGGCTTTTTGACGCCTATCCTCTTCTTGAAATCGTAGGAATTGAGCTAGGATCTCTTCCATTTTGATTATGCTAATCTTTGTGGCTCTATAACTCACTCACCCCCTCCTTTCACGTCGGGTTCACCAGGTATGTCGCAGAGTTCATGGGAAAGAAGGGAGAGAATGTTCAAATAGATCTAGCACATAGAGTGCCTCAAAAGCACGAGTACGCAAAACTTGATGCATCGTGAATCTTTCTAAATTAACATGATTGTTCATCCATTGACTCTAATCCCATTCGCATAATTTTTATCTTTGGTTTTAGGACAAGTCAACACTCAAGATTTACATTCCAATGCACAAGTCTATCACTATCTAACGTCATCTCTCTCCATTAGAATTAGTTTTCTTCACGTAAAATATATATTGCAGACATTTAAGTGCCAAACAAGGGAAGTATGAGCCATAGCTCAATGCTTTCAACGTTTTCACAATCATAAGTGCAACACGCATCCAAAACCAATATGAAAAACAACTTTTGAGATATGCGCACAGATTCTACGACTATTAATATTTATGTTCTCATGTAGAAGAAACATCACACGACATATTTTGATAGCCCATCTTCAGCAACCTGACACGAATGTAAATAAACATTGCGCAGCAAGAACAACTCGTCATTTTCTTTGTTAAAGAGGCTCAATCTGGTTATTGATACTGTACTACCCTCAGTTTGCCTGTTTCCTCTGATGCATAAAAAACTTCCTATCAATTACAAAGAATCAATTCGAGAAACAAAGCACCACTTTTTGCGATATGCCACTGTGATTATCAGCTCATAATTTTTAGACGGCTCTAAATTCGGAGAGTCAATATAATACGCTTCCCCAGAGTGTGAGTAACTAAATCTAGTGTTTGAGACAATAAATACTACAGCTCAGTGCCATTCACCATTTTATCAGCAAATCCTGAACATTGAGTCAGTTCAATATTCACAGTCGAATCAAAGCATACGCAATCGAGCTGTGGCTCGTCTCCGCATAAAAACTCAGATGTCCCTGCAACTTGAAGAGATGTTACTCTGGATGTAGGTAACATCTAAATTTGATTGAGATAAAGACTTGTAACCGAAGCATTATTAATCTACGCTGCGATAAGACTAGAAAACTATATACCATTTCACAATTCTCTGAACAGCAATAAGTTTGTTACCTAGAGAATGAGGATGGTCACGTTTGCTCCAAGTAAACATCAGTATCGTCTCCGACTCCTACAGTACTACAGGGGAACACATCGACATTGAAAAGAGCACATGTAGAACCATAAATGACTCGTATCTCAAACGAAGTTATCAGCTCTATCGATGTAGAGTCACACATTCTTTATGAGACAGAACAACATACAGCCTAAGCTAAGCAGCGTAGATATCAGATTAAGCTTACAGGCTAAAGCACATGTAAACTGCCTTAACCGAAACCCTCAGATGGTAGTGCATGTTGTAACCATCAAAACAATTGCAGAACAGGTCTGTCATCATCATCATCATGCGGCTTCGACCAGCTCTAACGTTAGGCATACGCACACATTCGTTCCGGAATCAGAAACCATATGTCGCACCTCACTGTTCTCCGCGAGATATGGGATGACAAACACAATACATCAAATTTCTTGTCAGGAGATGCCACTGTAATTGTCCGCAGCACTGATGTATCGGGGGCGAGTTGAAGCTGCTCGAACGAGAATCCTGGAGCACATTCGCTTTAGCCATTTTGAATCAGGACCTGAGAACTACTAAACAAAGTTCGCCTTCAAATATTCGTAATAGAGATATGGAAAGAGCGCAGGCTATCCGTAGGACGCGAACAGGAGTAACTCCGCCAGAAAACTCACTTTCTGATCATTCCTTCCACCAAACTCTACACATCTAATGACAGCACATAACCAACAGGAAACTGCTAGTAATGCTTCTTCTTTGACACTATGCAAAATAAACTTTCGGTTGAAGCTTTCCTCTGCTCTTGATAGATGCTTAGAATTCCATGCTCTCTACACCTTGAACACATGGATTTATCTGTGATTCTGTATGCCACACGTTTTGCTTTGAATCTATTTCATTGCGCTTTTGCAAAACATTCAGTACCTCCATACATAAGTTCTCTAACTTCTCTTCTATGTATGTCGATTGCCACCAAAGAGCTTCAGCAGCGATGAGCTTTATCAGGTCCGGTGTTCAACCCCAATCCTCTCTTTGTCCCGCTAGGGCCACCCGAATAGATACCTGTCTATTCTTGCTTAGAACATGAGAGTTTTTGTCATACCTTGCATTAGAATGAGGTTGTCCCTCAGAACCATAAACAGAATCGACCTCTGTAGGAGTGAAAGAAGCCGAGTTCCACGATCTCTGACAAAAGAAACTGAAACTCCTTTTTCTCGCAACGTTATTCTCTCGAGATGAAGGACCTCCCCCGTAAGATCATCAGAAGTCCTCTTTTTTTTATCACGCCTCATGCTTTCCTTTATGCGATCTCCCTCGGATGACCTCCACGCAGCAGATCCCTATCATCCATTATGTTCCTTCATATCCTTGAAATCACCATTAATTGCCAGATAAAATACAAATGTTGGTCTCTGTAAGCGTCCTCCCCGTTGATCGTGAGCAGTCCTCGCTCTTTGCATGTCCTGTCTTTCTTTTTCTTTTTTTTTAGCAGTTCACGCGGCCTTTCTTTTTCAGATAATCCGCGATCAGGAAGAATCCTCAGCAGTAGTCCCCCCCCAGGCGACTTCGATTTCCTTTTTCAGCCGCCGCCACAGAAGCTTCCTTTTTTTTTTTTTTTCTCCAAGTCATGTGACTAGACGCCCAAAATGCATAGATGGAAAAAACTCTAGATCTCTCCTCAAGGTAGACGATATCCACATATCCCGATTGATAGATGGGAAGCAAGAATTCTCCCGTGTCCCGATTAAGGATAAAGAAATTTCCCTCTATTCTCCTCTTTAATGGTGCTTCAATTTGGTGTTTAAAATTTGACTTCCAACACTGGGTTTTGGATCACGACGACAACGTGTCATCCTGGATCATCACATGTTGAGCTTGATATCTCAACACTCCCCCTCAAGCTCAACGCCATATCCTGTAATCCAAGCATCTCCCGAAACTTCTTCAACTTCTCAGCTCGAAGTGCTTTGGTGCAAATATCAGTGATCTGCTCATCTCTTCTCACATAAACAAGATCAATATCACCTGCTAATACCTTTCCTCTGATGAAGTGATAATGTACCTCGATATGCTTTGTTCTAGCATGGAAAACAGGGTTTCGTGCCAAGTATATGCTGCTAAGATTATCACAATAGATAGTGATAGGCTTTTGCACTTCCACACCTAAATCTGCAAGTAACATCTCCAACCATGATGCCTCACATGCTGCCATTGCAACACCTCTATACTCAGCCTCTGTACTCGACAAAGCAACAGTGGGTTGCTTCTTACTGCTCCACGTAATAGCTGCACCTCCAAGTGAGAAATGAAAGCCACTAGTAGATCTTTTATCTGGAGTACTACTTGCCCAATCTGCATCGTTGTATCCATGAACCTGCAAATCTACACTAGCTTCATAAAAAAATGCATAATCCAAAGTAGCACTCACTAACGTAGAGTGTGCCTTAGAGCATCCAAATGTGTCTTCCTGGGAACCTACATAAACTGACTTTCAAGTCCAATAGTATAGCTTAAATCAAGCCTTGTAATTGTAAGTTATATAAAACTTGCCACAAGTTTCCTGTACATAGTAGCCAATGCTTCACCTGATGTAGTATCCAACTTCAAATTCTGATCTAATGACATAGAAATTGGCTTACAACCAGCCATACCATACTTTTGCAGCATATTCAAGGCATATTGCCTTTGCAACATCCATATACCTGTTTCTGTATGTATAAACTCAATGCCCAAGAAATAGCGCAGCACACCAAGATCTTTCATGTCAAATTTCTACATAAGAAGTTGCTTTACCTCTTTGATGCTTTCTTCATTATCGCCACCTACAATCAAGTCATCAACATAAATGGCCACAATCGTTATGCCATCATCAGCCTTCCTTGCATATAGTGAATGATCTGCATTACACATAGAAAACCCAATGTTGGTTAAGTAATCAGCAATTCTTGCATGCCATGCACGTAGAGCCTACTTCATACCATACAAATCCTTTTGCAATCTGCAAACATATGCTTTGGATCTTCATATCCTTGTGGCTGGTCCATATATACTTCTTCCTGTAACTCACCATGTAGGAAAGCATTCTTCATATCCATCTGATGCAAAGTCCATCCTTTTGTTGTAGCTAATGCAACAAGTGTCCAGACAGCAGACATTTTAGCTAGAGGGCTAAATGTTTCCTCATAACCAATGCCATATGTCTGTGCATATCCTTTAGCTACCAATCGTGCTTTATACCTGCTTATGCTACCATCAGCATTATGCTTTACCTTGTAAACCCATTTACAGCCTATGGGTTTCTTTCCTTGCGGCAATGGAACCAGCTTCCATGTATCATTTCCATAAAGTGTAGCCATCTCCTCATCCATAGCTTTTTCCAAATCTGCAAATCTAATTGCATCCTCAAAGCAAGAAGGTTCAGCAATCTTGTATTACCTTTGTCATGTAGGCATAATGACGAGCCATGTAACTATCATATGTCAATCATTGCACTGAATTCTGCATCCTCCCAGATCTTCTTGGTCCTGGGTCACTTCTCCTTGTATCATCTGCATATGTGCCCTTCTTACTCCTGGAGTCTTTATAGAGGGAAATCCAAGTTCCTCATCAAGACTCTTTTCTGAACCGCTTGAATTCCATCAACATCTTCAAAATCTGAATATTTTTTTATGACCAGCAAAAAGCTTTTCTTTACCTTTCTTGGATGTATTTGATGAATTTGCTGGATTGAAATTTCCACGTAATCTTCCACTCCATGGATTCTACTTGGAACTATTGCTTGGTGATGCATCTGGTCCACTCAAAACCTGAGATTCTGCACTTGATTTTTCAGCATTTTCTTTGTCATTTGGTTCAAGACTCAGTCCTTCTTTGGCATCTGCATAGAAGCTTGAAATTTCATCAAATACCACATCTCTGCTCACCTTTACCTGTTGTGTGAGTGGGTTATAACATTTATATCCCTTTTGCTCAAGGGAGTATCCAATGAAGACACACTTTTCTGCTTTTGGATCAAGCTTCATCCTCAATTCATCTGGGACATGTACATATGCAATATAGCCAAAAACTTTCAGATGTGATAAGTTTGGCTTTTTACCTATAAACTTCTCTTCAAGTGTAACTTGATGTACAACAGCAGTCGGAATTCTGTTCATGATGTATAGAGCAGTATGCATAGCTTCTGCCCAATAATAATGAGGCATATTCTTCTCAGCCATCAAGGCTCTTGCTATTTCTGCAATATGTCTATTTTTGTGTTCAGCAACGTCATTCTGTTGTGGTCTGTACCTGCATGAAAACTGATGCCGAATTCCATGATTTTTTAGAAAACTGTTGAACTCATTTGACATGTATTCACCTCCTCCATCAGATCTTAATGTCTGAATGTACTTCCCTGTCTACTTTTCCACCATAGCTTTAAAATTCTGGAAGTGAGTGAACACCTCACTCTTCTCTTTCATGAAATATACCCATACTTTGCGTGTATGGTCATCAATGAAAGTAACATAAAACCTGCAACCGCCCATAGATGTGGTCTTTGCTAGTCCCCAAACATCTGTATGTACTACTTCTAGTACATTCCCGCTAACATGCTTGTCATGTGGAAATGATGCTCTTGACTGTTTACCAAATTGACATGTTGCACATACCTTGCTGCATTTCTCCTTTTTTTCTTGACTTCCATTAGTTAACTTCTAATTTAGTGAACTAATCAACTCTAGCAAGTAGCGCTCTTGCCTAAGTATCTCATTTTCCCATGAACTTACTCATTTCAATCAAGAGATTTCATTAATTAGGCTTTCACATTCAATTTGTGATAGACTAGATAGCATTGTTTGATCTCTTTTTCTACCCATTTATGTTGAAGTGGACCTACATGTGTGCACATAGGCGAAGAGTGTTGCAAATAGATAGCTTGCCTTGAAGTGGATGATTCTCATAGAAGGAACATCCATTTGCTTTGATTAAAATTGTGTTGGATATTCCTAATGTCCTCGTTTCAGTTTGTAAAGTTTCAATTTGATTCTTTTCATAATTGCATAGAAACATCCAAAATAGTGAGCATATTATCTACGAATTTTGGTGGCACATTTGTTTCGTACTAGCTCATGCATTCATGGATATGAAGTTCTTCTTTATATATTGCTCTTCATATGTTGTATTGGTTGTAGTGTTGTATTAGGTCATTCTTGTATATTCTCTTTATGCAATATAAGAAGAAGATGATGGTCATTGCTCCTTGGCATAATATGTGTGTGCTCTTCTCTTTCTGTGTGAGAGCTCTCTTCCCTATCTACTTTTTCTTGAAATGGTATCAGAGCCAGTGTGGTTGTATAGAGTTCAAGAAGAATCCCGATAGTGAAGAGTCGGTGAGAAGGTGTGGAGAACGTGTGATTCTCAAATGATCTTAGATGGCTATGAAATAGAGCTCCTTGGGAAAATGACTCTCCCCATGCTCCCCATGGGGGTTGCACCCAAGACCTCCTCCTTCACAACCTTGAGACTTAACCAATAAGCTAAGTGGATTACTTGTTTAAGAGAGCACATGAACTCATGCTTAAGTCTAGTCTTGAGGTCTTTGGCCATACACATGAGTGAACAAATGGTATTCAATTTGGATCCTTAGATCATAGAATTACTTTGTTACATGCTTCCCACCTTAAAAAATATTTTCATCCGCAAAAATAAAGCCATATATATAATGAACATAGGCAACCTATGAGCCTCATGTTTTAAAACCGAAAGAACATCTCTTATCTCTATGGTGTGATCCTTGCCCAAATGATTCAAAACACCATCTTGCTCTGCACTTTGGGAACTTGATTAAAGTATGAAGTACTAAATGAATAATAAGAGTGGATCTAAAAATATACCTAGCCACTTCACTATTTTGCAATGTGCAATCTAGGCACAAACATATGAAATGGGTGGATTCCAACTACTAGTCCATTTTTCGGCATGATTGGTGCATGGACTTAGTAACTAAGGTGGAATTCTTATCCCTATCAAGACTTTGAGAATTCTTGATTCATTTGAATTTGATTTGGAAAACCTGGATTTTTGTTGGCCCGAACATCAAACTTGGATGTTTTTACTATGAATCACTCCAACCAACATTTACTTAATTTTTTCACCCGACTCGAGGGCTACTTTCTGTGATTGACATTGATGTGTGATTGCTACTTCTCCTAACATCCAAATATATCTTTATAGAGTACCTTCTAATTCAAATCTTTAAAATAATTTTGAAGTTTCAAGCATTACCTCTAATTTAATTTTCTAGGTTTTGATTCCTTCACACGACCATTTCACGATCTTGTGCTTTTCATTGGAAACTTGACAACCTTTGGATGGAACATCCATCCTTCTTTTTTAGGGCTTTCAAAAGAAAAACCATTTATAATTCCAACTTTTTTGAATTTCTTAAATTCAAGTCCGATTGGTTATACACAATCAATTTGTAGTGGCAAGAGCTTTTTACTTCTTATCTTTAGATTCCTTTCTTACTAAAGCTTTAATTAGCTACCCTAGCTAGGATTGTACAAGAATCTATCTAATTCTTAAGTCTAAGCACTCATGCTTTTTGAATTTACCAAAATCCCTTTAAGGATAGGTAAACTTTATGTTGTACCTTCCATAGACTTAATTATCTCTAGCATTGTCTAAAGCTTCTTTGCTTACCCATGGGATTTTAGAGATCTTTCCCATTACTCAAGTCCAAGCATATATTTATGCCTCAGCTTCAAAAACTAAGAATCTTATCAATATTGATACACCTATAAGTTATATCAATCGATGGACTTGAAGTACCACTATTGGTGGTTGGGGACGTCTTTGGAACTACTTGTTGTCTAACTATCTTGAAGAAGTTCATTCTCACTACTATGGAGAAATTTATTCTTCAAGTACTTGAAATTCCTTTGAAAGAATCTAATAACCTGAGCAAATGATTCATCTTGGAATCTTGTGCACTACTAGAAGGATACCTGACAGAAATTTCTAGACTTTCAAACAATATCCAAAAGCTTTACTGCTTTAATTGTGTTCATTTCTTGAGTATCAAGCTAAAGAATAAATATCACTTTTAAGATGTGGTTTCCCATTCCATTACAAAAGTTCTTCTTGAACTTTCATTGATATGATAGTTATTCCTATTCTTGAGTTTGAAACAAAAATTATTATCATTGGTCAAACTTTAGATGTGACTAGAGTACTTAAAACATATTGCAACAATCCACTATGATTGCATGGTTTTTAAGTACAAGCATCTTATAATGATTGAATGAATGAATAATCATGTTACTATGAGCACATCTTCATTTACTTATCCTAACATAATTTTTTAACTTTTTAGCTTGTTTAGGAAAAGTTATGGATTGGAGATATATTTCTTGGAACTTTGTATTCCTAAAAGAAAAGTTCACAGTGTGATTTATTTCTTGAGAAATTTATCTCATTTCCCAAAGATCACTTGCTTAGGCTTCCTCTTGAAGCTATAATTATCGTAAATTAAACCAAAAAGTAACTCTCTAATCCTTCTAAAAGGAAGAATTCTTTCAAAGTTTCCATGCTTGCTTAGCAAGCTAAATTGTTACTAGGTATGCAATCATGTAACCTAACATCCATCAATAGAGCATCAAAGTTCAATTCATGTGAAGGTTCAATCTTTGATTTCCATCACTTCTTCGGATGGAATCAAATAAGAACTTGGAAAACTTCCATGGTTGCTTGGAACTTTGCATTCTTACCAGGGATGCAACTTATGGAACATAACGACTATTTATTGAACTTTGAAAGCTCAATTTATGTTAAGTTCCTTGAAATAGAGTTAAGTGAAAGCATTCACTTAAATGTGCTCACGGAATTAGGGAAACTTTTCTTAACTCATCATCCTACTTGGATGCATGAGAATTTACACAAGCAAGTGTAAATTCTCTTTCTCAGCTTGTCTTTATCACATGGACTTAGGGATATTATAAAGTGGATAGGTTTGCAAGTACTCAAGTCTTCTTGTTCATCAAGATGGTAAGAAAACTCAATGCTTGACTTTCAGCATGCCTACTTTTACTAAGCAAGACATTGAGGCTTGACTTTCAGCATGCCTACTTTTACTAAGCAAGACATTGAGTATACTTAATGTAACTTAGGTATCACCTACAAAAAGAATGGACTAGGTACCTAAGTTGCAAGATAGCTAGCATATCACTGCAACTAACTATTTTCCCTTCTTTCCCAATGTCTATCTTGAGCATTCAAAAGTAAGTTACTATTAGGAAAGTATGCATTCATCTACTTAACAAACAATCATGCACTATCATATGCAAATGCATTTGCTTGTGTGTAAATGCATGTACTTGCACAAAAATTCATGTGCTTGCATGCAAATGCATGCGCTTGCATGAAAATGCATGCACTTGCATGCAAATGCATGTGTTGGCATGTGTTTCTTTTTCATGCCCTAAACTAATCAAGAAATTCTTGAGCTTTCAATGCATGCATGTAATGAATCCATGCACAAACATATCACTTTGCTACCTTTCAAGAAGATATAAACATACATGTGCACAAACTTGAGTGCGTCAACTATCTTTTTCAAGTAAAAAAGAAGCTTATGTTGTGCATAAAACATTCTTTTAAAAGGAGAAATGCACAAACCATCATTCATTTCTATGCATGAAATGGAAAGGAGGATTCATAGATGCATATATGTGCTTGATGAATGCTTCAATACATCTATGCTCCCTCATTTATCTTTCATTAATTAACATCAATATTATAAAAAATGAAGATTGCTACCATGCTTTAATGATAATAAAATGCACTCTACATGAAAGCAACGAACAAAGATAGTATTGGAACCAAAACATCAACTTGGAAAATACTTAGCTTGGATAAATAGCTATGTCCTTTTAGTGTTCCATGAGAAGAGCCATTCTTCATTCTTTGGTCCTCAAGAAGGAGCCAACTTCCATCCTTCACAGCTACAATCTCCTTCCTCTATTGATAGAATAAAGAGCATATATTACACCAGTGTTTCATGCTTTCCCATGTTGAGGTTCATCTTTTCTAACCTTAAGAACTATCTTTCAATATCGAGAACATTCTTGGGGAACTCTCATATGGATCATAGCACGTGAATTAGGCAGGATCTCTTTCCATGTTTGGGAAGTCATGGGTTCGATACCATCAGATGCCATTCCAATGCCCAAAAGAGCATGCTATTTTACCTAGTGTAGTACTCTTTTCCACTGCAGATAGCATATTGACATCATTTATAAGAGATGTTGAAATCTTAGCTCTAAGGAGGTGATGAGGTAGGTAGACCATTGGCTTTAAAAGTCCAAGAATTTAAGTTCAAATTCTATGATCATCAAGTGCATGGCATAGTGGTTGAGGTAGCATTTTCTAACCTCCTCGTCTCGAGTTCGATACTCCTAAACTACATGCCACACTTCTCTTTTTGCTAGAGTCAAGATAAAAAGATCGGCAGATTGATTGAGTTTAGTATAAGAATAGGAGGATATAAGTCATTGTGTGGCATGGGAGGCATGGCTAGCAAAAACAATTGCCTACACTGTTGAGATATCAATCTCAACATGTGATGAATTATAATGACACATATCAATTTTTTCAGTTCTCTGACATGTATAGTGTTAACACCGGTATATGTTAGGGAAACTTCATTGAGATTTACTAAATTTATCTACCGAGAGTGACGACACATTTGTTTCTTGCCAACCCACTCATTTGCAGACATTAAGATTTTCCTCATGTACTTTTCTTTATATATGGCACGTGTTGTATTGTTGTTCTTTAGGTCATTCTTGTATATCCCTTTTACGTAATAGAAGAAGAAGAAGATCATTCTTCCTTGCCTCAATCTATTTGTGTGCTTCTCTTTGATTGTGAGAGTGTGTGTGAGCTATCTTCCTTATCTTCTTCCTCTTGGCATACATAGGGCCAGAGTTTAACTCCTAGCAATCAACCACATCTATAGAAGCCATCAATATTTTATCAAGTTACTCCAAGAAGCATTGAGTGCAATTATCTAGTATATGAAAGCACCCTAGCATGGAAGAAATTATGTATGATTTCTTCTTTTACACCTTCAATTCTCACTTGCAATAATAATTCACCAAAATAATTTCGCATCACATCTGTAATGATAAAGATGATTCCTACATCAAGATGGAAGCACATTCTAATGAGAAAAATAATGAGCCTAGCAAGTTCACCATGAAAGCTTGCCTAGAGCTCTATTAACAATGCAAGAGACTAACAAATTACGACCAGCAGCTGCTAGAGAGATGACTCTCTTCCCAATCTTATACATACATTATATATATATATATATATATATATATATATATATATATATATATATATATATATATATATATATATATATATATATATATATATATATATATATATATATATATATATATATATATATATATATATATATATATATATATATATATATATAGCTACTCAAATCAACAAGGTCCACAAATGTAACTAGAGTCCACAAATGCATGTGCAATCTCCTCCATAAATGTCTTCCACTAGAGTCGATTAGTGGTTGGAATGATCTCGAGCACTACTTTAGTACCTTCTACTAGAGTTCATTAGTGGTTGGTGTACTTGCCACTCAAGTCAAGCCTCCCTAGACTCAAGTTAACTCACATTCACTTGAGTTAGAAGGATCTAGAGCTCCTTGGGCAAATGCTCTCTCCATGCTCCCCATGGGGGTTGAGCCCAAGGCCTCTTCCTTCAAAAGCTTGAGACTCAACCAATAAGCTAAGTGGATTCTGTGTTTAAGAGAGCACATGAACTTATGCTTAAGTTAGTCTATATATCTTTGGCCATACACACGAGCGACTAAACGGTATCGGATTTCATATATGTATAAACCAATAAGATACTTTGATCATAGACTTACTTTATTACATATTACCATTGTTTTTTTCCTACCCACATGTGTGCACATAGGCAGAGAGTGTTACAAATAGATACATTGCCTTGAAGTGCATGATTCTAATAGCCAGAAAACCCATTTTCTTTGATTAAAATTACATTGGATATTGCTCATGGCCTAGTTTAATTATGTAAAGTTTCAATTTTATTCTTTTCATAATTGCATAGAAACATCCAGAATAGTGAGCATGTATCATTGTATGTGGGCCTAGTGGAGGGCAAATTTTTTCCATACATTGGGGTTTTAGATGTTGATATATTGAGGTAGTGATGTGTTGAACACACTAAGACCACCATGACACTTTTTTCCTTCTTTTGGAGTTCTTTTCCCTTAGCTTGAATATATGGCTATAACCCTAACAATTCACTTATCTTTGTACATTCTCTTCGTAATACATTCAGTATTGTGTGTTGTGCTCCAAGCTTCTTCTTCTTCCTTGTGTTGTTTGCATGCTTCTATAGACATCAAACTCCAACAATTGTTATCAGAGCAAGTCGTCGCTTCATCTAGGGTGTTGTCAACACTCCTTTGGTCACAGCCTCAAAATCGCACGAAAATTGGTGAGCACACTCAAGGCAATTAGGAGTTCAAAACAACTTCACTGTGTGGTGTCAAAATTGCAATATGAGCTCCTCTCGACCTCCAAACACAGTATCACAGTGCTTATGCAGGAAATTTCATCTTTTTGTGCCAAAGATACATATAGGTTTCAGTTCACCAGTATGAGCAACTCAAAGTCTGCTACATGTTTAGTAGAACTTAATAGGGTACAAACTTGCATAAATTGACTTTCAAGTTCAATAGTGTAGCTTATATTAGGCCTTATAATTGTGAGATATATCAAACTTCCCACAATTTTCTTGTACATATTAGAATTCCAATGCTTCACCTAATGTAGTATCAACTTCTTCACCTCTTGTGTGAGTGGGTAATAACATTTATACCCTTTTTGCTCAAGGGAGTACCCAATGAAGATACATCTTTTTGCTTTTGGATCAAGCTTAATCCTCAACTCATCTGGAACATGCATATGTGATACAACCAAATACTTTCATATGTGATAAGTTTGGATTTCTACCTCTAAACTTCTTCTCAGGTCTAACTTGATGTACAACAACAGTCATAGTTCTATTCATGATGTATACAATAGTATGCATAGCTTTTTCCCAATGACAATGAGGCATATTCTTCTCATCCATAAAAGCTCTTGCTATTTCTACAATATGTCTATTTTTGCATTGAGCAACACCATTTTGTTGAGGTCTGTACCTACATGAAAATTGGCATCGAATTCCATGACTTTTAAGAAAGTTGCTGAAGTCATTTGGCATGTATTCACCTCCTCGATCAGACCTTATCTGTATATACTTTCCTATCTTCTTTTCCATGATAGCCTTAAAATTCTCAAAGTGAGTGAACACCTCACTCTTCTCTTTCATGAAATATACCCATACTTTCTGTGTATGGTCATCAACGAAAGTAACATAAAACTTGTAACCACCCATAGATGTGGTCTTTGCAAGACCCCAAACATCTATATGCAATATTTCTAGTATATTCTCACTAACATGCTTGTCATGCAAAAATGATGCTCTTAATTATTTACCAAATGGACATGTTGCACATAACTTTTGCATCTCTACAACCTTGAAATTTGGTAGTCCATGGCCAATCTCTTTTTACTAGATCATGTTTAGCCTCTGCAAATTTGCATGTCCAATTTGTTTGTGTGAGATTTATATATCAGCAATAACTCCTACACCTTTTGCAAACATGGCTACATTCGTTTAGGGAATTTTCACATTTAAGGTTAAGATCCTACCCACTTTGTTTCCTTTGACAATCAATCTTCCATCCTGTTTGTACTCTTCTACATATAGCCCATCAACATTGAATTGTCTATAGAACTATCATTAGATCATTTTACTCCTGATCTTAATCAATTGTTAGGACATATGCTAACATTTGAGTAGGACATTAAAGGAGAGAATGACAGAGGTTCAAGTCAAGCAATGTAATCAAAGGATACGAAGAAGAATGCTAAAGGCAAGCAGACAAATGATGAAGAAGGATCTTCAAATCAAGTAAACTTCATGAAAGGGAAGATGAATTTCAGAGGTAAAGGAAGAGGAGGTAAGAACAAAGATAATACTAAAGCTTGTTGGATTTGTGGTAGAATAAATCACTTGCCAAATGATTGTTGGTACAATAATCAAAATGGGTCATAATCAGAACTTTAATACTAGAGAAAGAGGAGGCAGAAATCAAAGAGGCAACTTCAGAGGAAGAGGTGGAAGATTCTCATATGCTAGAGGAGGAGGAAGAAGCTTTCAACCTCAATCCTATAACAACACATATTACAATTATGCTTCATATCAGAAGGAAGACTTGACCCTTATCCTGAATGCAACTCATGAAGTAACCAATGAAGATCAAATGGTGTTTTATGTTGACTCGAGATGAAGTAATCATTTGACTGGTAATATTTCTTTAATGACTGATATGGAAGTTAAAGTGAATGAACATACAATTCAAACAGGAAATAACACCAAACAAAAAGTTGAGAGCGTTGGATTAGTGAAGACAAAGAGTGGAAGTACACTCCTAAGCAAGGAACTTTATGTTCCAAGAATCCCTAAAAATTTAATAAGTGTAGGGCAACTTGTTGAGAGGGAATATGAAGTCAGATTTACAAGTGATGGTGTTTATGTTGAAGATCCAAGTCAAGGATATAGAAGCATTGTCACAAGAAAAAGGGAAGGAAGATTATTCACTCTCAAAGTCCAAGGTAATGTGGGACATGCATTGTTTACTTATGGAAGTCAAAAGATGTCTGAATTAGATCTATGGCACAAGAGGTTAAGACATTTTAATGAAAGGGGAATTAAAGAAATGACAAAGAATGGTGCAGTGCTTGGTATACCAAATATTGAAGTTCAACATATGATATACAAATGTGAGGCTTGCCACTTAGGTAAAGCTCACAAGAAATCATACAATAAGCAAGGATACAGGTATTCAAATATGCTTGAATTGGTTCATACAGATGTGTGGGGTCCTTCAAAGGACTATAGCATAAATGAATTAAGGTATTATGTGCTATTTGATGATGATGCAACCAGATGGATTACTTTATATGTGATCAAGGATAAATCTCAAGTGTTTGAGACATTTAAACACTATCATGCCTATGCAAACAGAAACAGGACAAAAGATCAAGAGATTGAGATCAGATGGAAGGGGAGAATATTTCTCTAAAGAATTTGATGATTATATGTGGAATGCAGGTATTAAAAGAGAAGTGACTTGCAGGTACTCCCCAGAACAAAATGGAGTTGCAGAAAGAAGAAATAGAACTCTTGTAGAGTTTGCAAGATCAATGATGAAGGAAGAAAGATGTCCTAATTATATGTGGGTAGAAGCAATTAATACTGCAAGTTATCTTGTGAATAGATTGCCTTGAAAAGCTTTGGAGGGAAGGACTCCTTATGAAGCATGGTGGGGTAAGAAACCTACTCTTGATCATTGCAAAATATTTGGATGATTGGCATATGCTTATATTCCATCTCAATTGAGACATAAGCTAGAACCTAAAGCATACAAATATATGTTCGTTGGGTATGATGATAAACAAATGGGATACAGGTTGCAAATCCATCCACAAAATAATTTCTTGTTTCAAGAGATGTTATATTTGATGAGCAAAGCACATGGTTTACAGGATCAGATAATGTATGTACAGATCTTGAAGAAATAAAAAGGAAAGGGAAGTCAAAGATGAAGGTAAATGAAGAAGATATTGATGATGATGTTTGTAGAAATGAAATGCAGGATAATTATGAGGATAGGCCAAGGTTTGATCCAAAACAAAATGAAGGAGAAACTTCAAGAAGTCAAAAAATTAGAAGATCATCAAGAGATAAAAAACAACCTATCAGGTATAGTTATAATACATCTTTCTTGACGACCAAAGATTATGCTTACATTGTGAAGACAGATGAAGATCCATCCACATATGATGAAGCTAAAGGAAAGGAAAATTGGGAAAAAGCAATGCAAGAAGAGTATGATGCTCTACTTGAGAATGAGACATGGGAATTGGTGCCAAGGCCAAAGAGTCAGAAGGTGATTGGATGTAAGTGGGTGTATAAGACAAAGAGGTTTGCAAATGGAAAAGTCTCTAGATACAAGGCTAGACTTGTGGTCAAAGGATATGCTCAAACACATGGAGTGGACTATGATGAAACCTTTAGTCCAGGAGCCAAGATTTCTACAATCAGAACTATAATTGCAATTGCTACATGTAAAGGTTGGAAACTTTCTCAATTAGATGTAAAGAATGTAGTTCTAAATGGATATATTGCAGATGAAGTATACATAGAGCAACCAGATGGTTTCAAAGAGTCAAATGAATCGATTTATGTGTGTAAGCTTAAGAGATCTCTATATGGTTTAAAACAAGCTCCAAGAGCATGGAATTACAGATTGGTCAAGTTCTTGAATGAACTTGGAAATCAAGCCTCAAAGGCAGATAGTAGTTTGCTAGTGAAAGCAAATGAAGGTAGATACATTTATGTGTGTATTTATGTTGATGACATTATTGTCAGAGCTATAGATGTTCAACGAATCAAGGAGCTAAAGAAGCATATGGAAAATGAGTTTAAGATAAGTGATTTGGGAAATTTGTCTTATTTCCTAGGGATGGAGATTATATACACTCAACATGGAGTGTATGTTACACAAGAAAGGCATCTGAAAAATCTTGTGATGAAGTTTAATATGGAGAATTGTAAGCCCTCAACCACACCATTGGAAGTTAATCATAAGCTAAGCATGTATGGAGGAGAAGAGTTCAAAGACATGAAGAAATATCAGAGTTTGGTAGGTAGCTTAATCTATGCTACTTTAACAAGACCAGATCTTTCATATGCAGTTGGTGTCTTATCTCAATTTATGCATTGCCCAAAGCAAAATCATTGGGTTGCAGCACAAAGAGTGCTAAGATAAATCAAAGGAACTCTGAGTGAAGGTTTGTTTATGGATTCACTTTTGATACTAGACTCGAAGTGTTTAGTGATACAAATTGGGCAGGTAATTGAGATGATAGAAGATCTACTCATGGTTATCTATGTTATGTTGGAGATAAGCTAATTTCTTGGTGCTCAAAGAAGCAACATACAGTTGCATCGTCATCTACATAAGCTGAATACAAAGAAATGATGGAAGCTGGAAAGGAAGTAATTTGGTTGAAGACTTTATTAAAAAGTCTAGGAATTGATGAGAATGTTCCAATCATATTTGGAGACAACATGAGTTCATTATTGCAGTTAATCCTGTTTTTCATGCCACGACAAAAAATATAGAGATTAAGTATCATTTCTTGAGAGAAAAGGTACTTGACAAAGAAAATGAAGTCATGTATACACCAACAAAAGAACAAGTAGCAGATATGCTGACAAAAAGTTTGGATGGACCAAAGTTAGAAAGGTTTAAAGAGATGGCAGGTATAAAGAAGGTGCAGGTAATCGCAATTGATGATTGAGGGGGAACTGTTGGAGGAAGACAATCATCAATGGATGATTACATGAAGACTAAGAATGAAGAAGTGAAGGAAAGACTCAAGCTCAAAGCATGAAGTAAATTGAAGAATCGGGAAGAAATGTTTTGTACATTTATTTTTAATAGTTTTGGAAAAACACTTCAAAAATACTTGATGTAGTGACGAGTGTATAGTCACATGTATATATAAGCTTATGTATAGTCGTGATATAGAAGGGAGATGAAGAATAGATGAAATAGAAATCAATAGATTTCAAGTTGTTCAAGAGATAGATGAGTAGAGAGTTTTCTTATGAGTTAGCGAATGGTCTTTCCTAGAATTCTCTCAGCCTAATCATGTGGATCAGGAAATCTTTTGTACACATCTAATTCAGAAGCTAATCAAGCTATGACAAAATTTTGATGATCTAATTCTCTTCAGGTTGTGTGTATGACAAGTAGGAACATTCATATGTAGAAGTCTGCAAGTGAAGTTCTCAGAATCGTGCATTTTGCTGCTTAAAGATTTGCTTGGATCTTAGTGTTCAGTGTAAAGTTTTTTATGTTTAAGCATTCAAAATCTAATTTACAAGGTAAGGAAGCCTTGTTCAAAAGCATTTAGCAAAATGGGTTAGATTATGAGAGAAATCAACTTAAGAAGTTGACCATGTCAAAGTCATCATTTTTGGAAGGTAGTTTCTGACATAGGTTTGATCTAAGTCATCAAATTAGAAATTTAATAGTTCTTTTGAAGTTTTAATGGTCAGTGTGATTGTGTAAAGGTAGTATGAATATGTGAGTATCATTTGAATGATTAAAATCGAAGTCATATGTAGAGATTGAAGTTCATTTTTGAAGTAGACTCTTGAAGCTGAAGAAAACTTCATACAAAGAAGTAATTCTTAATAGATATGAAAGATAATATGAATTGTGTGTAAAGTTTGGGTTTATTCTTGATATAGAAGAGTTCTTAAATCAAGATAGATCAGAATTTGGAGAATTAAAGGTCTCGAGCAGGTCCGAATGAGGCAATTTCTCAGCCTTTATAGGTTTCATGTGATGATCTAGATCATTCCATTTCTGATGCGGATTTATATGATGCACTTGTTGATGATAGAGCTAATGTTGAGGAGGCAGAAACTATGCCAAAATGGCTAGTGTAGACTTTGCATAATAGCAAACTAGGATAATCTCTATCATATCATACTTGTTCAAGCTCGCATAGTGCTTCTTTTGCATCAGATTGATATCCTATGGCTGCCTCTAGTCTCTATGATGAGAATGAGCCAATTTTGTTTGATGAAGCACAAAATTCAAAAAATTGAATGGCTGTTATGGAATCAAAATATGGTGCTATTATGAAAAATGGTATATCTTCTTTATGTGACTTGCCTCCTGGAAAGAAGGGCATTGGCACTAAGTGGCTATACAAGTTGAATTGTAAGCCTGATGGAGCAGTTGATAGGTATAATGCTAGGCTTGTTGCAAAGGGTTATGCTCACAAAAGAGGCATTGATTTTGATGAGACCTTTGTTCCTACATGCGAAATGACTACTGTTCATAGCATCTATGCACTTGCAACTCATCATGGTTGGAATGTACATGGGTTGGACATTAAAATTGCATTTCTAAATGGTGACTTGCATGAAGTGTATGTTTTTCAGCCCCATGGCATTGTGCAGAAAGGGCATGAAAACCTAGTGTGTAGGTTGAAAAGGGCATTATATGGTTTGAAGCAAGCACCACCTACATGGTATGAAAAGATACATACATACTCGATTGCACATGGTTTTAAGAACACTCCAATTGAGAGCACCTTATACGTTAGCATGCAAATGATGTGCTTCTGATCATTGTTGTCTATGGTGATGACATGCTAGTCATTGGTCCTATTGAGAAGCATATTGCTGATTTTAAGGCTGATTTGTGTGCCTCATTTGAGATGTTAGATTTGGGGCACTTGCATCACTATTTGGCCATTCAGTTTATGCAAGATGATGGAAAAATAGCTTTGTGTCAAACAAAATATATTGACACATTATTGCAGCATTTTGGCCTTGAAGAATGTAAACCTATTGCCACTCCTATGGAAATAGGTCTATGGTGGAGTCTTCATGATGCTAGAGATTTGATATTGTTCTCTATCAACAGGATGTACTTATGCAATATTCAGCCATATATTCACTTTGTTGTCTCACAAATAAGCAGGTTTATGCATTGCCTAGGTGTTAACATTGGCAGGTGGTTAAGCACATCTTTTGCTACTTGAATGGTACCCGACTACTTCGGTTTTTTTATCCCAAGGGGGATCACTACTGCCATATTTACATGATTTTTTTGAGTCTAACTAGGCTGGTGGCTATGACACTTATGTGTCCATTAGTGGCTTTTGCTTCATGCTTGGTAGCTCATGTATATCTTGGTTGAGCAAGAAGCAGCCTACTATGGCCACTTCTAGTTGTGAGCCTGAGTATAGGGTATCTTTCACAATGATTGTTGGGTGTATGTGGCTCAGATGACTTATGGCTAATTTGGGTGTTGGTCAGTCTTATGCCACCATCATCTTCATTGACAGTCAAAGAATATTGGCAATTGCAAGGAACCCTATGTTCCATGCTCGCACTAAGCACATTGAGGTGCACTATCACTATGTGAGGGAGAGCTTCTTTGCTAAAGACATCAGTTTGGCATATGTGGCCATAGAGGAGAACATTTCAAACCTTTCCACAAAGGTTCTGCCTAGGGAGAAGTTTGAGCCTTTCTGCAAAGCTTTGGGCTTACTTCCTACTGTGGATTGATTCCACATAGCTTGGCACTTCCTTATACATGAGTGCCAGCTCCTCATTCACCACATCACTCCTTGGGGGGGATCTGTTGATATATTTAGGTAGTGATGTGTTTGAACACACTAGGACCATCGGTGGACTTTTTTCCCTCTTTAAGAGGTTTTATCATTTGCATACTCTTTAAACGCATGAGAGAATTTATGGTTCATCATGAGGTACTTGAGTGATTCTCAAGTGGTTCTTTTGTGAAGAGGATAAGTCTCATAATATTATCATAATTTATTTAGACCCTTAGGTTTTTTAGTGCAAATGGATTAGTGCATGGGTTTTCATTTCAACAAATACGTCTTTATGCAAGGCATTGTAGTGTTGCCCTAGGCATGCAAGATCATACTTGCAAGATTAGATAATGAACAATTATCATAATTAATGATCTCAAAAAATTTAAAGCATATTTTCATAATCATTTATAAAGGAAAGAATTAGAACATTGGAGATCCTTCTTTTCTTTATGGTTTTTCTTGAAACAAAACACAACACATCTTTGAGCATTTTATAAGAAAAATAATTAAAAAGAAAAACTATTTTGATTTCAAGAATGATACTCAATCAAAATTAAGACTTTTTTAAATTTTAGAATGTTTTTGTTATTTTAGAATTTTTATTTTTGCAAAAAAAGAAATTTAAATTCTTATGTGAGGAATCCATGAAATGAATTCCTTTCTAGAAAATCCAATCAATTGAGAAAAATAATTGTGCCATGGAAATTTCGCAATATTAGCATATGTTACTATTCTTAGGAAGATCCATGAAAGTGCCTCTCTAAAATCAACTCTTAGATTAAAAATAAATTGGTTAGTCCATCCTTATGAATGCACATCGTGTTTAATATCATGATGAATTTATGAATGAATAAGGATTCGAATATATATATATATGAAAGCATCATCATCATTTAAATATTCATCCACATCTTCTTTTGAAATTAATGCATGCTTTGCATACAAACTTTCATTCAAAAAGACATGAGTGTCATCGTCTTCAACATTTTCAAAGAACTTTAGATCATCATTACAATCTTATGAAATCATGACTCTTTTGATGGGATTTATCACATACTCTTTTAATGCATGCGATTCTTTTGATAAATCTCATTAATATTATGCATAGACATGGATTGTTTCTACACCACAAGCACAAATTCTTTTTTATTTTCCATTTATATTTCTTATGTATGTCATTAAATTCAAATACGATTCTTTTGAAATGTTCATAATCATGATTTTGAAAATTCAAAACAATTTTAACTTCATTTACATAGAAATGACTTTGATTAGAACAAAGAGATTTATGATTAAACTGACTCAAATTATCTTTACCAATTTCCTTCATGTGGTTACTGGAAAGATCAACATTTCCACCACCTCCTTCATGGATAATGGTAGACTCATACTCATCAAGAGACTCAAATATTCTCAAGCCATAATCATCTTCATCTTCTTCTTTTCTAGAGTTCATAGAATCAAAGTAAAAGCAATCATTTTCATTCGTTTTCTCAAAATCAATATCAATGCAAGAAATCATTGATTTTTTGTTAGATTTAGCATTATGATGACCACACTCGAACTCTTCAATCAATGTGGTAGCAATAGCACTTTGTGTGAATCCCTCAAATAAACAAGTTTCAACATTACTTTCAATAAGTTCAAACAAAACACTCTTTGAAAGTCCATTTATTATAGGATTTTGGAAATCATGTATCCTCAAGTTTTCAAATTCATCTTCATTCTCTAGTCCACATGCAAAAGTAGAAGAAGATTCACTACATTCATAATTTTAGCTAGATAAATTATTCATGTACATTCCCCTTTGGTGGAGCCAATTTCTCTTTAAGTTCATGGATTTCACTACAACATATGAGGGGCATACCAATGTTGTCCATACGGACGATCATGCCCCAGCATCAGTATGACCATTGAAAATGCTTGAAAAACCACGAAGACAATATTGACAGTCATTTAATCATCGGTATACTCATTGAAAATAAGTGGTCGATATGCACATCGAACATCTACGACATCGGTATGAGCCTCGATATCAGTGTATGTAATTTGTTACAGATTATTGATGCTCATATTGGCACCCATATCGATGCTCATACTGATGCAACATTTTAATCGGACTTGAGAGGAAAAACTTGACATTTGCTCGCTTTTTGAACCAAATTCTACTACTATGGAGTTTGCACGTGTGAACTACCTTCTGAGCATATTGTGTACACACATCTCTCTCTCTCTACACACACCTCTCTCTTTGTCTAGGTCTGGAATTTTGGTAAGTATCACACATACTCTAGCACCCTTTCCCTTTCTTTGTGTTTTCCCTTTTCTAATTTCTCTTCTCCTTAGTTTTGGAGGAGCTTTTTGGCATCAGTTCTTTGAAATTCGACAAAGGAAAAGATTGAGTGGACTTTGACGACAACGATCCAAACAATTATATCAATGTAAGTGGTTGTTATGTTTTCTATTGACATAGAGTGAGAGAGAGAGAGAGAGAAAGACAGAGAGAGAGAGAGAGAATGATGAAATAAAGAGAAAGAAAGAGAGAGATCTAGAGAAACATAAAAAGAGAGAGAGAGAAAGAAAGAGATGAGAGAGAGAGATATGAAATAGAAAGATAGTGAGAGAGACATGCATGCATACATACACACACATATGCATACACATACTCACATACAGATTACATACACACATGCATATTACATACAAACTCACATACATATTACATACACACATGCATATACATACACACACATGCATACTCATACTCACATATATACATGTACACACACATATACATACAAACATGTACACATACATGTATACATACACACATGCACATGCATACATTCATACACACACATTTGCATGTACACACACATACATACATACAGACATGCATATTATTACAATATGCACATATACATACACACTCACATATACATACAGACACATGTATACATAAACACATGCATATGCATACATACATACACACACATTTGCATGTACACACACATACATACATACAGATGAATATTACATACACAGGCACATATACATACACACTCACATATACATACACACACATATGCATATGCATACATACATACACACACATATGCATAGACATACTCACATACATATTACATACACACATGCATATTACATAAACACTCACATACATATTACATACACAAAGGCATATACATACACACACATATGTGCATACTCACATGCATACATACATACACACATATGCATACACATACTCACATACATATTACATACACACTCACATACATATTACATACACACATTCATATACATACACACACATGCATATACATACACACACATATGCATACTCATACTCATACATACACACATGTATGTGCATACACACATGCCTATGCATACATACATATACACACATATGCATACACATACTCACATACATAATACATACACACATGCATATACATACACACACATATGTGCATACATACATACATACACACACATATGCATACACATACTCACATACATATTACGTACACACATACATATTACATACACACATGCATATTACATACACACTCACATACATATTACATTCACATGCATATACATACATACACATATGTGCATACACACGTGCATATGCATACATACATACATACACACACATATGCATACACATATTCACATACATATTACATACACACATGCATATGCATACATACATACACACACATTTGCATGTACACATACATACATACACACATACATATTACATACACACATGCATATACATACACACACATATGTCCATACACACATGCATATGCATACATACATACACACACATATGCATACACATACTTGCATACATATTACATACACACATGCATATTACATACACACTCACATACATATTACATACACACATGCATACACACATATACATACATACATGTACACACATATATGCATACACACATATACATACATACATGCATATTACATCCACACACGCATATTACATACACACACATATACATACATACGCACATGCATATTACATACACACGCACATATACATACACACTCACATATACATACACACTCACATACATATAATTAAATATATTAAAAATAGGATTAATATTATTTTATATAATTATATACATGTAGAATATAAATAATTAAATATAATACAAGATTATATTGAAGATTAATATAAATATATATGTAAATTATTATTATTATTATTATAACATATAGTTAAATATAAAAAATAGGATTAAAGTTTAAGGATTCATATTAATTTATATAGTCATATATATGTATAATATAAATATTTAAATATAATAAAAGATAATATTTAAGATTAATATAAATATATATGTAAATAATTATATATATATATATATATATATATATATATATATATATATAGAAAATAGAATTAAAGTTTAAGGATTAATATTAATTTATATAATCATATATATGTAAAAATAGGGAAAAAATGATAATGTGTAAATATTCTATTCAAATGTATGTAGAAATTTGAGTAAAAATCAAAATATATGAAATATAAATAATTAAAGATCTAAAAACTAAATCTTTAAATAGGAATTTTGAGTTCTTACACATAAACACATGCTAAATAAAGTTTTTTTATTTTTTGAGGTTTATATATATCCTAACACCTCCACATGGGATGAGATGTCATCTCCGCGTACACCTTGGGAAGCTCATGACCATGACGACTCCAAGATGTATCACATACGTGATGGAGCTCTGATGATGGATGCGGCCAGAAAGTCTATGCGTTAGTGCATACGAGAACTTTTCTCCATACAGTTTGGACATTCTGTGAGGTTGAAATGGAGTGAATAGGATAAGGATTCCAAAAATTATATCACACAGTCGATATATGAAGAGTACCGGCCAGTACCTAGGCATTCTATTGTTAGCACAAAGTGGATTTAGCACATGGCATGTGAGGTGATGTCTCATCGGTGCTCTAAGGCTTGTGATGCTTTTAGAGCAGGCTTACCAAAACCTATATAGTTAGATGCTGAGGAGTGGGAATGGATTCACGATGAGCAGCAACATACTCCTAACCAATATTGTCAACAGTGAGATGTGACGGCCACACATCTAGATACGATTGGAACATCACATTTGGGTAGTGGCAGATACGACACTATGTGTTACCAATTTGTAAGTATTATTTTAATTATTCAATTTTTTTGTGTTAAGTACATCATGTATATTCATCTAACATTTTGCATATTTATTATAGGAGTTGGAAGTGGGTCATCCCCCGATGCGAATCGAGGAAGCTTATGGATATACGGTCATGGATTGGGTGCACCGTTGGAGGACTTGGAGGGATGCGGTGCGATCATTTCATGGGAGCATCTATGATGACATGAAAGTATAGCTTGGTTTATTGTTTTTAGTTGTTGTTTATAAATAGCATGTCAATTTGTCTCATTTTACACCTATGCTTTGTTGCAAGACTGTAGGTATAAAGGTTTTGATTCCTTTGAGCATATGTATTGCAGCGCTTTGCCACAATTTTGTATTGCACTCATATATGGCAATGGTGCACCATAATTTTGTATTCGGTTCCTATATGGAAGTGCTTTGCCACATTTTGTATTTGGCTCATATATGGTAGTGGTTTGCCACACTCTTGTACATGTTTCATTTATGGAATATATATCTTTTTTGTACATGGCTCATGGTTCATTCTGCTCATCTCTTTTGTGTTCGACAGTATTTTGCTATATGAAATCATGTTTTGGTTGCCATTAGAGTACACATCACACGTACTCGGTTTTCTTTGGACAAAGTGTATTGTCTTTTGCTACGCAACATCATGGTAATGTTGCTACAACAAGAGACAATACACTCTACCCAAAAAAAAATCTCCACATATGGTCATCGGTATGCCCGTCGGTACTCCTAGTAGGCCACCACTATAAGCGTTGGTATAAGTGTCAGTATTACTGACGCTTGTACTAGCGCTCATATTGACGCTTATACTGGTGCTCATATCGATGCTTATATAGACAGTTTCCTACCAACCCTTACACCGATGTCGGGGCAAAATCGTGACCATTCATTTTCCTCACTAGAAGCCTCGGTATATCTGTGATATGTTGTAGTGTTTCATTCATTATATTATCAAGTTTTGACTGAGGGATAGTGACATTTGGATTTTCCTTTGTTGAATCGCAAGGAAAAAGTTATTTTTGGGGTGCGCAAATGAAAGTTCAAAATTAGGATTGATTTGAGATAATCTCAAATCATATTTAATCAACTTTTCAATTACCACATTCAGATCATCCCAATCACATCTTCAATAGAATCAAGTATTTCAATTTGTTGTTTAGTATTTGCACATGAAGAAATAAATCCACTCTTTTAGCATAGAGAATATATCTATCTAATAGGGAGAATTGAGAAAAATTCTCCTCAAATTCTATTAGAAATTTTACTATTCCTAATCTCTTGTTTGATGCTTTTGTTCATGTGATAAAAGAGGATCAATTCATTTTTGTTAGATCATTTGAGGAAAAAACATTTTTTAATGATGTGACAAAATCATTTCAATATTGGTGTTCATATTATTGGATTCTAGTTTTCAAAGAATCTTTCACTACTCTTGAAAATTTTTTGGTCCAATCGTCTTTTGGAATATCATAGAGTTGAGATTTGGTTTTATAAAATTAAAGAAATTTGATTATATTCTTACCTGAAAAATCACCTTTTTCTTTCACAATTGAACCAAGCATCAAAAGTACGTGCTTCTTCTTAATTTGAGAATCCATGATTTGAGCAATGTCTTGCAATAAAATCTCCATTTCCTCCTTTGGATTGTTCTGAAATGCTCAGACAATTGTGGAACCATAACTTCTAAGTTACATGAGGTCTATGTGTGACACATGGGCTTACTAGTGCCTTTGTAGCTCTATATAGCATTGTGCACTAGTAAGCCCTTCATGTAGACTTTATCTAGATGACCATCTGAGAACCATATTGGGAGTGCATGAGTGGTAAACACCATCACTGTAATTGCATTACTCTTGGAAATTTTAGAATTTGAGTTATCTATCTCTCAGTCTGTCTCCCTTTGCCTATGTTCTTTTTCCAAACTCTCTGTACTCTTCTCTTCCAATGTGCTATTATTTCTTGTTGTGTTCCTATTCCCAAAAGGTCCTTACATAGTTATCTTTACTTTTCTACTTTCATAGATAAGGACACTAGAAAATTCTACATATATCCTATCAAGTCCAAGAATGGGGTATTACCTACTTTTAGAGAATGGTGTTTTTGAGACAAGGCTTTACATTTAGATAATGGAGGTGAGTATACCTCACATGAATTCAGCCTTTTTTGTTGATTTAGAGGAATTCATAGAAAGCTTATAGCTCCTTATACCCCAATACTAAATGGCTAGCTAAGAGGATGAATAGAAATATTGAAGATAAATAGTTTCAATGTTCTATCATGCAAACCTTTCACATAGCTTTTCAATAGAAGTAGTGCTAATTGTAGTTCATGCCATTATCATTTCACCTCGTACTCAAAGGTCTAAAATTGGCATAGGAGTTATGAATAAGCAAGCCACCATCTTATGATCATCTTTGAGTTTTCGGGCTCGAAGCATATGTTGATATACCCAAGAATCTAATAAAAAGGCTAGAATATAAGTCGAAGAAATGCATTTCTCTTGGTTGAGATGATCAACTTGTATATCACTTATGGGATCTTGAAACAAGATGAGTGATCACAAGTAGTGATGTCATTTTTAATGAGTCCAAGAAGCATAAATAACCCATCAAGGAGGTTAAAGTGAGAAGAGTAACTTTGAGGATACTAGTCCTCTAGCTAGCATGCATAAAAATGCTATACATAGGGATGTTCAAGAGAAGGTCGTATCATATTTTTCCTTAAATATTCTTCTTTAATAACCTTTGAGCCCTTCTACATGTGCGTCACATCCACCCTATATATATATATATATATATATATATATATATATATATATATATATATATATATATATATATATATATATATATATATATATATATATATATATATATATATATATATATATATATATATATATATATATATATATATATAGGATCCGGATATATCCACTTCCCGAGTAGACTTATTTCCCCTAAGTGGTAGCTTGAGTTGTCTTATCTTGATGACTCCTAGTGCTTCACTTTTTCTAATACTTCAAGGCAAGTAGTAGGTCAAAGCCGTCCAATAGATATTTCCTTGGGAAAAGATATGCATCCCCCTTACTTCTTGGGCAAAGATAAGGATAGGCATAAAGACATTGTTTTGACGTTCTTAAAGAAGTGGCATGATGTCCACGAGCTTAAGAACACCCCTGAGCATGTGCAAGTGGTAGAGGCGAGTTTATCATGGGGCCCTAAGGCTTATACATGTTGGATGACTCTCTCTAAGACTCATAAAAAACCTTCAACCTGGGTTGAGTTCACCCGTCTCTTTAAGAAAGAGTTACCCCCTGAGAATGAGGAGGAACGTAAATGGGAGGCATGGGATAGAATTCAACAAAAAGGAAAACCATTATTGATTTACATTTCAGAGTACCGAGATGTTATTCTAAAATTAAAAAACCTTGATGAATTCCATTGGCTTCGTGGTTTTGTTCGAGGACTTAACAAGTGAATTCGTGATGAGGTGAAGAGACACGTGCCTAAATTGCTTGATGAAGCAATTAAGGTTGTGAAAATTTATGAGGATAACTCTCGTGAAGATGTCCCATAGGAAAATGTTCATTGCCAAAGAAATACCACTAAACGCAAGGGAAAAGGGCCAAGATCATCTGAAGGCACATAAAAAAGCCTCATATTTTTAGACATGTGCTTTCTCAAGAAGATCTTGTTAGAGCACAAAAGGAAAATTTATGTTTTAAATGCCTCAAGCCAGGACATCGTAGCAGGACCTGTCTAGTTGGAAGAGATAGTAGGGCCTCTTTGATTGACAAAGGTAAGGGGAAACAACACATTCATCTAATCCAAACTTTGACTTGGATGAAAATTCAAGTGCACAGTAGGTTCAGATCATGCAGTGTGATAGTACCCATAAGTGCCAAGTTTCCAAACACATGTGGCAACCTCAAGAATATGGTCCACATGATTTGGTAAAATTGCATGGGTCAGTCAAAGGACACACATCCGGATTATGGTGGATGATTCGGCAACGCATAATTGTATAAATTATGCACTTGTGAAAAAATTGGCTCTTCCTCAGATTCCATCTCCTCATAGATATATTGTCTCTATGATGCACGGGTAGGATAATCGTGTTTGGGATACCATGATTTCAAATTTGGAACTGGAAATCCAAGATTATAAAGACAAATCGGACTTCCAAATTCTGAGCATGGATTGGGTAGATTTGGTTCTAGGGAGAGAGTGGCTTTGGAGTCTTGGACCTTCATTGTCTTGATGCTATTATACAAACACTTTGGAATTCTAGCATGATGGAGTGTTGTATAAGATCAAGGGTGAACACAATGTTCCAAGCACCCCTTTGATTTCACACACAAAATTAAAGAAACTTCTAAGTAGTGAAGCTAGGACCCAAGCTTTTTTGGTCCTTAGTACCGATGTAACTGGTTCAGATAATACAAAACATTTTTCTTATGTCTCTTCATTTATTCATTTTGAAGTGTATGTTAAATTCAATGAGTTAATGAAGGAATTTAAAGATGTGTTTCCTAAGGAACTCCCCCACGGCTTGCCATCATCTCGTGAAAGCATTGATCATAGAATATATTTGCTTCTAGGAACCAAGCCCAAATCTCAAAAACCCTACCGACTCCCCTATGTTTAGAATCTGGAAGTTGAGAAAGGAATATCTAGACAAAGGGTTTATTAGGCCAAGCCACTCCTCTTGGGCCGCACCCATCCTTCTTATAAAAAAGAAAGATGGTTCTATGAGGTTGGGTGTGAACTATAGGGCTTTAAAATTCTTATAATAAAGAATAAGTATCCCATGCCTCTAGTTGAAGATCTCTTTGACAGCTTTAAGGGAGCTAAAATCTTTTCAAAGATTGACTTACGCCAAGGATATCATCAAGACAAAATTAAAGATGATGATATTCCTAAAACAGCCTTTCAAACAAAGTATGGTCACTATGAGTCTTTGGTAATGCCATTCAAATTAACAAATGCACCTGCAACATTTATGAGCTTGATGAATCAAGTCTTGCAACCATACTTAGGAAATTTTGTAGTATATTTTTCTGATGACATATTGATCTACAATACAGATCATGAAAGTCATCTAGAACATCTAAAAAAAGTTTTGAACTTCTTCGTGATAATCATCTCTATGATAAAGAGTCAAAATGTGATTTCTTTACCTAGGAAGTAAAGTATTTAGGCCATATTATTTCCACAGAAGGAATCAAAGTAACCTAGATAAGGTCAAAGTGATTCTTGAATGGCCTGAGCCCAAGATAGGTTGAGAACTACAAAGTTTTCTTGGATTCGCATGATATTATCACAAGTTTGTGGCTGGGTATGCCAAGATAGCAATACCTTTGACAGATCAGCTCAAATGGGAAGCATCAAAAGATTACTTGGAAAGAGGAGCAAGCAAGAAGCTTTCAAGAGCTTAAACTTGCTTTAGCTTCGGCCCGAGTTTTATAAATAGTAGACCCAAATAAACCTTTCTAATTAGAAACAGATGCAAGTTCATTTGCACTAGGAGTAGTACTAAGCCAAGAAGGTCCACCAATAGCTTTCAAAAGTAGAAAGCTAAGTCTTGCTCAACAGAACTATTCTTCCTATGAGCGAGAGATGTTTGCTATAATAAATGCTATGATGAAATGGCATTATTACCTGTATGGATCAATGTTAACCATAGTCTTTGATCAAGATAGCATCAAGAGGTTTGCAAACCAACCAGATTTAAGAGGTAAAAAAGCTAGAGGGGCCAAACAGTTCCAAGAGTTTGATTATGAACTAAGGTACTGGAAAGGAAAGTTCAATGTAGTGGTGGACACCTTAAGTAGAATGCCTATGCTAAACAATCTCACTTTTGTACAAATTCAAAGTGAATTTATTTCAACTTTGAAAGGAAGCGTTAAAGAAGATCCAAGCTATAGTCAAGCATGGAAGAGAGCTGAAGAAGCTCAAACAAATGAAGCAAGTACTTCAAAGGGAAAGTTTATACACTATTCTCTCCAAGATGAATATTTTCTTAATAAAGGTAAGGTTTGTGTCCCAGGTCTTCCGGACATACGAAGTCAAGTACTTTTTGAATGCCATGATGCTCCAAGTGCTAGATATCTTGGTATTAACTAAACCTATGAACTAGTTAAACGACATTTTTATTGGCCTACACATGGAGATGTGCAAAACTATGTATCCAAGTGCCATAAATGTCAAGTCAATAAGTTTGATCAAGTTAAAGTTGGCCGGGATTGCTCCATCCTTTGGAGATTCCCAAAGGTAAATGGGAAAGTATCTGCATGGATTTCATTTCAGAGTTACCGCGCACTCAAAAAGGCTTTGATTCATTCTGGGTTGTAGTTGATTGATTGACTAAACTTGATCAATTTATTCTGGTCAAGACTACATATAAGACTCCAAAACTTGCAAAGATATTTGTAAATCAACTTTATAGACTCTATGGTCTTCTAATAGACATAGTTTTTTATCAGGATGATCGATTTACAAGTCATTTTTGGTGAGCAGTCTTTAGTAGACTTGAAACTAAACTAAGTTTAAGTACAACCGAACATCCCCAAATGGATGGACATACCAAGAAAGTCAATCAAATTTTGGAGGACATACTCAGAGCTTATGTTACTTCCAAACTGATTGGGAAGACTATCTTCCTTTATATGAATTCGCCTATAATAGTGCCAAGATTTCATCAACTGAATCTAGAATTCCTTCAGGACATGAACTTTAAGTTAAAAATAGCAAATGAAAACTTAAAGAAAGCTCAAGATCATGCAAAAGCGTATGCCGATCCTAAGCAAAGAGATATTACTTTTCAGGTTGGCAATCAAGTTTATCTTCGTGTTCCTGAAAGGTCAGATGGGCTTATGAATTACAACTTCTAGAAGATAGTTAAGTTCATATGCTCTCATATTCAAGTAATCCACTTAGCCTATTAGTTAAGTCTCATGGTTATGAAGGAGGAGGTCTTGGGTTCAATCCCCATGGGGAGCATGGGGAGAGGCTTTTGCCCAAGAAGCTCTAGAGCCTTCTAACTCAAGTTAATGTGAGTTAACTTGAGTCTAGAGAGACTTAAGTTGAGAGGCGATTACAACCATCACTAGTGGACTCTAGTGTAAGGTACTAAAGTAGTGGAGAAGATCACTCCAACCACTAGTGGACTCTAGTGGAAGTTATCAAAGGAGTGGAGGAGATTGCACATGCACTTGTGGACTTTAGCTACATGTGTGGTCGTTGTTGATTTAAGCAGCTATATATAGAGGCATATGGCTAGGATGTGAGTACACATTCATTCATGAGCTGGTATTGTGGAAACTTTATTGTAGCAGGTGTTGTCGTATTCTAGCATGACTGTAATGAATGGTCTCCTATCTACAATGCTAGGATGAGCAATTGACTTTTTTTGACACATGGCCATGGGATATCTCGGTGTATCCTCGAGATGGTTATAATGTTCTCTCCCTAATCCATGTCTTCTTAGTTTCATGCATTTAATGCGTTCTAGAGCTTCTGCCTGAGCTTCCTCGTGTATTCTCTTGTCTTCTTCCTTAGGCTTCTTTGCTAACATGAGTCATCTAAGCATATCCTCAGTAAGAGGTTCTTGATAGATCTTGAATCTACAGCCACTAATGTAATTAGGCATTATCTCTCCTTCTAATGTGGCTACTTGAACACCTCCACCTGTCAAGAGTTTGTTGATAATCATATGTCCATAACCACATTTCTCTAGTTTCTTTGCATGTTGTTTCACAATATACACTAGGACTAACGCACCTTCTTTAAAGCCTTTATCTTTCACATGTATCAAAATAGGCTTTCCCTCGTTTCTTGGTTGCATATATCCCTACTACTGCTTTCAGCCTGGTTTCTCTTAATCGTTTCAAGTCCATTATCCTTGATGATAATTCATGGCCAATCCACTGATATTCTTGTGCAACCTTAAGGGCGGGTATCAAAAAATCCAAAGGGAGCACAACGATTTGACCAAAAACCATCTAAAAGGGAGTTGCATTGAGTACAGTCTTGGATGCCACTCAATATGCCCAAACAGCATGATGTAAGTGTTTGTCCTAGTCTGAATGTTTGTTGTTCACAAGTTCGGTCAATACAATACAAAAGATCCTATAAGTATTTTTTGCTTGACTATTTGCTTGAGGATTAAATGGTGTGGATTTCTTGTGAATCACCATAAAATCCTGTAAAAAATATTCAATGAATTGGCTTAGAAAGTGAGTTCTTTGATCGCTCACCAACTCTATAGGAAATCCATATCTCGCAAAGACATTTTCAAATAAGAATTTTGCCATCATGTGTGCATCATTATTTTTGGTCGCCTTAGCCTCTACCCATTTGGTAAGATAGTCTATCGCTACTATGATGTATTCAGCGTGAGTGCCTTTGGCAGGGGGGTTAATGGGTCCTACAAAATCTATGCCCCACTTAGAGAATCCACATCCTCCCATCATGTGTTTCAGTGTCATTTCATCTCTCTGAGTAGGAAACTGAGTTCTTTGGCACACATCACATCTCTTAACATAGGTATGTGCATCCATATGAAGAGTGGGCCACCATAATCCTGTGAATAAAATGGCCTTGATTATCCTATCGGGGCCAAAATGACCTCTAGCAACACCTTGGTGTGGAGTCTCTAATATGTCCAAATAATAACTCTCATGAACACATTGTCTAAGGTATCCATCTTTTCCTCGTTTGTACAAGTTATTGCCAATAAATGAGAAGTCTTGAGCTTCCTTCTCTAGGATTCATTGCCTTGCTAAAGTCATTCCTTGAGGGAATGTTTTCATCCTCAAATATGCCACCATTGGTTCACTCCATTTTGGTGTGAGAGACACATGATACAAAAAGGCATGTTCCATAAGGGGCTTTTCACAATAGACAAGGCATTCTTTGCATAGTCTATAGACATCTACTTCCATAGAAGGCCAATATACTCCTCATCTATGTAGAGTCTTCAATGTACGGTGTTTCGAATGATATTGCTTTAATGCACCTACATGTGCTAATTGCAACCAATTCTTGTATTCTAATTCCTCTACACAAGAAGTAAGATTTTTTTGATTATCTTGTTTATATATGCTTCCTACTAGTATCTAGTATCTTTGAGATTTAGCAATCTCTCCTTCTTTGATCCTAATCGTAGGATTCTTGGGTCCAAAGGTGAGAATAGGGACAATGGGTTTAGCCCATTCAGGTACTATCTCAAGGTTAAACAGGTATGGATCTGGTAGTTCATCCGCTACTCCTTCAGGGGCTTCTCCTGTAGTTAACCTTGAAAGGTGGTCGGCTCTAAGATGGGTCGTTCCCTTCCGGACTACTACTTCAAAGTCGTATTCAATTAGTAATAGAAACCAATATATCAATCATCGAGTATTACAAGGTTTATTGGCTAAGTACAACAATTCCTAATGATCCATGAAGAACTTGAACTTATTCGCCAATAAGTAGTGCTTGGATTTCTTTACTACATAAATCATTCCTAATCCTTCGCACTCAGTTGTGGTGTAATTTCTCTTTGCTACATTTAGTTGTCTACTTGCATAAGGTATGGGAAGATTCATATTACCTTCATTCGTAGGTTGTGCCAACACACATCCTATGGCATAGTTGGATGCATCCACATGTACGTGGAATGGCTTACTCGAACTTGGGATTGTTAATATGGGTGTTAAACACAAGCTTCATTTAAGTTCATTGAATGATTTCTCACATTCATCTGACCATTCAAACTTGTTCAAAAGAGAGTATAGATGCTATGCAATGATTGCATACATGTGTATAAATCATCAATAATAACCACAATGTCCCATGAAAGCCTGTACTTCCTTTACATTTCTTGGCCATGGTAAATTTGCAATAACCCTAACCTTTTCTTCGTCCGTAGAGATTGTGTCCTAGAATTTTGCCTTTCTTGACCATGAAAACGTAGTTTTCTAGGGTTCAAGCAAATGTGATATTCTTGACATTTGTCAAAAATTTGCCTTAATTCAGGGATGTGGTTTTGTCTTATGTTAGAATGAGCACATAAGTCATCCACATAAACTTGCAAATCCTTTCTTAAGAATTCCGTAAAAACATGACACATTAATGGTTGAAAAGTGGTAGGTGCACTTGTAAGCCCAAATGGCATTACATGAAATGCAAATATGCCCCATTTTGTGACAAAATCCATCTTATGTTGATCTTCAAGAGCAATGGATACTTGATTATAGCCTAAGAATCCATCAAGGAAGCTATAACCTTCCTTGCGTGCAACTCGTTCCAATAGATGCTCTGAGATACAAAGAGGATAACTGTCTCTAATCGTGGCAGCATTAACTTTTTTAATGTTAATACACACATGCAATTTACTATTTTTCTTGGGCACTACCACAATGGGGGATACCCATTCGATATGTTCAATTTCGTAAATGAATCCTGCTTCTATCAAACAATCTATCTCTTCTTTAATCTTGGCATCATAATTATCATTATAGGTGTATGGTTTCTGTTTGGAAGACTTGGCCTTTGGGGCCATAAGGATCCTATGAGGGCATATATCGGGGTCTAATCCTTTCAAGTCTTTGTAACTCCAAGAAAACACGTCTCTATATTCTTGCAATAGGGTAGTTAACTCGTCTTCTTCCTCCTCTGTCAAATTGTGCCCTATGTATGTGCATTTTTCTTCTCCTTATTCTATTGTGACTATTATTTTCTTGGTTTTCTCTTGATTATCACATACTCCATGAGTGATTCTTCTTCTTCTTCTGTCTTAGGTGATTTCTTTCTCTTCTTTTGCTTACTTTCTATATCTTCTATGAGTGAGTGGGTTGTCCAGTTTAATTTTTCTTGTCCATCTGAGGGAGGGGTATTGGCTTCCACAAAGTAAATATATTCCTCTTCTATTGAGGAGAAGGTTTCCACGATATTGGACTATGAATCTTCATCACTTGTCTCGTCTGATTCTTGAGCCGCTTCCATGCATTCTTCTAGGATGGGCACTTCCTCTAGGGTTTCTATCATGAAATTTAAATATCATTACCTTCCTCATCAGAGTGAGGGGTCCATTGTTCTTCTTTCATTGCTATGTCCATTGTGGATAAGATCTATGCCCAACCATGAGGCTCAAATTCTTCCTCTCAAAACACGATAGGTGCATAAGTAGGATCTTGGAGATTTTGTGGATGTCATTCCAAACCTATAGTTCTTGCTTCTAATCGTTCTTCTTATTGTTTGGCTACCTTACACATCCATAAATGAGTTTCCTCATGCAATCATAGTGGTTCTAATTCTAATGAATGCACTGACTCTGTTTCTTCCTGTGTCCTATGGATTGTATTCCACTAGATTGTGGGTACATCTTGATGGGAATAATCTTTGAGACTAACTTTGGTGGTTACTCCTAAATGTTGCAAGTACAAAGAATTAGTCTCCCAATCTTGTACAATTTGGAACTGGTGCATGAATGGTCATCCTAAAACCATCTTGTATGCATGATTTTTCCCAAAATCACAAATGGCAAAAGTGTGCTCAAATTCTACACCACATGTGGTAAGAGATATCCCTTCTAGTAAGCCTAATGGATTATCTATATGTCCGTCAGCCATTTGTACTTTCATTCTTGTGGGTCTCAGTGTTGGCTTACCCCAACATTTCCATAAAGTAGTGGTAGCGATGGCTACTTCCGCTCCTTAATCTAGCCCAACTGAAGCTGAGGGGAAATATAAGCCTTCGATGGTTCAATAGGTATAGCAATCTGAGGTATAAGCTGAGATGATATCTCTGACTCCTCATGCTCCAAAACTATACCATGATCGAGAAAGTCATGTACAAAGAGAGCATGCTCCACATAGTGTGACTCTTCGATATTGGAATAATCCCCCTCTGAATCGGAAACGGGAGGATCCAAAAGGGATGAATACTTAGAGTATTCATCAAAGGTGGAGTCTTTGGTTACAGTAATTGAGTGACTCTTTGGATCGTCGAGTTTGTATGCCTTTTGTCGCTCATTGTACCCAATGAAAATGTACTGCTGAGGCCAATCATCATCATGGCCTTGGACGTAGGCATCACTACTAAAGATGTGGAAATAGCTTACAGTTGGTTTCTTTTGAAAGTAAGATTCAAAACATTTGAAAAACCTCTATTCTAAATGTGTACTACTGCTTCACCCCAAAACTTTAGTGGAAGTTGCTTTTGACTAAGCATAACTTTGACCATTTGGATCACACTTTGACTCTTTTGTACTGCAATACCTTGTTGAGTATCTTGCTTGGCTTGATACTTGATTCCATGTTGCTTCAAATACTTGGAGAAGTTTGGGTTGACAAAGCTACTATCTCGATCAGATCGGATGATCTTCAAAGAACTTGGAAAGTCTTCTACAACTGTTGTTGTCCACTCCTTAAACTTGGAAATGGCATCTTCTTTATGCTTGAGTGAATAAACCCATGTGTATCTAGTGAAGTCATCTACAATCAGGAAGAAACAAATTGACCCACTTAGAGAAGGTGTACTCATTGGTCCACAAATGTCAATATGGACTAATGCTAAGGGTTTATTTGCAGAAATGGATGCTTCTTTAGGCAAAGAGAAAATTGTTTGCTTGTCACATGCTTTGCAATTCAATTCCACTTGTGCAATCTTGGGTAGACCTTTGACAAGATGATTGGAAAAGATCTTAGCTAAGCAAGAGCTATGTCCAAATCTACAGTGCCACAAGTTGAGAATTGAATCCTTGGCCATAAAACTTGAAAGCTTGTAGAGACCCTTATCTTCATATCCTTGAGCTATCACTTTATTGGATTCATGATCAATGACTTGAACTTTGTTGTGATCAAACTGAACCGTCATGTTGCACTTTGTGATGGCTTTGACTGAAAGAAGATTCTTAGGGAGGCTTGGTACATAAAGAACATCTTTTAATGACTTGGTCTCGCCTTTAGAGTTGATGACTTGAACTTTTCCTCTTCCTTGGATTTCAATGCACTTGTTGTCTCCAAGGTAAACTTGTCATTGATGCTCTTCAAACTCATGGAAGTCATCTTTGTCATGGCACATGTGGGATGCCACAAG
Organism: Ceratopteris richardii; assembly: GCA_020310875.1. NCBI lineage: Eukaryota > Viridiplantae > Streptophyta > Polypodiopsida > Polypodiales > Pteridaceae > Ceratopteris > Ceratopteris richardii. Next base: position 104,376,078 of record CM035411.1, on the reverse strand, counting down.
TGCTTTGTGTTCACTTGTGAAAAATAGGTCTTCACTTGTACAGTGAGAATGATGTTCACTCTTGGAATTAGACTTAGACTTGTCTTGGTTCTTTTTCTTGAAGCAATATTTTTCAATGTGACCAGGTTTGCCACAAAAATTACAAGTGAACTTCTTCGATGAATTATGCGATCCTGGCTTAGAGCCATTGCTAGCATGATGACTTGTGGTTTTGCCCTTATTGAATGGGCCTTTGGTCTTCATGGCTGACTCTTGTGAGGAAGTCGATTTGGCTCGCGAGTCTGAAGGAGCAATAGTCGACGAACCTCTTCCTAAGATAAGACTTGGTCGCCATTATACAAAGTTGTGACAAATGTCTCGTACAAATTAGGTAACTTGTTGAGAAGCCGAATGGCCATGTCTTCACTAGAGATCTGCCTACCACATAGTGCTAATTTATGCTGGTAATCCTCAAATTGGGCTATGACCTTGGTAATTGTGTCGTGTGGCCTAATGGTCAAATTATGAAACTCGGCCTCTAATGTTTATATCTTTGAAGGGGTCTTGTCTTCATACAAAGCAGCAAACGTATTCCAAGCATCCTTGGACGTCTTGTAGGCAGTGATATGTCCTTTTGTCAATTTGTCAATTGTCTAAGTGGTATCCCTATTGGTTTTGGGGTTTGACCCATCTACTACCTCATGAAGGAGGTTCGTGTAGAGATATGTGCGCATGACATCTTTCCATAGATTGTAATTTTGTCCATTGAGTCCTTCATCCTTAGGCATAAAAAGAGGGTAAGAAGTTAGCCATAGATGATGAGCTACCTTCACTTTTGGTCATTAGAAAGCTTTGAGGGTAAAGTGTTTAGAAACACTATCAAAGACATCACTTCAAAATACTTGCAAAGCTTGATATGAACCACACTTAAAATTCTTGGGGAGGGGGGGCTTAGAGTAGCCCTTTGCTTGCAAAGCACTAAGAATTAGAAGAGACACTTCAGGGGGCTTATAATAGCCCTTCACTTGTGTACAGATAGGCACCGTGGAGTGGGGAGAGTTGATGCTCAAAAAGAACTTGTGGGTGAGCTTAGACTAGCCTCCAATCCCACAATCATACACACACAAAAGAGTCTTCTTCTTATATTCTTGATGTACAAAGATGGAGGCACTTAGTGCCTTGAGGGTGTCAAAGTATGGTTGAAGCCCAAAAAAAATGGAACCTTGGGAAATACAAAGATGTCCATGTACTTACTCCCAAAATATAAGGGCTACATCTACACATAAAAAAAAATCGAATATACTGCCAAACTGAAGCATGGGACCTTAGAAAATTGAAGTTCATAGATATTGATGTTATCACAAATGTAGCCAAAGAGAATTGTAGGTTGATACCCTTAATTCAATGTATCTGGATGACTCCATACGATTAGCTGGTGGGTCCAAAAGCAAATTCAGAGAATGAGCATGCGTTGAAAGCGATACTAAATATGAAAAAGGGCTCCAAAAATAGAAAACCCAGAGAGATGAGCTAGCCTTGCTAGATTGTCAGACTCACATGGAACAGTAACTGCATTCGCATGGAACAGAGGCAAGCACCGAGCATTATCTGCTACAGACAAAGAGAGCTCGGAGGCTAGAGATGTCATGCAGAAAGTAAGAGATCATAGGATTACACGTCATGCAATCCATGCGAGACTTCCCACTGGCAAAGAGAGAGGAAAGAGATGTGCCCATTTACTCCTTTCTGATCACCTACAAGCCATGACCCCACAAACCCAGGCGTCTTTCTCGGATGGAATGGTGAATTGAATGTGAGTGTGCATTTCTCACTTCCTCAAGCAAGAGGCATGGGCGTATAGTTACAGAGTGGTCTCTCTCTCTCACTCTCGTTGATGAGTTCGGCTCGGAGAAGGTATCCCTTCCGCCTGCTACTCAAGACATAGCTATAGCCTATAGGTGCATCCCTCATCGTTACAGTATCGCATGATCTTCACAGCAGTATCCGACATTAGTGCACGTTCTCTCTGTTGTTCAAGAAGTAGGTGATGGCTCTGTAGAAGGAAGCATGAAGGTTGATCATGGATAAGGTGCACGTATTCGGTCTTTTGATGGTGATGGAACGGGTCTGCAATCAGCACTGGCCCTCTACCAGAGACCCGCAAGTGAAGGCCATTATCACATCACTAGGCGGCTTTCAAAAGTTCTATGGTGCGTGTATACCTTTGATCGTCAACAAGGAGTGCTCTATCTTTGATGCGTCTAAGACTGCTATCACGGACAACATGGAGTGGTTCGATGACGAGCAAGACACCCAAACGAGATTATGCACATCATTTCTCTACTATGTTGAAGTCTCTCTCTCTCTCTCTCTCTGTCTCTTCCTGACTCGGAGATGGCACATAGACCAGCTTCTTCCCCTACTACATGCTTGTTGCAATGGAGGCAGGAAGCCTGCTCTGAGCTCTCCTTCTTCTTCTCGTGTAACCACGCAGCGCCAGGCAAGTGGAGCGTCAGCTACAGTCTAAACACTGACGAGCGCATGATAAGCATTATGGTCGAGGTCTTCAAGGAAGAACTTTGGGAGGACGACAGCAGCAACGTCGTGTATGGCAGCAAGTGGCAGGCCAGCGGTGGCCACGAACACACTTAGTGAGACTACTTAATCAGTGGAATGGTCGACTTCATCTTTGGCAATGCAATTGCTCCTTTCCAGAATTGCAACACCACTGAATTACTGAAGTCTTCAGTTCCGACCTACTTGGGTAGAGATGCAATCGGGACTGTCACAGGGATGAGATCACCCAACTCCACATAATCGTGATGCTAAATGAACAGAATGTCATAAGGTATGAGTTGAGCAACACACATATCATATCGCATTGAAATACATCCAATACTGTGAAAGAAGGGTGGGAGGGAGGGAGAATGGTATAAAAGGTAAAAAAATGGTGATAAAATAACGAAGAAGAAAAGGTGGGAGGGTGGGAAAATAGGCAAAATGAGGCCCAAGGAATATAAACTGATGGCAAGAAGATCCTCCAAGTGTGTTAAGAGCAACACCACCAAACTCAAGCACCACCACCACCAAAACGATCGCCAAATGCACCACCAAGACCTCCACCTAGAGTTCTGATACCATGTAGAGAGTACACATGCAGAAGCAAAATGAAAAATAAAGTACTCTCACAAAACAAAGAATGCGTGAGACACAAAATGAGTAGACCATGAAATGGGTAAACTCATGTGGATTAGAAATGAGCTTGCCAAGAGCATGGAGTAGGCTCCTCAAGCTTCTAACCAAGTACAAATGAGGGGAGAGGCCCTCCTTATATAGATTTGGGAGGGGCTCTCAAAAGTACATCATATGTGGGATAAGTCTCTTGAAAGGAGAATGAATACAACTGGTAGAAGCACATGGCAAGGTACCCAAATACAAAGGAAATATAATATAAAATGGAAATAGACTAGAAATGGAGTGCCTCCTGGATACAAATGGAGATGCACTCATGCGGATACAAATGTAGATGAAGTAGGAGCAATCATGTCATCAACATGATCATGCACTAACTTCAAGTTTCATATATTGGTCTTTGCTTCATCCTTTGAATTCAAACCTTTGTCTAAAACATCAATTGATGGTTGTCATGCACCAACATTGATTGCCTCAAAAATTATCTAGCACATGTGGAGAACCATATAGGTAGATCACTCAAGAAACTCAAATTTGATGGAGGGGAGAATACTTCTCCAAGGAATTCGATGAGCTCCTATAGGCTAAGGGTATTTACACACAAGTAACTACTAGATACTCTCCTCAATTGAATGGAATTGTAGATAGAAGAAAGAAGATATTGGTTGGATAAGCTAGAACAATGCTTGAAGAGGTGAAGTTGCCATATTATTTATGGACAGAGGCTATTTAAATTATTATTATTTTTTATTATTTAATTATTTATTATTTTTTTATTTTTTATTTTCTTATTATTATTTATTTTGTGTTTTGTGTGTGCGTATGTGTATGTGTGTTTGTGTTCATGTGAGTGTGTGTGCATCTCTTTTTGTATTGGTTTTCTTTCTTGGTTTTTTCTTTCTTGGTTGTATTTTTCATGTCTTATATTGGTCTTAAGTCTCTTGCTTTTGTTTGTTATTTTTTCCAATGTGTATGTGTTTGTGTTCTCTCTCTTGAGTTCGTAAGTTTGGATAACTCTGAACTTATGAAGGTATATATATAAAATTAAGATGAACTCAGATGGATCGATTTGTAGGTATAAGGCTAGATTAGTTTCCAAAGGACGTTCACAAAATCATGGTACAGCTTTTGATTAAACATTATCACTAGTTGCACAGATGACTACAATGAGAACATTGATAAGTATAATTGCTACAAGAATTTGGAGACTCCTCCAACTTGAGGTGAAAAATGCATTTCTAAATGGTTGGATAACCTAATAGGTATACATGTCACAACCTCCAGGTTTTGAAAATCCTAATTAAACATCTTATGTTTGCATACTTAAGAAATCATTTTATGGATTAAAACTAGCTTTTGGAGCCTCGAATTATAGGTTGGTTACATACCTTCAAGATCAAGGGTTCAAACCTAGCAACTCAGATCCTTCTTTGTTCATCAAAAGGGATCACAATGAGGTTATCTTTTTGTGTGTATATGAAGATGATGTTGATATATTTTGGTAGTGATATATGCAAACACACTAGGACTATTGCATCACTTTTTTCCCTCTTTAGGAGGTTTCTTCCCCGGCCTTGTATATATGTCTATAACCCTAACATGTCACTTATCTTTGTACATTCACTTGGTAATACATTCACTATTGTGTGTTGTGCTCTAGCCTTCTTCTTCTTCGTTGTGTTGTTTGTGTGCTTCTACAAACATCAAACTCCAACAATTGGTATGATGGAAGGTTTTCACTTCATCTAGGGCATCTTCGACACCCGTATGGTCACAATCTGAGAATCACACAGAAATTGGTTAGCATACTCAAGTCAATTAGGAGTTCAAAACACCTTCACTATGTGGTGGCAAAAGTTGGACCAAAGCTTGTTTCAACCTTCTAGCACTATCACAATGCCTGAGCACTATCACAATGCCTGAGCACTATCACAATGCCTCGGCATGCAATTTCAGCCTTTTGTGCTAAAAATATATATAGGTTTTGGTTTTCTAGTACAAGCGTCTCAAAGTCTACTATAGGTTTGTGGGAGCTCGAGAGGGTAGTTTTGTTCAAATTTTTGAGAAATATTCATTTTTTTGTATTAGGGTATTTTAGTCTATGGCCATGGCTGAAAGCAATTATATATTCTATATGTTGGCTATTGAGGACAAGTTGGATGGTACCAATTAACCATTTTTGGCATGTATGATGTGTCATGTATTGGTTGCAAAGGGACTATGGAATATTGTGCACAGTGTTGGTAAAAAAGCCTATTATACATCTTAATACTATTATTGAAGATGATGCAATTGGCGTTGAAGATGACGATCTTCAAATTCTTGTTTGTGTTGTGGTTCTTGCTACACCTACTATAGAGAATCTTCAATGGGATGGAAGAGATGCTCAAGCACATGCATTGATAGCTTTGTGTGTCAAACCTGACATTATCCCTCATATTCCCTCTTACAAAATAGCAAAGGATGCTTGGGATACACTTACCACCTCATCCTAGGCAAGAAATAAGGCTCATGTTCCTTACCTCTAAAAACAGTTGGAGAGTGAGCATATGAATGAAGGAGATTCTATGGATAGTTTTTTTGACAAAGATCAAAGATTTGAAGGAACAATTGGTTGCTACTAATGAAGTCATGCTAGACCATTCACTTGTGTAGAGCATTCTGATTGGTCTTCTAGATTCATATCAGAGTTTTTCTTCTACTTTTTTGTTGATGATGAAAGGCAATCCAAATGCCTTAAAATTTGAGAAGTTAGCCTTTGTTTTGTTGCATAAAGATTAGTCTAGGCAGAACATGTCCATTAGCAGATCAAGCTTTCTTAGCTAGTTAGAAGAGCAAAGATAAATGGAGCTCATCTACTAGTAAGAAGAAATCTGCTAATTTTGCATAGTCAAAAAAGGAAGACAAAGTCGAGAAGAAATCAAAGAAGAAGAAATTGCTTTGCAAATGTTGTACAAGAAATGATAATGTCGTAAAGAGCTATCCAAAACTAGCTGCAAAAAAGGCAAAGAAAAAGGAGGTTGAAATGGTTGTTGTAGAGGCCTCTACACCAAAATAGAGTCTGCTAATCTTGTGCAAAATGAAGAATGGCCATTTACTACTGATTGCAGTTATGAACCATCTTTTCATGAAAAATGTATGTCTGTAGTAGACTCTATGTTTGGTACTCTGACAGTGGGGTAACCAAACATATTATCTCGCAGCACAATTTCTTCAGTTCACTTGAGCTTGCTCCTACAAGGAATATTGTTACATGCACCAACAACTCCTCTTATCTTGTCATGGGAATGTGTAAGATCATTCTAACTAATGCTGATGGTAGCTCTTTTACATTTTCATATTCTTTGTTTGTGCTAGGGAGCAATAAAAATCTATTATCAGTTTTAGCATTAACCAAGATCAGCTTTGTTGTCAAATTTTTTGATGACGTACAATTCATGATCAGTCAAAGGGAAATGTTATCATTGCTTCTCGCATTTTAGGTCATGGGCTATATAAACTTATAGACTATGCAAAAATTTTCAATGATACGTCATGTGTAGTTCAAGATTCTCAATCTATCTTAGATGCAAAGCTTTGGCATGCATAGTTTATCATATGAATTTTGCTAGTTTGATGCACCTGTAGAAATCAAAAACGGTTTCCTCTCTACCCACACTGAGGCACCTAGTAAACATGTTTACGAAGGCCATATTTTGGGCAAAATTTAGTCTTCTGCCTTCCCAAAAGATTGTTTAGTTTGAGCTACTCAGAAATTGCAGCTTGTTCATAATGATGTTTGGGGTCCTATGTAGACACCTTCTTTTGGGAAATACCTTTACTTTGTGACTTTTATTGATGATTTTTCTAGGCACGCATGGGTGCATCCATTGAAATCATATTCCAAAGTGTTTATGTGCTTCAAACACTTTCTGGTTCTCGCTGAAACTCTATCACCATGCAAAATGTGCACCGTCCATTTTGATTGAGGGGGAGGATACATTTCCTCTGATTTTAATGCATTTTTGGTTGGGCATGGGATAAAGCATCATTGCATAATTCCGTATAAACCTCAAAAAAAAATTGATACTTACCCATATCTGATTGGCTTCTTACTCTCTCTTTGTGATCTCCTTAAGGCTTGGTTGGATGACTCACCTATGTTCTCCAACCTCTTCATCTTGAGCTTTCCTTTTGATTTCCATGCTTTGAACTCTTCCAAGTTGATGGTGCTCTCATCATCTGATTTGATGTATTCAATTGTGCTTGGCTTCTCCTTGGTGAGGCTTGGAAATTCTTCTTCCAAGTCATATGGTAATTGTTGGTATAGATGGATGGACACTCCAAGAAATGAGTAGGTACTGCCAAATTCTGCTTAGTACCAGCCCCTTGTAGCTTCAGAGATGAGATATGGGCCCTCTTAGCTTTCCATTGACACTATACAAGTGCCTATGTACTTTGGAAATGATGTAACATAAGATTGAATCAAAACAGACTACTTCCAAATAGAAGGATCAATAAAAAATTTCTATTTTTTATCATACACCTGCTGCTTGTTATGCTCAGTGGTACTAGTACAGTAGGAATTAGAAAAATTCCTTTTAGAGCTATCTAATTAGCTCATTAAGCTAATGATTCAAAGTAGAATCACTTGAAATGATGCACTATACACAGAGCAATCAATTTAACAAATGAATCATTACCCCTAATTTTTTAGGACCTCTACAGAGTTTGACCAGTGAGTGCTTTGACACAGTTTTCTCAAATTGGGTTGAATTCATTTCCTTCAAAAATTTTCAGCATGTAGATAACTTGGAGCTGATTCCATTAAGCTATAGATCATTTAAAATGGTGGAGAATTGAGTGAGATATGAGCAGCACAAGTTGACAGTTATGAATGACTATAACAGAGAGATCATAGATGAACAATGTAGATTTATTGTATTAATGAACAATGTTGTACACGATCATAGGCTTGATAATCATAACCTGATGATAGAGAGTAGTGTATGCAATAATCTAGGCCTTACACTCTTACAAAATGGAAATGGAGTACTCGAGAATTAACTCTCTTTCACGCGACTTTTCCAAGTCACCTTTTATAAGTATTACATTCAAATTTGAATTTGAATTCAACTTTTTGGCTCTCTATACAAGTGATCCACCAATCTAGGAGTTATTCTCTCAATGAGGTGGTTACTTTTTTAACTAACAAATCCACGAGTTTCTGGTAGACAAATATTCTCTTAAGTCAAATAAATGACTTTTACAAATGTAAAAAGATAAAGTGCTTCTAGCAATGGTTTCCATGGAGCTTCAAGTGTTTATGAATTTCAAGCCAAATGTGTGGGCTTGGACTTTGCACCAACAACTCCCCCTCAAGCCAAACATTTTGGCTTTGTCTTCATCTTCAATCTTCATGAATGTCATGCAATCCAATGATTGGTTTAAACCTGCAACGTTTTGTACCATCTAATGCTTTAGTCAACAAGTATGCACATTGCATATTAGTTGAAACATATGCCAACTGAATATCCTTACTCAATAGCTTCTCTCTCGCATGATGATAGTGGACCTCTTATATGCTTGGTCCTAGCATGATAAATAAGATTTGCTGCAAGGTGTAGTGAACTTGTATTATCTCCAAAAATCATTGGAGATGTAGTATGCAAACCCAATTCTATATACAACAATCTGATCCATATGGTCTTTTGAGTGGCATTGGCCAATCCTCTATACTTTGCCTCTGTAGAAGATAAATCAACAGTAGGTTGCTTCTTTCAAGACCATGATATTGGCTTATCACCTGCAAAGGATAAGTATCCTGAGGTACTCCTCCTATCATCTTTGCATCCTACCCAATCTGCATCCTCATCATCTGAATTGATGTCTCCCATTCTGAGTAAGTTCCTCCTTAGTGAGGCTTGGAAACTCCTCTTCCAAGTCATAAGGTATTTCTACTTTCTTGCATTCACTATCAAACCAAGAGTCATTTACATCAAAGAAAACATCTCTATTGACCATGAATCCCTTGTTTGAAGGATTGTAGAACATGTATCCTTTCTGATTTAGATCATACCCTATGAAAATGCACTTCTCTGCCTTAGGTTCTAGCTTACCTCTTATCTGAGAAGGGATATGCACATATGCTACACATCCAAAGATCCTACAATGATCAAGTGAAGGTCTTCTACCATGCCATGCTTCATATGGGGTCATTCCGTCAAGATATTTGGATGGCAACCTGTTTACAAGATAAGTGGCAGTAGATACACTCTCTGCCCACAAGTAGTTAGGTAATTTTTTCTCATTTAACATTGACCTAGTTGTTTCAACAATTAAACTATTTCTCCTCTCTGCCATCCCATTCTGCTTAGGGGTATACCTTGTGGTAATTTCTCTCTTGATTCCTCTGACCTGCAAGAATGCATCAAACGCATTTGAGAAGTACTCACCTCCTCCATCGAACCTTAATCTTTTTAGGTTTCTCCCTGTTTGGTTTTCAACAAGTGCAAGATATTTTTTAAAGCAAATAAATACTTCATCTCTGTGTTCATAAAGTACAATACAGACCACCTATTGTAATCATCAATGAAAGATACATAATACCTTGATCCAGAGATTAAGGGATCCTTACTTGGTCCCCATACATCTATATGGACAAGCTCTAGGTAGTCCTCATGCATGTAGCCTTTCCTTGAGAACGGTAAACTCTGAGACTTTCCAAACTGACAGCACATTCATAAATCATGTGTTGCTTGGATACATTAGGCATCCCAAGCACACATTGCTCTCTGCATATTTGTTTCAAAGTTCTTTCACCAACATGCCCTAATCTTTTATGCCAAATTTCAAGCTCTAATAATGTTTGATTTTTATAACTATAAAGTGCAATGTTGCTTGTATCCTCAAGTTCAAAAGTGAATAATCTACCTGAATTTTCTCCTTTGGCAATTCTCTTGAACCCATGTTGGGGATCCTCAAATGGTCCATATTGGTTGAGTCTAACATGCAAACCCTTTTCCACAATCTTTCCAACACTCATCAAATTCTTGGTAATTGTAGGTACATATAGAACCCTACTCAACAGATTCTTGTTTCCATTAGAGGTCTTAACATTCCCTACTTTAATCACTAAATGATTGGTGTCATCACGTGTTTGTACATGATGCTTACCCTTTGGATCCTCAAGGTTGGAGAGAAGAGCTACATTACCTACCACATGGTTTGAGCATCCAAAGTCAATGTAGAAGAGATGGTCATCATTTATACCTAGTTTTGAATTCATGTTCATCATCAGAAGAGAATCTTCTTGCTCCTCTGTGTAGTTGTTGTAATCCTTCCTTGACTTGTGGCCTCCTTGGTAGTTGCTATTGTAGTTGTTGTTGTAGTTGTTGTTGTCGTTGTTGTTGTTGTAATTGTTGTTGTAGTTGTTGTTGTATCCTTGATGGTGATTGAATCTTCCTCTTGATTGTGTGTATCCACCTCTTTGATATCCTCTACCTCTCTGATTCTTGAAGTTCTCGAAACACTCATCTGCAGTATGATTTGATAATCCACAAATATTGCATGGTGAGGGGTTATAAGGTCTCCCCGTACCTTGCTTACCTCCTCTGCCCCTTCCTCTTGAGGTTCTACCTCTCCCTGCATAATTGGCTTTGGAGGTAGTTCCTTCATCTTCAACCATTTTGTTCCTCCCTTTCTCTTTGGACTTACTTTTATTAGTGTATAGGGCAAAAGAGCTATTACCTCTTCATGAATCTCCATTCTTGTTGAGCTTGGCTTCATGGGTAAATAGTTGCCCCATGAGTGTGGTAAGGTCTGGAATCTACATGTCCATGTACAAGTCCATGGCAGTTGTGAAGCTCTCCCATTTGTCATCAGCTTTAATACCATTGATTACTTGTCTTACAATCTGCTCCTCTTCAATTTCTTCTCCTATGCTTGCCAAGTGATCTGCTACATCTTTGACTTTGGTCACATACTCTGAGATACCTTGCTTAGGTTTCTTTTTTTGAGTGGTAAACTCAATCCACAATTGGTTCTTCCTAGCCCTTGTGTTGGAAGAGAAATAAGAAGAAAATGTTTCCCAAGTCTCTTGGGATGTCTTATAGTTCCTAATATGTGGAAGAAGAAAATCAGAGTGTTAAGTAAGTAGCACCTTGCTAATGCATCCTTGGCACACCATGTGTTGAGTCTTTCATGCTCCTCTCTTGTAGGTTGTCCTTTGCTTCTGAATATGGGCATCTCCTCATCTCCTGAGATGTATCCATAGAGGCTCCTTCCTTGTAAGTATGTCCTCATCCTCAAGGACCATGCTTCATAGTTGTTCATGTCCAATTTATCAATGAAAGAAGTAAAAACATCTCCCATTTTACCTTAGCTTTGCTCTAATATCACTGTTGGGATAGATGGATGGACACTCCAAGAAATGAGTAGGTACTCCCAAATCCTACCTAGTACCAGCCCCTTGTAGCTTTAGAGATGATATGTGGGCCCTTTTAGCTTTCCAATGACACTATACAAGTGCCTATGTACTTTGGAAATGATGTAAGATAAGATTGAATCAAAATAGACTACTTCCAAATAGAAGGATCAATAAAAAACTTTCTATTTTTTTTCATACACCTGCTGCTTGTTATGCTCAGTGCTACCAGTATAATAGGAACTATAAAAATTCCTTTTACATGTATCTAGTTAGCTTAGTAAGCTAATGACTCCAAAGTGGAATCACTTGAAAGGATGCACTATACATAGAGCAATAAATTTAACAAATGAATCATTACCCATGATTTTTTAGGACCTCTACAGAGTTTGACCTGACAAGCTAGATAGAGAGAACTATCCAGCATGGTCCATGAGGATGGAAGCACACCTCATGAGCAAAGACTTGATCTCATTTAGTATAGGAGAAAAAGAAAAGCCTGAGTTTAAAGATCCAAGTGTTCCAACAAGAGAAGAACTTGCAGAATTAAAGAATTGGATGAAGAGAGATGCTCAAGCCAGGAGCATCATTTACATGGCTATAAATGATTATCTTTTACCACACATTAGATGATTAGAAAGTGCGGAAGATATATGGAATGCTTTGGAAGAACATTTCCAAAACACAACCAAATCGAGGAAGGCTTCACTATGGGCTGAATTTACAACATTCAATAAGAAAGGCTCTCAATCAATTTCTAACTATGTTACAAGGATGAAGGACATTACAGATAGCTTGGGAGTAGTTGATGAATAAATTGAAGAAGACAAGTTGGTAAGGCAAATACTTACAGGTCTAAGAGGAGATGAAAAGTGGAAACCTTTCATATTGTATATAGAAGTATCATTAGATCATTTTACTCATGATCTTAATCAATTGTTAGAACATATGCTAACATTTGAGCAAGTCATTAAGGAGAGAATGATAGAGGTTCAAGTCAAGAAATGTATTCAAAGAATAAGAAGAAGAATGCTAAAGGCAAGCAGACAAATGATGAACAAGGATCTTCAAATCAAGTAAACTTCATGAAAGGGAAGATGAATTTCAAAGTTAAAGGAAGAGGAGGTAAGAACAAAGATAATACTAAAGCTTGTTGGATTTGTCGCATAACAAATCATTTGGCAAATGATTGTTTGTATAACAATCAGAATGGTGGAAGTCATAATCAGAATTTTACTCCTAGAGGAAGAGGAGGCAGAAATCAAAGAGGCAACTTTAGAGGAAGAGGTAGTAGAACCTCATTCGCTAGAGGAGGAGGAAGGAGTTTTCAAACTCAATCCTATAACAACACATATTACAATTATGCTTCAGATGAGAAGGAAGACTTGACTCTTATTCTTAATGCAACTCATGAAGTAATCAATGAAGATCAAATGGTGTTTTATATTGACTCAGGATGTAGTAATCATTTGAGTGGTTTTATTTCTTTAATGAATGATATGGAAGTTAAAGTGAGTGGACATGCAGTTCAAACAGGAGATAACACCAAACACAAAGTTGAGAGCATTGGATCATTGAAGACAAGGAGTGGAAATACACTCCTAAGCAAGGTAGTTTATGTTCCAACAATCCCTAAAAATTTAATAAGTGTAGGGCAAATTGTTGAGAAGGGATATGAAGTCAGATTTACAAGTGATGGTGTTTATGTTGAAGATCCAAGTCAAGGATATAGAAGCATTGTCACAGGGAAAAAGGAAGGAAGGTTATTCACGCTCAAAGTTCAAGGTAATGTGGGACATGCATTGTTTATTTATGGAAGCCAAAAGATGTCTGAATTAGATCTATGGCACATGAGGTTAGGACATTTTAATGAAAGGGGAATTAAAGAAATGACAAAGAATGGTGCAGTCCTTGGTTTACCAAATATTGAAGGTCAACATATGATATACAAATGTGAGGCTTGTCAGCTAGGTAAAGCTCATAAGAAATCATACAACAAGTAGGGATACATGTATTCAAATATGCTTGAATTGGTTCATATAGATGTGTGGGGTCCTTCAAAGGACTATAGCATAAATGGATCAAGGTATTATGTGTTATATGTTGATGATGAAACCAGATGGATTACTCTATATGTGATCAAGGATAAATTTGAAGTGTTTGAGACATTTAAACACTATCATGCCTATGCAGAAAGTATTATAGGACAAAAGCTCTAAATGTTGAGATGAGATGGAGGGGGAGAGTATTTTTCTAAAGAATTTGATGATTATATGTGGAATCCACGTATTAAAAGAGAAGTGACTTGCAAGTACTCCCCACAACGAAATCGAGTTGCAGAAAGAAGAAATAGAACTCTTGTAGAGTTTGCATGATCAATGATGAAGGAAAAAACATTTCCTAATTATATGTGGGCAGAAGCAATTAATATTGCAAATTATCTTGTGAATAGGTTGCCTTGCAAAGCTTTGGAGGGAAGGACCCCTTGTGAATCATGGTGGGGTAAGAAACCTACTCTTGATCACTACAAAATATTTGGATGTTTGGCATATTCTTATGTTCCATCTCAATTGAGACATAGGCTAGAACCTAAAGTAGAAAAATATATGTTCATTGGGTATGATGATAAACAAATAGGATACAGATTGTGGAATCCATCCACAAAACAATTTCTTGTTTCAAGAGATGTTACATTTGATGAGAAAAGCACATGGTTTATAGGATCAGATAATGTATGTAGAGATCTTGAAGAAATCAAAAGGAAAGGGAAGTCAAAGATGAAGGTATATGAAGAAGACATTAATGATGATGTTTGTAGAAATGAAATGCATGACAATTATGAAGATAGACCAAGGTTTGATCCAGAACAAAATGAAGGAGAAACTTCAAGAAGTGCATAAATTAGAAGTTGATCAAGAGATAGAAAACGACCTATCAGGTATAGTTATGATACCTCTTTTTTGACAACCAAATATTATGCTTACATTGTGAAGAAACATGAAGATCCATCCACATATGATGAAGCTAAAGGAAAGGAAAATTGGGAAAAAGCAATGCAAGAAGAGTATGATGCTCTACTTGAGAATGAGACATGGGAATTGGTGCCAAGGCCAAAGAATCAGAAGGTGATTGGATGTAAGTGGGCGTATAAGACAAAGAGGTTTGCAGATGGAAAAGTTCTTAGATACAAGGCTATACTGGTGGTCAAAGGATATGCCCAGACACATGGAGTGGACTATGATGAAACTTTTAGTCTAGTAGCCAAGATGTCTACGATCAGAACTATAATTGCAATTGCTACATGTAAAGGTTGGAAACTTTCTCAATTAGATGTGAAGAATGCATTTCTAAATGGATATATTGCGGATGAAGTATACATGGAGCAACCAGAAGGTTTCAAAGAGTCAAATGAATCAAATTATGTGTGCAAGCTCAAGAGAGCTTTGTATGGTCTAAAAACAAGCTCCAAGAGCATGGAATTACAGATTGGTCAAGTTTTTGAATGAACTTGGATATCAAGCCTCAAAGGTAGATAGTAGTTTCCTAGTGAAAGCAAATGAAAATAGATACATTTATGTGTGTATTTATGTTGATGACATTATTGTCACAGGTACAGATGCTCAAGGAATCAAAGAACTAAAGAAGCATATGGAAAATGAGTTTAAGATAAGTGATTTGGGAAATTTGTCTTATTTCCTAGGGATGGAGATTATATACACTCAACATGGAGTGTATGTTACACAAGAAAGGTATCTGAAAAATCTTCTGATGAAGTTTGACATGGAGAATTGTAAATCCTCAACCAAACTTGGAGGTTAATCATAAGTTAAGTAGGTATGGAGGAGAAGAGTTCAAGGACATGAAGAAATATCAGAGTTTGGTAGGTACTTTAATCTATGCTACCTTGACAAGACTAGATCTTTCATATAGAGTTGGTATCTTATCTCAAATTTATGCATTGCCCAAAGCAAAATCATTGGGTTGGAGCACAAAGAGTGCTAAGATATATCAAAGGGAAATCTGAATGAAGGTTTGTAATATAGATTTACTTCTAATACTAGACTCAAAGTGTTTAGTGATGCAGATTGGGCAGGTAATTCAGATGATAGAAGATCTACTCATGTTTATTTGTGTTATATTGGAGATAAGCTAATTTCTTGGTGCTCAAAGAAGCAACATACAGTTGTATTGTCATCCACAGAGGCTGAATACAAAGGAATGGTGGAAGTTGTAAAGGAAGTAATTTGGTTGAAGACTTTGTTAAAAATTCTAGGAATTGTTCAGAGTGTTCCAATCATATTTGGAGACAACATGAGCTCACTATATTTGGTAGCTAATCCTGTTTTTCATGCCAAGACTAAACACATAGAGATTAAGTATCATTTATTGAGAGAAAAGGTACATGACAAAGAAATTGAAGTCATGTATACACCAACAAAAGAACAAGTGGTAGATATGCTGACAAAAGGTTTTGATGGACCAAAGATACAAAGGTTTAAAGAGATGGCAGGTATAAAGAAGGTGCAGGTAATCACAATTGATGATTGAGGGGGAGCTATTGGAGCAAGACAATCATCAATGGATGATTACATAAAGCCTAGGAATGAAGAAGTGAAGAAAAGACTCAAGCTCAATGCATGAAGTCAATTGAAGAATCAGAAACAAATGTTCTGTACACTTATGTATAATAGTTTTGGAAAAACACTTAAAAACTACTTGATGGAGTGACGAGTTTATATCCACATGTATATATAAGCTCATGTATAGTCGTATTATAGAAGAGAGATGAAGAATAGATGAGAATATAGTAAATAGATTTCAAGGTTCTCAAGTGATAGATGTGTAGAGAGTTTTCTCGTGAGTTAGCGATTGGTCTTTCCTAGAATTCTCTCAGCCTGATCATGTGGATCAGGAAATCTTTTGTACACATCTAATTCATAAGATAATCAATCTATGATCAAATTTTGATGATCTAATTCTCTTCAGGTTGTGTGTATGACAAGTAGGAACATTCATATGTAGAAGTCTGCATGTGAAGTTCTCATAATCGTGCATTTTCTTGTTCAAAGATTAGCTTGGATCTCACTGCTCAATGTAAAATCTTTTATGTTCGAGCATTCAAAATTTAAGTTAGAAGGTAAGGAATCTTTGTCCAAAAGCATTTAGCAAAACGGGTTAGATTATGAGAGAAATCAACTTAAGAAGTTGAGTATGTCAATGTCACTATTTTTGGAAGATAGTTTTTGACGCAGGTTTGATCTAAGTGATCAAATTAGAAATCCAATAGTTCTTTTAAAGAAATAATGATCAATATAACTAAGCTTCAGCTCTTAAGTCAAGATAGATCAGACATTTGGAGATTAAAAGGTCTCCATCATATAATGCCTTGTTCAACCTACACACCTGGTTTTCATGCCCTTTCAACACAAAGGCATGATGCTAAAAAACATACACTTCTTCATGTAAGTCACCATTCAGAAATGCAAATTTACTGTTCAGCTGATGTACATTCCAACCATGATGAGCTGCAAGTGCACAAATGCTATGTAGAGTATTCATTCGACATGTAGTTGCAAAAGTCTCATCAAAATCCTTAGACTTTGACCTTCAAATTTATGTCCAATTTGTGATTGGCTCTCCAACAGTGCCCCCTCAATCAATAATTGACATTCTCTGTTTCTTCATATCATCTTCTTTTGTTTTTACTCCTCCCATGCTTTTGAATCTGTTGGTCTTCAAACCATCCAAGCTCTTTGTCATTATGTCTGCTTTGTAGAAATGTACTCCACTTCAATTTCTTTCTCCATTACCTTTTCTCTTAGGAAATGAAACTGTATCTCTATATGTTTTGTTCTTGCATGAAATACTAGATTCGCTGCAAGATAAAGTGAGCTCATATTATCTCCATGTATTGTAGGTATACCTTGATTAATGCCCAAGCTTTTGAACAATGTCTGCATCCATATGACCTCCTTAGGTGCTTCTACAAGTCCTTTGTACTCAGCTTTAGTTGATGATAATTCTATTGTATGTTGTTTCTTTGAACACCAATTTACAAGCTTATCACCAATTTATATCATGTAGCCATGAGTTGATCTTCTTTCATCTTGATAACCTTCCCAGGCTGAGTCATTATAGGCTCTCAATTTCAAATCTGAAGTAAAAGGATAATATAATCCTTCCTTTATGGTTCCTTTGATATATCTGAGAGCTCTTTGACTTGCAATCCCATGTGAATCCTTTGGACAATGCATGAATTGTGACAAAACTCCCACTGCATAACTAAGATAAGGTCTTGTTAGTGTAGCATAATCAAACTACTCACAAGAGATTGATACTTCCTCATATCTTTGTATTCTACACCATCATATTTACTGAGCTTGTGATTAACTTCAAGTGGATTTGAAGCTTCTCTTCAATTTTCCATACCAAACTTCTTCAATAGGATGAGAAGATACCTTTCTTGTGATATATATATGCCATGATTTGTATAAGTGACTTCCATACAAAGAAAGTATGATAACTTTCCTAGATCACTGATCTTGGACTCTTTCTCAAGTAACCTCTTTACCTCCTTGATTCCTTCATCTGAAGTACCTATGATTATAATGTCATCTACATAAATACAAATGTAGATTGTACCTTCCTCTGTTCTTTTGATGAGTAGACTTGGATCTGCTTTTGAACTTTGATATCCAAGATCATTGAGATACTTTACCAATCTATAGTTCCATGCTCTTGGAGCTTGCTTCAATCCATAGAGTGATCTTCTCAATCTACAAACAAAATTTGGATACCTAGAATCTGTAAACCCTTGAGGTTGTTCCATGTATACTTCATCTGACATGTATCCATTCAAGAATGCATTCTTTATATCCGGTTGACTCAGAGTCCATCATTTTGAAGCTACAATAGCAATGATTGTCCTTATAGTTTACGTGTTAGCTACATGACTGGATGTCCCATCATAATCTATGCCATAAGTTTGGGCATAGCCTTTCACCACCAGTCTAGCTTTTTATCTGGCTATACTTCCATCTGCAAGCTTCTTCACTTTATAAACCCATTTATTTTCAATAACCTTCTTACCATTTGGTTTAGAAACAAGTTCCTAAGTCTTGTTCTCCTCTAGTGCATTGAATTCTTCTTTCATTGCTTCTTCCCATTGCTTCTTACCTTTTGCTTCATCATAGTTCTGAGGTTCTTCATCATCTTTGACCATATATGCATAGTTCGCTTGAGTTATGTAAGAAGTATCATAAGAATACCTTTCTGGTTGCCTTCTTGTCCTACATGACCTCCTTGGTTCACATTCTCCATATGTGTCTCGATACACCTCTTCATCGAATATAGGAGCTTCTTCATTTCTTCTTGTTAATCCACTTCTGGATGTACTTGCTTGCATATACTCCATCTCCATTCACCTACATACTTGATTTCCCTTTTTCACATCTTCTTACCTCTTCTTCAAATTATTCAACTATATGACTTTGATTTGCATACCAACATTTCTGTTCATCAAATGTAACATCTCTAGAAACAAGAAAGTGTTTGGTTAGAGGATTCCACAACCTGTTACCCATCTGCTTTTCATCATAACCAATGAACACATATTTTTCTACCTTTGGTTCAAGTTTATGTCTAAGTTGAGATGGCACATAAGCATATGCAATTGATCCAAACACTGTACAATGATCTAGTGTTGGTTTCTTACCCCATCAAGCTTCATATGGATTCATTTCATTTAGATTTATACATGGTAATCTATTCACAAGATATGTAGTTGTATTTATAGCCTCAACCCAAAGATAATTTGGACAATTCTTCTCCTTTAGCATAGCTCTAGCAAACTCAACCAAATTCCTATTTCTTCTTTCTGCTACACCATTTTGTTGTGGTGTATACCTATAGGTTATTTCTCTCTTAATACTTGCATTCCAAAGATAATCATTGAAATCTTGGGAGAAGTATTCTCCCCCTCTATTAGACCTCAATCTCTTAAGCTTTTGACCTGTGACTCTCTCTGCATATGCATGAAAATGCTTGAAAGATCCAAACATTTCTGATCTTTCCTTCAAAACATACACAGTTATCCATCTTGTAGCATCATCAATGAAAAGAACATAATACCTTGAGCCACTGATATATCCTTCTTTTGTTGGTCCCCATACATATGTGTGAATGAGCTCTAGGATTCCATCATGTTTGAATCCTTTCTTCTAAAATGGTAACCTGTGTGCTTTTCCTATGTTACATGCTTCACATTTATAAATCATATGTTGACTCTGCATATTTGGTAATCCTAGTACAAACTGATTTGCAACCATAGATTTAATTCCTCTTTCATTGAAATGACCTAATCTCTTATGCTAGAGATCAAGTTATGTAATCACTCCTTCACCATGTGTGAGCAAAGCTTGACCAAAGTTCCCTTGCACTCTTAAAGTAAAGAGTCTACCCTATTTCTTACCACAAACAATCTCATTATATCCATTCTCTAGATCTTCAACAAATACTCCTTCATTTGTAAACCTGACTTGAAAAATGTTTTCAACTATCTGTCCCACACTAATCAAGTTTTTAGGTATTGTGGGAACATACAAAACATTGGTTAGCAAATTTGCTCCACTCTTGCATTTCACTTTTTCAATTGAATGTACATTATCTTTTGTATTATCACATGTTTGAACTCTATGACTAGAAATGCCTTTTTCGAATTCTGAATCAATTCTATGTTTCCTAACAAATGATTAGAACATCTAGAGTCAATGTAAAATACCTATAGATCCTCTTTATCTGATGTGCTGGTTGAATTTATAATCAATGATGTATGAATTTCATTCTCTGTGTCATTTTCATAATTGTAGTAGGTGGTGTTGTAGGATTGATTATGTCCCCAACTTCTTCCTCCACCTCTACCATAACGTCCTCTTTGATTTTATATGAATGCTTCTCAGGTTGATGATGATAGGATGTGCATTTACCAAGTGAAGAATAGAGTTTATCAACCCAATGAACCCACCTAATAAAGGATTTAAGATAGAGCACATAATAATCACTATAGATTAGCTCACTAAATGGGTAGGAAACCAAATGTATTACATCACCTTAGGGAATACTCTCACATATTTTATATTCACTTTACCAAATGCTTTATATTTACCACATATAAAAGATAATATATTGTGAGTGTCAACATTACCAAAAATTAGCTTAATAGTGAAATTCATGAATAAAAGATGTAGAGTTCATGATCTCACTAGTCATGACAAAATCATTACATCTGGAATGCTATGTTGTGCTCTATGTAAGTTCACAAATTATGGAGATCTCTGAATGATTTTGCATGTCCAGTTGAAGATTCTCATGCTATTTTAGATGCAAATTTGGCATGCACATTTCAGTCATCTCAATTTTTATTGTTTGCTTCACTTGTAGAAATCTGAAATGGTGCCCTCTTCAGCAAAACTTGAGGCACCTTCTAAGACATTTGTGAGGGCTATATTTTTGGTAAAATGGGCATTATTTCTTTTTTGAAGATGGTTGAATTAGATCTACACATAAATTCTAGCTTTTTTAGAGTGATGATTTCGGTCGTATGTAAACACCTTCATTTGGCAGCATGTAAAATGAGCATCCTCCTTCCTAATCGAGAAGAGAGTATATATCTTCTAAGTTTAATGAATTTTTCACTACGTGTGGGATAAAGAATCCTTTTAAAATTCCATAAAAACCTTAGCAAAATTGAGTTGATAAGAGGAAAATTAAGTGCTTCATGGAAACGGCATGGTGTATGGTCAAAATTTAGGCTTTACCACATAGCTTCACTCGAGGTTATTATGTGTCCAACATATGTACTTAATAGGTATCCCATTCAACCATTGCATTCTATCTTTCCTTATGAGGCTTGGCATGGTTGCAAGAATTTTGTTGCTCATCTTAATGTTTTTTGGTTATGGAACATACGAATTAGTGCCTAAAATATAGTGAAAGAAAAATATGGTAAGGTTGTGAGATGTATTTCTATTGGGTACAATTGTAGAACCAAAGGCTGTTGTCCATATGTCAAAAGGCTAAATGCAATCTCGTTATTAATGATGTTAATATTTTGTGCAAGATGCAATAAAGCCGTTACTTTCATGTACCAATGAGACATTCATTCTCTCAAAGGATATGTACGGTGCTTTGCTACCTCTTTTTATAAGCTGGACATTTAATTGTCGCTCCTAGTGATGCAACTTTTGAGCCTTTATAGGAACCAAATGATGATGTAGATTAGTCTAGATTTTTATGTAGATTTACACAATGCACTTATTGATGAGAGACTTGACATTGAAGAGGAAAAAACTATGTTTAAATTGGTGGTTTTGAATTTCAAAGATAGTAACTTAGATGTATCTTTGACATATTTTACTCATTTAGGATCTCATGTTGCTTATTTTGCATTAAATTGTTATGCAATGGATGTCTCTAATCTTGACGATGAGAATGAGCCTATATCTTTTGAAGCACAAAAATTGGACAAATATTATGCAATCATAATTTGACGCCATTATCAAGAATGGCACTTGGTCTTTATGTGACTTGCCTCCTATAAAAAAGGCCATGGAAATTAAATGGGTATACAAGTTGAAATGTAAGCCGCCTAATGGAACAACTAATAGTTATATGAGCCTAGGCTTTTTGCCAAAGGTTATGCTCTTGAAAAGGTTGTTAAGTTTGATGAGACCTTTACTCTCCCATGCCAAGTGCCAATAGTTTGCAGCATATATGCACTTGCAGCTCATCATGGTTGGAATGTACATTGATTTCACATAAAAAAGTCAATTTTGAATGGTGATTTACATGATGAAGTTATTTCAGCCCTTGGTTTTGTGCAGGAAGGGCATGAAAAAACAATGTAGGTTGAAAAGGATATTGTAAGGATTGAAGCAATCACCTCATGCTTGGTATGAGAAAATAAATGCCTACTTGCTAGCACATGGATTTGAGAATAATCCAATAGAGAGAACCCTATATGTTAAGCATGCAGATGATGTATTTCTCATCATTGTTGCATATGTTGATAATATGCTGCCTAACAAGAAACACATTGTTGAATTAAAGGATGATTTGCATGCCTCTTTTGAGATGAAATATTTGGAGATTTTGGATCTTTATTTGGGCCTTTGGTTTATGGAATCGTATGGTGGAGTAACATTTTATTTTGAAGAAAATACATTGCCATTTTATTGCAATGTTTTTTCCTTGAAGAATGAAAACCTATTGCCACTCCCATGGAGACATGTATAGGTTGAGTGTTCATGATGTTGGAGATGCATCTAATTTTGTTCTTTATAAGTAGAATGTTGGATTCTTGATTTATGTATGCATAACCTAACTTTATATTCAATTTTTTGTCTCTCTAATGAGCAAGTTTCTGCATAGCCCAAGTGTCGAGCATTAGCAAGAAATTAAGTACATCTTTCTCTATTTGAGTGGTAACTTGCTAGGGTTGTTTTATCCCAAGGGGGATTTACTAATACAATGTTTACATGCTTTTTTTGCTCAGATTGGGTTGGTTTCTATGGCACTCATGTGTCCAAAAGTGGTTTTTGCTTCATGCTTGATAGCTCATGCATATTTCTTTGAGCAAGAAGCTATCTATTGTAGCCACTTCTAGCTGTGAGGTTGAGCATATGGAAATTACTTTCGCAATCACTATTGAGTATGTGTGGCTCAAATGCCATTTTGGCTGATTTGGGTGTTGGTTAATCTTCCACCACCACCATGTTTACTAACAAGGAGAGTGCATTTTCAGTTGTAAGGAATCCTATTTTGCATACTGAAAAAATGCACATTGAGTTGCACTATCATTATGTCAAGGAGAAACACTAGAGTTAAGAGACCAAATTGGCTTATATGCCCACATAGGATAATTTTGTAGACCTTTTCACAAAATCTTTACCTTGAGAGAAGTTCAAAGTGTTTTGGAAAGCTTTGAGATTACTTGCTTTTGTGGATTGATTTTGGTCCACCTCGCTTGTGACTTCCTTATACATCAGTGGCTACTCACTGTCCCAAATTGATTTGGTAATTTATTTTGGTAGTGATGTGTGTGAAGACATGCGGGACCATGGGGAAACGTTTTTCCCTCCTTGGGAGGTCTTATCCCTCGGTTTATATATACATATTGAACCCTACTAGGCTACATATTTGTACATTCACATGTTAATTCACACAACAATGTGCTCTAGGATTCTTCTTCTTCCTTGTGTTTTTTTTGCATGCTTCCCTTGTCTTTGAAGTTCCAACAAATAAATGATGTTGGAACAGAGACTCACAAATGTTGTTACAATTGAAGAAATGGATATCAAGAAGGTTGAGGTCATTTCAAAGTGAATGTGAGTTTTCCATGTCAAGAAAGTGCCAAATCAAGGCCATAATTTTTCCAGTTCCCCCTTTAATTTCTTCGTTGCACATAAAATACCTTATTAGAAAAGTTTCCAAAGCCTATATTTCTATTTTTTCTCCATGTTTGTGCAAACCAATGAACCTTCAATTGTGTAAAGCATAGCCTAAGTGACTAGAACTTTGATAAATTTTGTGGAACTAGAATTGGAGGTCCTATGAGGATCTAGAGCTAATTTTAAGTTAGGGTGGAAATCAAAATGTGAATAGGTTCCAACCTTTAAAAG
The DNA here is from genome assembly GCA_020310875.1 of Ceratopteris richardii. Classification (NCBI taxonomy): domain Eukaryota; kingdom Viridiplantae; phylum Streptophyta; class Polypodiopsida; order Polypodiales; family Pteridaceae; genus Ceratopteris; species Ceratopteris richardii. The sequence goes on along the minus strand of CM035411.1, from coordinate 104,351,826 downwards.
TCTCTATAAAAGAAAATGGACTCTCATTTTTTAGGGTTAGCATGCTGACTCTTGTATTCTTCTGAAGTCTTGTGAATGTAAGTGAGTTTCTTGGAGTTAACTTTTTCTTGCTCATGAGAGTGGCTTGCATGTGTGTGTATGCATATGACTACATATTTTACTTTCTCTGCATATGAACATGGACTACGAAGTAGCCGACATAGAGAGGGTTGATTTCAATAAACACATCCAAAATGTGATAGGAAATACTTATGGAATCATCTATATAGCACAATTCTAACTCTTTTGTAAAGGCTTTTTCCATTCGTAATAGAAGAACTAACTTGAAGTGAAGAATCTCGTAAATCTTTCTTCTTGCCTATTTTTCTCCTTCTTTGTGTACTTGCTTGTGTGCATGAATATGGAGTGGAATTTTTGATAGATAGTATTGTCTACCCCTTCCCCACCTTTTTTCATTGTTTTTTGTATGTGGAAGGCATATGAAGTCATGAGATGTAGGTAGGTGATTCCGAACACCAAGTCTTTTGTTTGTCATAACTTTGTGTAGAAGATCTGGAATGCTTCCACATTAGATATATAGATGCATCTCATCATGCTCTTCCAACACAACCTATTGTTGACCATGATTGGATTTTGAAGCTAAGAGAAACCATTTTTGTGTCCACTGCCATTATAGGTATCGTGGAGCATATCTAGGTGTAAGAGATGAGTATGGTAGGTGATTCACTTGTGGAACATGTTCACTTACATGCTTCTATGATCCTCATTGTTCAACTCTCGATTTGATAATTTGATCACTTACATGCTTAATTTGTGTCAAGCTACCACTTTGGCGTGCTTGTTGAGCATGTGATCTCTACCTAGGGTCATTTGACATGTGTCCACATGATTACACATGTTTTTGGCACTATTGTTGGGGATGAGGGCCTATGTCGGGGTGCCTACATGATGGTTACAATATCATTGTGGAGTAGATGTTCATGAAGATGAGTTCACTTGAAGGGAAAGCTCATCATCTTGGTAGTTGCACCACATCACCTCGCTAGTGAGTGTGGAGCAAGTTAGTAGGATTAGGGTAGTTAGGGAATTAAGTTGATCTAGGGTTACAAATTTTACCTTTTGAAGTCAAGAGTATTGTACATAGCATTTATGATGGACATGGTGATCCAAGGTCTCGTAAGACTAACACTTTCCAAATACTTAGAGCCAAGAAAATGGAGGATTTCTACATTCAATTTTGTGCTCTTGACTTAAATTTCAGAATCTCAACAAGAGAATGGTTCCATTTACTAGACATAAATGCGTTTAAAAGCATTGATGACCTCCTAAGAGCATTTAGCAATGAGTCTATACCAACTAGAGTTAGGCATGAAACTTTAAAGGAGCTTTTGAACTTCACACAAAAACTTACAGAATTAGTGAGGGAAGATGCTAGAAGATTAAAGTAGTACATGAGTCACTGTACTTAGCTCCCATCTAAGGAAAAACCAATGGCCTTATTCTTAGATGGACTCAGTAATGGAAGGATGAGAACAAGTGCAACCTAGCTTCCCACTGGATTGCATTAGACACTGCATTGAAATTGAAGACAACTTAAACCTCACATTGAGTCTACAAAATCCTAATGAGAAGCCATAAAGAAGATTGAATTTAGGGTTTTCTACCAAGAAGAAATGGAAAAGTATGATTGGTACCACATATAATTGGGGAAAAATGTTTAAGAACCTTGAATATTGTATTCATTGGCTCTAATGGCAATACAATCATCCATCATATCCTCCACCTTAGCTAGTTGTGCTAACGTCTATCATCAAACTTCTAGTTGCATAACTAAAGAAAGTGTTGAATCAACATTGAAATATATACATGTGTTAGGTTTTTATGTTGGTGCAGACCAATCACAAATTGGTGATTATGAATATTAATGAAGTCAAGCAAGAGTATGGAAAAAGATAAAGAGAAATTTGGTGCAAATAAAGATCAAGACGATTAAATAGAGCAATGAATAGAAAGTATGAAACATGATTATGCATATATTCACTTCAAAGGATCCTAATTGGTGTATCATAATTAGAATAATAATAAAGCAAGTGAATAAATCTACTGGTCATGATCCACTTATGAATTTGTGGCTATATAAGTCAATTATGACTATAGAAATCACGAGATTTCATTATCATAGATGAGGTAGAAGTGTCCAGTGAAATTTGTAGAATTAGAGCTCAATCTTATTCACATTTCTCTCAGGATGACCACGTGGATAAAAAATCCTCATACACATATATAATTCAAAGTAAACCAAGCTATGGTTAAAGTTTCATGTCCTAATTCCTTTCATAGTGTGTGTATGGTTCATAGGAACATTCATATGTCAATTATCTAAAGTGAAGACTAAAAATGGTGCATCTCGTTGATTAATGTTTTCCTCAAATCTCACTGAGGCATGTAAAGTTTGTTGTGTTTAAGCATTCGAAATCTAAGCTGAGAGATAAGGAAGAGATATTCCAAAGCATTTTACAAAATGGGTTATAATCTGAGAGAAATCAGAGGTTGAAGTTACCTATGTCAAAGTTGCCATTTATGAACATTAGTTTCAGACATACTTTTGATCTTAGTTGTTAATTAAAGTTTTAATCAGTCTAATAAAAGGTTTATTGTACTTCAAGTTTGCACAAGGATCATACAAAGATTCATATGTAATTTGGATCATCAAAATCTATGACATTTGCATGTAATGAAGTTGAAACTTGAGGAAGACTATTGAAGAATAACAAAAGTTCAGAATTGAAGAAGGAAGTATAGTTCAATCTTAAACGTGGAAAGATTTGAAGTAATTGATATAAATTCTTTTCTATACTTGACATAGAGGTTTCCTTAAGTCAAGGTATATTTGACATTAGATATTTGAAGATCTCCATCATTTCATGCATGTGATTGCTATTTTTATGTTTTTTGTAGGAAAAGAAATATGAGGCCAAAGTAATCATACACATTAGTGTTGTGTTCTAAGGATTAGTCAACCTTCCAAAAAGGGAAAATCTAGATGCTCTTAACCTTCCCCTTCACTTGAATTTTTTATGTTCTTTGTATGCAAGGAGCTAAGCAATCAAAGTGGAGAAGGCGTATGCTCAAGAACTTAACTTTGTCAGCATATGAACATGGATTGAGGGTTGCACATCATTTATGTTCTTGTATGCATGTGTGCATAGGTCTACATGCAAGAGTAAAATTTTATTCGAGTCTATTAATGAATAAGTGGATGAATAATATAAATTTTTTGCCTACTTGCTTATGATTCTTCGCACACTAGACTCTATCTTGACTTATACTAGGTAGAAGGAGTGTGCTCTCTAAAAACGCCATTCTTATGTTTTGAAAAATGGAAAGGATAAACAAGGGAAAAAAGCATTTGGCTACCAATTCCAACATCCAAGCTGGAGGATTGTTTCGTTATTTTCTATTTCCCTTGTGATCTTGATTGTGTGTTATAGAAGAAAGAAGAAAAAGAGAAAACAAAAGGAGGAGACAAAGACCAAACATCGACATAAGGTGGCCCAAAAATTTAAACTTTTTTAAGCAACACATCATCATGATGTCAGAGTAATCATAGATGCATATGTAAAAGCCTTGTAATTATACACTTCGAGGAGTCCTCTTATAAGTTTGATAATTTGATGTGGTAGCCAAGCCACCACTTGAGTGTGCTTGTTAAGCATGTGATCTCTACCTAGGGTCACGTGACATGTATCTACATGATTACACACATTTTTGGCACTGTTGTTGGGGATGAGGGACTATGTCGGGTGCCTAGATGATGGTTACAGTATCATTGTGGAGTAGGCATGCATGAAGATGCGTTCAATTAAAGGGAAAGTTTGCCATCTTGGAAAGTTGCACCACATCCTATCATGAGTGATTTTGGACCAAGTTATTGGCATTAGGGTAGTTAGGGCATTACTTTGATCTAGGGTTACCACTTTGACCTTTTGAAGTCGAGAGTATTGTACATAGTGTTTATGATAGACATGGAAATCCAAGGTCCTATAAGGCTATGTTTTTCCAAATACTTAGAGCTGAGAATCCCAACAAGAGAATCTCAACAAGAGAATGGTTCCATCTACTAGAAATAAATGAGTTTGAAACAATTTATTACCTCTTAAGAGCATTTATCAATGCGTTTATGAAAGAACTTGGAGAAGCTTGTAGGAGGTAGAAAAGTGTGTTTCAAAGCGATGAAGTTTGGTTTAGCGAACCGGCACAAGAGCAACCCTTGAGCTTATGGAGACTCAAATAGACCTTCTAAGCATGCGATAAATGCAAAGAAATGCACTATGTACTTTGGACCATCAAGGAGAAAGAGTCGATACAAAACAGATAGGTTCGCGGGTCGACTAGCTCAAAAAACTTACTATCTATGGAAGAGACAATGAACTTCAAATGCTCACAGCGACTTGCGTGATTACAATTAGAAAAAATACTTTTGTGGGGGTGATACACATAGGGCTAAGTGTATATAATTCACAAAATTATAAGGAATAGGCAAAATATACTATAGGAATGAATCAGACACTCAACGGTGGTACCTCCTATTTTTCAGGAATACGTAGAGATTGACCCCGAGACAGAAAAACTAAGATTTATCCCAATCTACTAAACCAAATGCTATGAAAATTTATAAGCATAAACAAGACACTAAGATCTTTCCAATGAGCTATGTTGATTTCAATTTGAAGCTTTGGAGAAAGAGCAGCAGCCTCTGCAAGATTAAAGTTGGCGAAGAACATGATGCAGAAAATTGATGGAGCAAGACAATGATGGTCACAAGTGTATGTATATTGCTTCCATGTATTGTACAAGTGATTTCAAGCCTTTATATATAATCTAGGAGTGTTCCACCACTTCTACAAGTAGAATTAGAATCAAGATCATATGGTAGAGTTACCTTTTGTTTGTCTTCATCATACCAAGACATGTGTTCTTCAAATACAACATCTCTATTGTAGTAAATTGCTTGGTTGAAGGATTATAGGATCTGTAACTGATCTGAGTTGAATCATATCCAATAAACATTGCCTTTGTTGCCCTTTCATCTAGCTTACCTCTTACTTGTGATGGTACATGAACATAAGCGAAACAACCAAAAACGTTGCAATGTCCAAGAGTAGGTTTTCTTCCATGCCATGCTTCATAAGGAGTCATACCTTGAAGTGATTTGGATGGTAGTCTATTGACAAGGTACACAACAATTGAAATAGATTCTACCCATAGATAATGTGGCAACTTCTTCTCTTCAAACATTGTTCGGGTTGATCCAACCAATTCCTTGTTTCTCCTCTATGCAATTCCATTTAGTTGAGGAGCATCCAAATATCCTGCAATGATCAAGGCTAGGTATCCTTCCATTCCATGCTTCCTAGGGTGTCATCCCATCTAATGCCTTTGATGGGAATCATTAGTGAGATATGTGGCTGTAGATACAGCCTCTGCCCACAAATAATTTGGTAATCATTTCTCATTAAGCATGGACCTTGTAGCTTCCACTATGGTCATATTCCTTGTCTTTGTCACTCCATTCTGCTCTAGACTGTATCGGGTTGTGATCTCTCTCTTGATACCTCTATCTTGGAGATAGGCATCATACTCATGGGAGAAATATTTCGCCCCTCCATTTGACCTTAGCCTCTTTAATGTTTTTCTTGTTTGATTTTCAACAAATGCAAGATACTTCTTGAAACAATTGAATACTTCATCTTTGTGCTTCATAAAATATACGATGATCCATCTGCCACAATCATCAACAAAAGATACATAGTACCTGGATCTTCAAATTGATGGCTCCTTTCTAGGTCCCCAAACATCTGTGTGGACTAGCTCCAACAAGTCACCATGAATATATCCTTTCTTCATAAAGAGTTGTCTATGTGATTTCCCAAGTTGACAAGCAATGCGATTATATATCATATGTTGCTTGGATATATTGGGTAGACCAAGCACACTTTGATCCCTGCACATTTGCTTCAGATTTCCTTCACCTATGTGAGACAATCTTTTATGCCACATCTCTAATTTTGATGAGGTCTAACCACCATAATTGAACATATCTATATTTCTAGTGTCTTGGAGTCCAAATGTAAAGATTCTACCTGGTTTTCTCCTTTTGCAATTCTCTTGAATCCCTGTTGTGGATCTTCAACAAATGCTCCATTCCTTGTGAATCTTACTTGCAATCGTTTCTCTACAATTTGTCCAACACTTATGAGATTCTTTGTTATGGTAGGTACATACAATACCTTGTTGATTAGGTTCATATTCTCATATGGAGTCTTCACATTTCCAATCACTTGCCTCACTATTTTCTCCTCTTCAATGACTTCTTGAATGCTTCCAAGTTGATCTATTAAGTCCTTCATTTTTGTGACAAAATCAATCACAGTTTGCTTGGGCATCTTCTTGAGTGTGATAAACTCCATCCAGACTTGATTCTTCTTAGCTCTAGTGCTTGATGAGAAGAATGGTTCAAGGGCATTCCATGTCTCGCGAGGTCCTGCAGCTCCTAATGTGTGGAAGTAGAAAATCAAAGATTGAGTTAAGAATATAAGACTTGGCTACAACATCATTTGAGCACCATGTATGTTGTATAACTATGGGTCAAAGTGGCCAAAGACATGGGTTTTGAGGGTCCAAAACCAGTTGGAGAACCCTTGGATTCTATTGGGAAACCCTTGGGAAAGTGTCTCCAAGAGTGTGGTTTGAACCCTTGAGTTATTTGGATTTATTTGCTCCCAATTGAAGGGCTTGGGAGAAGTCCTTTTAGAATCCATGTGAGAACCATGTGATTCCATGTGATTTCCAAGGTTAGAAGGCCTTGGATTAGCATCCATGTGGAGAGGACACTTGGCAAGCTCTCCTCACATTTCCCCCCTTGGCCTTGAGGTATATATATGGGTGGAGTTGGTTGGGTGGATATGAGATGCACCCTTGTGGGTTTAGTTTTGTTAGAGTAGCCCTTTAGCCTTGCTAGGCTTGCTTAGATTTGTTGTTTATACAACATGGGTTTAGTTTTGTTAGAATAGCCCTTTAGCTTTGCTAGGCTTGCTTAGATTTGTTAGATTTGTTGTTTATACAACATTGGCATTCTGAGCCAGGTTGGTTTTCACGCGAGCATGATTTGAGACAGAAATGAGTCCCGTCGCCTTTTGTAAGAATAGCTTCGCGATCATTTTGAAGCTTTAGTTTTCTCTTGAATTAAAAGTATGTAGTACAGTTCAGAGTCACGGGCAAGTGACCACGTGAATCATGAGTAATAACCCATGGAGAGAAGCAGATCGATGGCGTCAAGTGCATTCTCTACCTTGAGATTACCTTTAGTATGTATTTGCACACTCAGTTCTTATAGGACTAAAGAGAGTGATGTTTCATGAATGTGGGATAACGTTGACCCTGCGCGCGTCTTTTCTCCCATGTTCTGTCCACAATGGAATAGATCTTATACTTTATCATGGTCTTTTTGCATACATATGCTCTGGCACCTAAACATGTGAAAGACTTCTAGTGCCATGCACGCTCATTAGTCTATTTTCTTTAGAATTGAAAATACATCCCATTAAGATTATATGTAGCTTCTTTTTTTGAAATGGTAAGAACGTCAACCATTAAGATGAAATATGGCCCATCGTCTGAACTCCTCTCTTTTATCCTACACCCATGGATGCCCATATACACATAGATAATCACCATGTGATTATCTAGATAACCCGAGTAGTCTCTTTTTGAAGTAAGAAGAAGATGTGGGCAAAGAATAAGGTTTGAGTCTTCTTCTATTGATGCTAATTTCTCATGCCATGCATAAATTGTTTGAAGAAATATGTTGTTGACATCGTTTCATGCATACAAACATCGTATCTCTTAGCATGTATGTTTAGAACGCATGCATGTATTTTATGCACATATTGGGCACATAAGTAAGTATACAAATGCCCAAGAAGAGCTTCAACATCAAAAGAGGTGGAATGGCCCAAGTTGACATCATCACCATGAATGCACTCAAACAAAGTCAAGGGATGGCTCTTTTCCAAGGCAAAGGAAGGACGAAGCTTGAAATAAAGCTAAGTACTTTTTAAATTACCTTCCATTTTAATATTTTGTTGCCTTAACCATCATCCTTGCATACGCACATATTTGAAGCATGAGATACGACTTCAATTTTCGGGTGCATATACGAAGATGTAGTCTAATAGGAAAACATATATTTTTTGAAAAGAAGTTAACCACCTCAATCACTTGCATGCATTGTTGCAAAGAAGAGAAAGTATGTATGTGCATTCCCTTTTGGCAAGGGATGATTTTAATGCACGAACTTCAAAGATAAAGTTTTCTTTTGTGCATATCTCATGTTTACTCTTCATTAAAAATACATTAAATGCGCCAATTGTTGTGCATTGGAATGATGATGTATGTACGAGAAGCACATCTTTGTGCACAAAGAGGAGCACATGAGCATGAAGTTACGGATCAGTAATATGCGTTTTTATTCATTTCTTATTTACATGATGGAAATGATAAAAGTGAACATGATCTTGAATAGATAGTTCACTTCTTAATAGAAGCAGGATCTTGTGGAAGAAGAAAATTTACGGCATTTGCAAAATCATTCTACTTAGATTTTGCAACTAAAATACCAAGAAATTCCTCCTTCAAGTAAAATTTACAATTAATGTTAGTTTACAATAAAATGATGATTATTTCTTGCTCCTTCAAGTAAAATTTACACTAAGTAATGTTAGTTTACATTAAAGTGATGATTATTTATTGCTCCATTGAAAGGGAAGAAATGCATTTAGATACATTCCCTTGCCAAAGAAAGCACCCAAAAAATGTCTAAGTTCTGCAATGACTTAGATTAATTCTTTGAAATGTTTTTAGGCAAAAACACTTTGACATGGGTGCAATATAATATATATATTAGTGTAGAAAATCCAACACATTCAATGCTAACTCTAAGTATAATAAATATACTTAGATATGGTTCAAAAACAAGCTTTTGAATGAGAAGCCTTAAGTAGATGGCACTCAAATGCATCCAATGTATTCAAAGACATAGATGATTTCAAAGATACTTAGGGGCGGTTAATTGGAAAAGATTCCAAATATGTTTTTGATGAGACATCCTAAATAGGATAAAAACCCTTAATACAATGGCACTCCAAAATGGTTCTAGAAGTCTCATGATACAAAGCTCTTATTTTGATCCATGCAAGATAATGATGGAATTTCAATATGAGCAATTGAACTTAAAAGTTCAATTAAAGTCTTTCACCAACATGAATGGTGTACAGTATTTGCATTATCATGAAACTTTATAAAAACCTCCTCTTAGAAGAGTTTTCAAATTAATTTAAGGCTTTATATCTCAACATGAAAACCAAGATAGGTTTTCTGAAGGAGATGCAATGGTTCCAAATGGAAGGAACTTAAAGCTCTCTAGGTACAATGATGGAAAGGAATTATTTTTCTTATTTCATAGTACCTTCAAAGCTCATATTCTTTGATTAGCCTTGAAAATTAAAGCCACCTCTCCTAACATAGATAAATATGAACTTGCATTGTTAGGAAACATGAGAATTCATGAATAAGTTCATGATTACATTAGGGCAGGTGGTCCTCAAGCTACCTCTAGAAGATGTTTTAATCAATACCAACCCTAGAACCCCATTCTAGTACATATTCTAGAAAATTTCAAGCCCTCACAAGCATTGAATAGTCCAATAATTGAAGGAGTCATAGTAGTGGCTCTCAAATTGTGAATGAAGCCATAGTTTACACAGTTTTCAAGGACGAAAACTCTTCAAAAGGGGGGAAGAAAGTACCAATCACATCAAATTTGGTACAATTGATTGGATGAAACATAAAATCTTGGAGATACATTATAGATAGAAGAACATCTTTTAGGATAAAAGATGTTTTGCAAAGAAAGAGTTGCTCAAAAAGCAACTTTATGGCATACTAAAGATAAGTATTGGAAACCTGTCAATGGTAGAAATGATTTAGATAAGATAGGTTGCAACCATCATAACCATGAAAAATGGTACTTAAATCAATGGAAGGTGAAACTTATATTCACCTATCCCTAAAGGGATTTTTGAAAGAAACCCAAAAGCACGAGAATACTCTCAGACTTAATCAATAATGGGATTCCTTAAAAACCCTAGGGTAGCTTTTTGAAAGCTTTGGATAAATAAAGGAATCTAAAGGGCAAGAATAATCTCTTGTCACTCAAGATAGTTAAACAAAAACTAACTAGATCTTGAATATGATTCAAGACACTCGGAATCACGAAAAGGATGGATGTTAATTCTATTAGGATGGATGTTTATTTCATCAAAAGGTTTAGGCTTCCAATATGAGTTTAGGGATAATTAAGATCATAGAGAGATCTTGTGTTGGAAGCCCTAGTTACCTAAGCAAGATGGAAAACATAGAAGTAATTCCTTGACTTCATATTCTAGCAATAAGAATCTAAGTAAGGGATACTCTATAGTAATATTAAGCTTCTAGACGTTAAGATAAATATCATCTACACATTAGTGTGGATATAAATTATGGTGGTATGGGACACTATACTTTATATTCACATTAATGTAGGAATGATGGTATGGGACATCAGACCTTGATATGATAAGTATCTTTTAGTCTTGGGCTCATGAGTTGGAGTGAAATTCCACCCCAAGGAAAACTGAAACTTCATAGATAAAAATAAAGTATAGAATGGTAAAAAATATTACCATGAAGCACTTCAAATATCAAGTAACTGAGAAAGTTTGAAGATCATGAAGTGAAATCACTTTCTAAATCTTCATAAAGATTTTCAATAAAAGTAATGTAGTCTCATTAAGGATTTTGAAGTTTTTTATCAGAAATGCTACATGGATTTCTGAAGAGAGAACTTAGAAAGATCCGTTCAAGAAAGGTAAGTTTGACTGAGACAATCTAGGATAAAACACTTACTTGACAAATACAATCAAGTGAGTCAAATCTTTTAGAATAAAGATGTATCAAGAGATATTGAAAAAAGATTGACTTAGTTATCTACGTAATTGGGGTTAGACTAAGTTACTCCAAAACTTCTTGTTGATAGTACAACAAGGTGCTCAATCTCCTAAAGTAAGAGATTTATACTAGACTTGGTATTCCAGTCTATAAGGAGTCTCAAGAGATTGAAAAGGACTAACTTCTTAATTAAGATGTCTAAAGCATCATAGTTTGAGAGTAAAGTTGAACATCGTCAAAATTTGATGGCTCAAGACATTGATGTTTTATACCACCAGAGTTTGGTAAATGGATGATAGTTTAACTTTACCCAAAGGATCTTCTTGAGAATTTAGATTCAATCTCATAAAGATAGAAAAAATGCTTCAAACCATTAGTTAGATTAAATCCTTAAAATTTTGAGCCTCATCCAATTTGACTCACATCATTTTATTGTTTGAGAAGTTGAACCGGTTACATCGATTTTTGGTTCTTCCTTCTCGCTTTTCCAGAACTTGGGTTTGACTTGGAAGGAATCTTCAAAGTCATTCCTAGGTCAGGTTTAGCTAGATGGAATGGATAACCAAATTAAACATCAGAAGATGGATGTTTTGTATAGAACCCTTTCAATTTTAGAAGACACTTAAGTTTAAGAGAATTCATTCATCCATCTAATGTTGCTTTAAGATCAATGGATAGTTCTCTTAAAAAGAGTTTGAAATAAAACTCTAATGGATCGTTTATAGATTCTAACACTTTCAAACAAGTCAAGGCTTTTGAGAAAGTCTTGGGAAATTCATTTTGTGGTTGGTTACCTAAACAATTGAATCACTTCTTTCCTACATTCTACCTTGACTCTAAAGTACAATAGGACATGGTAGTTCTATATTTGGAAAAAGGATTAGTAGGTGTTGGTTAAGAAAATAGTCAGAAACATCTTATTTAGATGTTTTTGCCAACCTCAATTTAAGAAGACTTCTAAAATCCTTGAACTAGTAAGAGATCCATCTATTTTACTAGGTCCACACTCGAGTGGTGCATAAAAATAGATCAACATAGTAAAATAGTTAGAGACTGTTATAATCCACCTACTTCATATGCTTGTACTACTGGATGCAGAGTTTGCACATAGGGAAACATTGAATTAGGCAGGGATGTTTTAATCCACCCTTATCATTCTATCCCAAAGAAGCGAATCAGAGAGATGAAAAAACATGATCTATGGAAATGATCATGAGGCACGGGGGAATACTCCACATAATATACCTACACACATTTTCAAGGACGAAAATGTTAAAGGGGGGAAGAATGTTGTATGACTATGGGTCAAAGTGGCCAAAGACATGGACTTTGAGGGTCCAAAACCACTTGGAGAACCCTTGGATTCTATTGGGAAACCCTTGGGAAAGTGTCTCCAAGAATGTGGTTTAAACCCTTGAGTTATTTGGATTTATTTGCTCCCAATTGAAGGGTTTATGACCCTTAGGATTGACATTTCCAAAGAGTATGATATTTAACCCTTAGGGAGGCCTCTCAAGCCTTGAGACTTGTACGTACAAGCTTGGGAGAAGTCCTTTTAGAATCCATGTGAGAGCCATGTGATTCCATGTGATTTCCAATGTTAGAAGGCCTTGGATTAGCATCCATGTGGAGAGGACACTTGGCAAGCTCTCCTCACATTTCCCCCCTTGGCCTTGGGGTATATATATGGGTGGAGTTGGTTGGGTGGATACATGCATCTCTCACCCCTTGTGGGTTTAGTTTTGTTAGAATAGCCCTTTAGCCTTGATAGGCTTGCTTAGATTTGTTGTTTATACAACAATGTAGTTAACCTTTCTTGTTCTTCTTGAGTTGTTTGTCCTTTGCTTCTAAGGATTGGCATCATCTCATCTCCAAAAATGTAACCACAGAGATTTCTTCCTTGAAGGCATTCTTCCATTCTAACTAACCATGCTGAGTAATTACCCCGATGCAACTTGTGAATGGATGAAGGAAATCCATCTCCCATGTTGAGTTGTTGTAGCTCTGATACCATTGTGAGGAGATGTTTGGATACACTCCAAAGATGAGGTGATGTTGTAATAACCTTGTTCTACACCTACCAACATGGCTTCAGAGTAACTTAGTAGACACCTTTAGCTTCCTAAATAGGCATTTAGACCCACTATGTACCTTGGAGCATCATTTCCAAATAGTTGTGCCAAAATAGATAACTTTCAAATAGAAGAACTCTCAAAACTTGCTATTTTTGGACTTCAACTTCTCAAAAAATGTTCAGTTCTCACTCTCTGATAATAACTAACTCGAAAGATTTTAGAAACATCTAACTGATGACCTTAGCTAGTTATTTCACTAATTCATAGTGAGTATATGATGAGAAATAAGATTAAGAAGTGAGGGGGTGTAATCTTGACTTTTCAAGAAGATGACAGTATGCAAACATAGGTAACTTACAGAGATCATATCTCAAGATCTAATGATCCAAATTTAATGAAAAATGATACGTAACAACTAGACTACTCATGCTACCTATCCCAAGGCAAATAAATTCAAATGATTTAGTACATGTAGAGAACTCGATTTAACAAGATCACAAAAATGATGAGATAACAGTGGACAATAGTAGACAGAGATTAACTTCCACTAATGAATCAATTTGTATATGCTAATGAATGTACAATACAAAAGCGATGAAGTGGACTTACTCATACATATGTGAGCTTAGTGTATGCTCAACCATGAGGCTCAATGGCTCTCTCTTCTATGTCATTATCCCATGACTAAAACTCACTCTTATTTATACTCATAAGGTGGGTTTGAAATTTGAATTTCTTCCACCTAAAAGTGCCCCTACACTTTAGGTACTAATTGATTTGATTCCAACCACCAAGTAGTTGTGGTTCTTGGATCCTTATGTCATGAGCCTCCCTCAATGCATTTCCATTTACTTTTATCTAAGGAGATAAAGTTCATGACTTTTACAAGGGGTCTTCATGTGCACTTTACAAGGGATCAAGAATAGATATGTGAGAAGTCCTTGCTATTTGGTCAAGCATCAAGTCTTTCCAAATGAACCAAAATGTCACACCTTAGTTTCTCTCTTGATTGCTTTCTGTGCACTCTCTTTGCATACTTTGTCACCTCCTTTTCATAGTTTGTCTCTCTTGTCGCAAACCTTGCCTCTTGGCGTACACACTCTTCCAAGAGTGTCTTGATTTCTCTTGCTCTCTTAGTGTAGAGTATAGTCTTGCTCCTTAGTCTATCTCTAAGAATGATGCCCTTTGGTTGTGTGTCGATTCTTCTTACATGCATTGCTTCAACTACTTATCTATCTTGGTGCTCCTTTTGATGTCCCAAGGACCTCTTCATGTAAAGGCCAATGACTCCTATTTTTTCATGGAGTGAATTTATGAAAATGGAAATTTTAATGTGGGGCCACAAATAAACTCTTGCGTATCGTCTCCACTTCTTCTCTTTTCCAATTTTGATATTTATTTCTACAAAATGTGCACATAAGGAAGGGTTCACCTAGACTTTCCATAACACTTTAAAAGCCTTAAAAACCCTTTTAAAATACCTTTTTGCAATTTGCGTTCAACATTCTTGTAAAACATTGTGAATGAGTACTTGTGCACTATTTGTGCACCCATGTCCTTGGCCACTTGTGCACCACTTTGCCAATCCACCACTTTGACAAGCTCAACATGTGGTTATCTTTTTGAGATGTGTAACACATGATAGTTCTTGATTGAGAGTTTTGTCCGTGGTTCCATGTTTTCTTTCACAATATCATCGTTTTCATCAGAAGCCATCTTTGATCCAAGGCTAGAGGCATAGAAGCAAATGCCTAGGCATTATGTGTTGGGCTATCATGTAGAACCTCCCTCCATGCTTTGTATGTTGTTTGATGAAGCTTCCATCAAATATCTATGAGGCATTCTTTGACAATATTTTGTGATACTTAACCTTCATCCTTGAATTTCCTCCCATACCTTACGTGTTCTTATTTTTGTCACTTTGCAACCATCTAAGAGAGGAAGGGATATGGCAGTTCATAACACAAACTTCTTGAAGCTAACTTTGGATCAAATTAGTCCCCTATTCACAACAACTACATAGTCATATCTCAAGAATTATCTATGGAGATCTATATTATGGTAATAATGTAGTGATCTTGATTGTGAGCTCTTGCCATCAATGCAACACCTATTGCACTATCGGTTATCACTTTGACACTTTACTAGAACAAGAAAGTGACTTGGAAGGAGGATACCATTAACAAAAAATTTCTCACCAAGTGGAACTTCAAGGACTAATGCATTTTTCAGTAGAGAAGCCATTTGATGAGAATGGCACTGATGATGAACATAAGCACGATGACTCTTTTCATGAAGGAATGAATCCATGCTAGAATCTCCAAGAACACAATGCATGGAATTTTGGTAGAAGTCATGAGTGATAGCATTGATGTCCATAATATACCCGTTCAAGCCTTCCAACCTACCATGAATGCTCTAGTGATGCTTCAAAGGCTTATTGAAGTTACACCCCACAAGGGAGAAGAGAAAACATACTCACTAAATTCTATGGCATAAAATCAGGGAAAATTATTGGGACTAAACTTATAGACAACAAAAATATTAGCAATCCACTTGCAAGCAGAAGAGGTCTTCTCAGTGATTATGTAAGCCAAAGATAGAGAGTGAAAAATTGTTAGTGAGAATCTAGCTTTAGATTGAAAGATTCTTCAAAACACATCAACATGATGCCAAGCATAGATCAAAGAGAAATATATATAGAGAGAGAGAGGTGATGAAAGAACTCTCAACTTCCCTATGCAAATTGAAGCTAGAATAGCCTCACATATATACTCACAGATACATTTGTTAACTCAAATCAGTTGTTTTCAAAGTTCCTATGAAACGAGCCCCAGAGATTTTGGTTACTCAGACTAGACTATGAGACCTTTCTAGAGCAAGTTATCCCACTAAAAATACTTGCTTTTACTTTGAGAACCAATGCCTCCAAGGCAGACTACTCACTAACTTCACTAGGCATGGACATAGACACCACTTCACTCCATATTTTATTTCTCTTAGAATATATAAAGTGAAGACCACAAATTTTATCCAACTTTAGAAGAATATATTAGCTTTCTAAGAATCCAAATATTACAAAAAATGGATAACATATGAAAATGGAAAATTTTCTTTAACACTCAAAGCTATCTAGATCCTTGATTGTAAAAACATAGTGTGAGCTATGGATACCTAAAGTGAGAAAGTGAAACAAGCAAAGGGTTTTCTTAAAAAGGGGCCTACTAGCATATTCAAACTCCTAAATTGATAACACATGTGATATCTTCCAAATTTGAAGTACAAGGTGTGTTTATATGATTTTGAAAAGATTCTCTATACAATAGGAAACTCTTTTTCTAGAAAATAGGATGCATCACACCTAGGTGCGATAGGTGATTGATTGAGATCTATGATGGGGATTCAAATTCAAATTTGATTAATGTGTTCTCCTACTTGGCTCCTTGCTTTATGATGCTCCAAGTTTCCACACAAGATCAAGTTCATATGCTCCCATAGTTGGAGCTTGAGTTTCAACACTCCCCTTCAAGCTTCAAGCTTCAAGTCTTCATTCAAGTGCCACATTCCAATACCTCTTTTGAACTTAATTACCTTGCCTTGGTACATATTTTGTGGAAGTGCACCCCATTAGCAACACCTTCCATCTGATGTAGTGATGATGTACCTCTATATGTTTTCTCCTAGCATGGAACATAGGGTTGGTAGATAGGTACACATTACTCATGTTATCACACATGTTCGCAAATTGCTTGAACTACATATTTAATTAAAGAGCCCACTATAGACTTGTATAAGATTATTTTTCCTTGCCTCAATCTTTGTGTGCTTGTATCTTTGTGTATGACAATGTGTGAGAGTTCTCTTCCTTATCTCCTTTATCTTCACATTGTATCAGAGCCAATGTGTGTTGGTGCAGACCAATCACCAATTGAAGGCTTGGAAGATTAAAGGATGAAGGAAGGATCAACTATTGAAGCTTGGAAGAAAGACACATTCAGAGTATATGAGAAATGTACACATATGTACATAGTTCACTTAGATCTTTGCTTGAGTAAGAATCTTGTACAAATTATCTATAAATACTTTGAGAAAAGTCGGGGCATGTATGAGAGCATATGTGACAATAGTTAGAAGCCAAGATTGAGGAAGTTAGAAGTCATGAGATAGAGAAAAGGTTAGTTGAGTTAGCTCTCATCACTCAGTTGTAAACTTTTCTGAGTAATTGAAAATCTTGCGCCCGATGTTTCTGCGTGTTCTCCTTCTACAGTAGATCAATCATGAAATGCTTTTGTACAAGTCTAAGTTGGAAGGTGCTTGACCTCTGTACAAAGTTTTAGCTTCTAATTGCAGTCAGGCTTAGAGAATTAAGTGTAGGAACATTCATATGTGAAGTGTGTTCACAGGTTCCTAAAACAGGCGCAGATTTCGAAGTTAATGTTTTGATCATTTCTCCTAGCACAGTTTAAAGTTTTGCATGAGTGAGGGCTTAATCTTTAAGTTGAAAGATAAGCTACTTATGACTAGAAGCATTTTGTAAAATAGGTTCGACATTGTGAGAACCAAAGTTAAGAAGTTAGGGGTGTCAAATCGACTTCCCAGAAGTACAGATTTGGACATAGGTAACTTGTGAAGTTGATTTCTCAAGTTATACTGAAGCTTTTGAAGTAATTCAACTTGGAGGAGATGCGCAATCTCTAGGAGATGATTCGTACAAAGTTTCATCAAAAACTTTACACATTTGATAGG
Source organism: Ceratopteris richardii (assembly GCA_020310875.1). Classification (NCBI taxonomy): domain Eukaryota; kingdom Viridiplantae; phylum Streptophyta; class Polypodiopsida; order Polypodiales; family Pteridaceae; genus Ceratopteris; species Ceratopteris richardii. The sequence continues at coordinate 104,333,959 of CM035411.1, read as the reverse complement.
TCAATGTGAAGAAATAGTGCAGCAGACTTTTCTGTGTTTTATCTTCTTCACAGATTTTCTCAATTTTGATAAGTTGGAGATTGATCCTCTAAATTAGTGGAAGTTTTGACTTACTCTTGGTATAGAGGTGCTCTAATCACAAGAGTAGGTTGTTCTTTTGGAGATTAACACTCTCCATCAGTGGTATCAGAGCAGGAGACATTAAATCAAGGAAAGGAGGATCCCGACTGCTGCAGATTCAAGAAATTCAACACTTGAAGAACTAAGAAGTGAAAGCTTGGAGTCAAAAGCCTGAGGACAAGACTACTCGACCTCAAGAAAAGCAAAAGGAGTCTAATTCGAAGTAAAGGTACATACATTGTTTGTAAAGCTTGAAGATTTCAATACACAGGTGGATACAAGATGGGAGATGCTCTACAGATAGAGAAATTGGATAGGGAAAACTATCCTGCATGGTCAATGAGGATGGAAGCTCATCTTATGAGCAAAGATTTAATTGGTTACATCACAGGAGAAGAAGAGAAGCCAGAGTTCAGAGATCCTAGTGTTCCAACTAGGGAAGAGTTAGCAGATCTGAAAAATTGGATGAAGAAAGATGCTCAAGCTAGGAGCATTATCTATATGGGAGTCAATGATTACTTGTTACCTCATATTAGAGGTCTTGAAAGTGCAACTGACATATGGAATGCTTTCGAGGAGCATTTCCAGAACACTACAAAGTCAAGGAAAGCATCCTTATGGGCAGAGTTTACTACCTTCAAGAAGAAGGCCTCTCAATCCATCTCAGACTATGTAACAAGGATGAAAGATATTGCAGATGCTTTAGGAGCTGTTGATGAAGACATTGAGGAAGATAAATTGGTAAGGCAAATCCTTACAGGGTTGAGAGGTGATGACAAATGGAAGCCATTTATTTTGTCTACAGAGTTATCACTTGACCATTTCACTCCTGATTTAAATCAATTGTTAGGTCATATGCTAACATTTGAGCAGGATGTTAAAGGAGATGGTGACAAGAGTACAGGTCATGCAATGTACTCAAAGGACAAGAAGAAGAATAGCAAAGGAAAACAACAAGCAGGTGAAGATGAAGGAACAACTACTCAAGCCAACTTCCTAAGAGGAAGAGGAGGTGGCAAAGGTAGAGGAAGAGGCAGGAACAATAAAGATGGAAGCAAAGCTTGCTGGATTTGTGGTAAGACAAATCACTTAGCTAATGATTGTTGGCATAATAATCAGAATAATGGTGGATACAATCAAAATTATAATTCAAGAGGAAGAGGTGGCAGAAATCAAAGAGGTAATTACAGAGGTAGAGGTGGAAGGAATTACTTTGGAAGAAATGCAGGTAGAGGATTCCAAAGTCAACAATATAACAACACCTACTACAATTATGCTTCAGATCAAAAGGAAGATTCAACATTGATAATGAATGCAACTTGTGAAAGGCAGAATGAAGATCAAAGAGTCTTCTACATTGACTCAGGATGTAGCAATCACCTGAGTGGTAACATATCTTTGATGACTGATTTGGAGAGTAAAGTTTTTAATCATGTTGTTCAAACAGGTGACAACACAAAGCACAATGTGAAGTCAATTGGATCAGTGAAGGCCAAGGATGGAAGCACCTTATTGAGTAAGGTTTTGTATGTTCCTACAATCCCTAAGAATTTGATAAGTGTAGGACAAATTGTTGAAAAGGGATATGAAGTAAGGTTCACTAATGATGGAGTATATGTGGAAGACCCTAGCCAAGGGTATAAACAGATTGTTTCAGGAAAAAAGGAAGGAAGATTATTTACATTGAAGATTCAAGGCAATATTGGTCATGCTATGTTCACATATGGAGGACATAAGATCTCTTTTAGATCTTTGGCACAAGAGGCTTGGACATTTCAATGAAAGAGGTATTAAAGATATGGTTAACAATGGTTCAGTGCTTGGATTGCCTAATGTTGCAGGTCAACATATGACATACAAATGTGAGGCATGTCAATTAGGTAAGACTCATAAACATTCCTATTCCAAGCATGGTTTTATGTACTCAGAGAAGCTTGAGTTGGTACACACAGATGTGTGGGGACCATCAAAAGATTTCAGTATAAATGGATCAAGGTATTATGTGATTTATGTTGATGATGCTACTAGGTGGATCACTATCTATGTGATCAAAGATAAGTCAGAAGTGTTTAATACATTTAAACACTATCATGCATATGCAGAAAGAATTACAGGTCATAAGTTGAAAAGACTAAGGTCAGATGGAGGGGGAGAGTATTTTATAAAAAGGGAAGTTACTTGCAGGTACTCTCCTCAACAAAATGGTGTAGCAGAAAGGAGAAATAGAACTCTTGTTGAGTTTGCAAGATCCATGATGAAGGAGAAAAATTGCCCTAATTATTTGTGGGCTGAGGCTGTAAATACAGCCACTTATTTGGTCAATAGGTTACCATGTAAAGCCCTGCAGGGTATGACACCATATGAGGCTTGGTGGGGTAAAAGACCTACCTTGGATCATTGCAGAGTATTTGGGTGTGTGGCATATGCATATGTGCCATCACAATTAAGACACAAATTGGAACCCAAAGCTGAAAAGTATGTTTTCATTGGCTATGATGACAAGCAAATGGGCTATAGATTGTGGAGTCCATCAAGAAAACAATTTATGGTTTCTAAAGATGTTACATTTGATGAACAAAGCACTTGGTATGCAGGTACAATCAACATCAATACAAGTGATGAAGAAGAAGTGAGTCAAAGAAAAGGTAAATCAAAAGTTCAGATATTTGATGAGCAAGAGAATAATGAAGTGCAGGTTGAAGTGGAAGAGACACCAAGATTTGATCCTGAATGTGAAGAGCCAGAAACCTCAAGGAGTAGAGAACTCAGAAGGTCATCAAGAAATAGGTGGCAACCTACAAGGTATAGTTATGATACTTCATTTCTAGCCACAAAAGATTATGCTTATATGGTGAATAGAGATGAAGACCCTTCTACATATGAAGAGGCAAAAGGTAAGAAAAAATGGGAGAGTGCTATGCAGGAAGAATATGATGCACTATTGGAGAATCAAACTTGGGATTTGGTTCCAAAACCAAATAGTCAGAAGATTACTGGATGCAAGTGGGTCTACAAGACAAAAAGGTTTGCAGATGGAAGTGTGTCTAGATACAAAGCTAGACTTGTTGTCAAAGGCTTTGCTCAAACATATGGTATTGATTATGATGAGACCTATAGTCCTGTGGCAAAGATGACAACCATAAGGACACTCATTGCTATTGCTGCATGTAAAGGTTGGAAGCTATGTCAACTTGATGTGAAGAATGCTTTTTTGAATGGTTACATTTCAGATGATGTATTCATGGAGCAACCTCAAGGGTTCAGAGATAAAAGGTATCCAGATCATGTGTGCAAGCTCAAGAGAGCTTTGTATGGCTTGAAGCAGGCCCCAAGGGCATGGAACTATAGACTTGTGAAGTTCCTAAAAGAACTTGGTTTTCAGGTGTCTAAAGCAGATAGTAGCTTGCTTATCAAAGCAAGTGAAAATGGTTTCATATATATGTGCATATATGTTGATGATATAATTCTTACAGGTACAGATGAAGAAGGAATACAAAGACTCAAGAGACAAATGGAAAAGGAGTTCAAGATAAGTGACTTGGGAGACTTGTCATATTTCTTGGGCATGGAGATTACATATACTCAACATGGAGTATTTGTGACCCAAGAAAGGTATTTGAAGAACTTGTTAATCAAGTTTAAAATGGATGATTGCAGGGTAGCATCTACACCAATGGAGGTGAATCACAAATTGAGTAAGTTTGGAGGTGAAGAATTCAAGGACATGAGACAATATCAGAGTTTGGTTGGTAGCCTTATCTATGCTACTCTAACTAGACCTGATTTATCATATGCAGTAGGAGTTTTGTCTCAATTTATGCATTGCCCAAGGAAAGAACATTGGATTGCAGGACAAACGGTGTTGAGGTACATTAAGGGTACACTCAATGAAGGTTTGTATTATGGGTTTACCTCAGATACAAATATCAAAATTTATAGTGATGCAGATTGGGCAGGTAATCTAGATGATAGAAGATCAACCTATGGATACATGTGTTATGTGGGAGATAAGTTAATCTCATGGTGTTCTAAGAAGCAACATACAGTTGCTTTGTCTTCTACAGAAGCTGAGTATAAAGGCATGGTTGAAGCTGCAAAAGAAGTGATTTGGCTCAAGACCTTGATGAAGAGTCTTGACATTATGCATGGGGTACCAATTATATATGGAGATAACATGAGTTCATTGTATTTAGCTGCTAATCCTGTTTTTCATGCCAGGACCAAACACATTGAGATTCAGTATCACTTTCTAAGAGAGAAGGTGATGGATAAAGAGATTGAAGTAATCCATACTTCAACAAAAGATCAGATAGCTGATATGCTTACAAAAGGCTTGGATGGACCAAAGTTACAAAGGTTCAAAGACATGGCAGGTGTAAAGAAGACAGAGAAAACCTCAATTGATGATTGAGGGGGAGCTGTTGGTGCAGACCAATCACCAATTGAAGGCTTGGAAGATTAAAGGATGAAGGAAGGATCAACTATTGATGCTTGGAAGAAAGACACATTCAGAGTATATGAGAAATGTACACATATGTACATAGTTCACTTAGATCTTTGCTTGAGTAAGAATCTTGTACAAATTATCTATAAATACTTTGAGAAAAGTCGGGGCATGTATGAGAGCATATGTGACAATAGTTAGAAGCCAAGATTGAGGAAGTTAGAAGTCATGAGATAGAGAAAAGGTTAGTTGAGTTAGCTCTCATCACTCAGTTGTAAACTTTTCTGAGTAATTGAAAATCTTGCGCCCGATGTTTCTGCGTGTTCTCCTTCTACAGTAGATCAATCATGAAATGCTTTTGTACAAGTCTAAGTTGGAAGGTGCTTGACCTCTGTACAAAGTTTTAGCTTCTAATTGCAGTCAGGCTTAGAGAATTAAGTGTAGGAACATTCATATGTGAAGTGTGTTCACAGGTTCCTAAAACAGGCGCAGATTTCGAAGTTAATGTTTTGATCATTTCTCCTAGCACAGTTTAAAGTTTTGCATGAGTGAGGGCTTAATCTTTAAGTTGAAAGATAAGCTACTTATGACTAGAAGCATTTTGTAAAACGGGTTCGACATTGTGAGAACCAAAGTTAAGAAGTTAGGGGTGTCAAATCGACTTCCCAGAAGTACAGATTTGGACATAGGTAACTTGTGAAGTTGATTTCTCAAGTTATACTGAAGCTTTTGAAGTAATTCAACTTGGAGGAGATGCGCAATCTCTAGGAGATGATTCGTACAAAGTTTCATCAAAAACTTTACACATTTGATAGGTCAATGTGAAGAAATAGTGCAGTAGACTTTTCTGTGTTTTATCTTCTTCACAGATTTTCTCAATTTTGATAAGTTGGAGATTGATCCTCTAAATTAGTGGAAGTTTTGACTTACTCTTGGTATAGAGGTGCTCTAATCACAAGAGTAGGTTGTTCTTTTGGAGATTAACACTCTCCATCAATGTGCCTATAGAGAGATCTGGAGAAGGCGGACAATGAAGAGTATGTGAGAATGCATGGAGAACACATGCTTCAAAAATGATCTCAGATTGCTATGAAATTTGGTATGAAGGTAGAAGGTGTCAAAATATTTTCAAGTGTGATCCCTTAAGGGTCACTTGTTTTTCTCAGATTGTAGTTTCAGATCCATCTGAAGCTTTGTTTCAAGCCGACAAGGTGGGGCCCACAAAAAGCCTAGTCGATTTAAAAACTATAACTTGCATTCTATTCATAAAAAATCAAATAATTTAGATCCAAAATTTCAAGCAATTAGATGTATTGTTGATACACAAAAACTATGTTTTTCTAAGATCAAGTTGTCACAGCACAATGTGATAGAGTTCAAGCAGAGGTACTACTTCTAGTGTTTTTGCAGTGTTGTGAATTTTTGTACAAATGGAAAGTGCTGATAGAATGAGTCAACTTATGAGAGATAAGTTGGACAAGAAAAAAAATCATTCTTGGAGATTTAGAATGATGAATTTATTGATGGGAAAAGGCTACTAGAAGAACATTGAAGAATGTGCTAAAGAACAGCATTGTTGAATGCAGAAATACACATATTGCAAAAATAGCAAGAGACTTGATGGTTGAGAAAAATTCCTCATTGTTATTGGGTAGAAGCTATGCATAATGTTGTATACATCATGAATAGAACTCCAATTTTTGTAGTACATCAAGTTACACATGAAGAGATTTTTACAGGTAAAAAGCCAAATTTATCACATGTGAAAGTATTCAGCTCTATTGCATATGTACATGTTCAAATGAGTTGGGGAGAAAGCTTGTTCCAAAAGCCAAAAAGTGTATCTCCATTGGGTACTTCCTTGAGCAAAAGGGATATAAATGCTGCAACCCACTCACATGACAAGTGAAGGTATGAAGAGATGTGGTGTTTGATGAAATATCAAGATTATATGCATATGCCGAAGAAGGACTTAATCTTGACTCAAATGACATTGGAAATGTTGAAAAATCAAGTGCAGAATCTGAAATTATGAGTGCACCTGATGTATCATCCATCAATAGTTCCAATTCAAACCCATGGAGTGTAAGATTGCGTGGAAATTTTAGTCCATCAAATTCATCGACTACGTCAAAGAAAGGTAAAGAAAAGGTTTTGGTTGGTAATAAAACATGAATGTGTTTTGAAGGCATTGATGGAGAATCAAGTGGTTTAGAAATGAGGAACTTGAATTTCCCTCTGTGAAGAATTTAGGAGTAAGAAAAGGCATATGTAGATGGCATAACAAGAAAATGTGATCCAAGACCAAGATGGTCTTGGAGGATGCAAAATTTAGTGCAATGATTGATGTATGATAGTTACATGGCTCTTCATTTTGCCTACATAACCAAGGAATTACAAGATGCTAAACCTTCTTATTTTGAAGATACAATTGGAAATCAAGATTGGGAGAAAGCTACGAATGAGGAGATGGCTATAATTTATGGAAATGAAAAATGCTAGAGTTCCATTACGGAGAGAATATAGGTAAAGCACAATGTTGATGGTAGCATAAGTAGATATAAAGCACAATTGATGGAAAAAGGATGTGGAGAGATGGCACTGATTATGAGGAAACTTTCATACCTCTATCTAAAATTTCTGCTATCACAGTACTTGTTGCATTAACTATAGCAAAAGGATGGATAAGCAGCCAAAATATGTTTGCAAGTTGCAAAAGGCTTTGTATGAGCCTAGACAAGCCCCTCATGCTTGGCGGTTGATGATGTCATCATGATTGTGGCTATTTATGTTGATGACTTGATTGTAGGTGGTGATAATGAAGAATAAGTAAAGAGGTAAAGCAACTCCTTATTTAGGAATTTGCATGAAAGATTCATGTGTGTTGCACTCCTCTTTGGGCATTGAGTTTCTACGTACATGAATAGGTATATGGATGTCAAAAAGACAATAAGCCTTGAGCATGCTCCAAAAGTATGGTATGGCTGATTGTAAGATAATTTCTATGCCATTAGATCAGAATTTGAAGTTGGCTACTACACTAGTTGAAGCATTGGAAAATGCTACTACGTATAGAAAAATTATGGGAAGTCTGATATATCTCACAATTACAAGACCTAATCTAAGCTACACTATAGGACTTCAAAGTCAATTTACATAGGTTCCCAAAAAACCACATTTAGATGATCTGAGATGCACTCTATGGTATGCGAGTGTTAATTCGGATTATGCATTGTTTTATGAAGTTGGTGTAGAATTTCAGGTTCATGGATACAATGATGTGGGTTGGGCTGGTAGTATTCTAGATTGAAGATCTACTAGTGGCTTTCGATTCTCACTTGGGGGTGGATCTGTTACATGGAGTAGTAAGAAGAAACCCATTGTTGCTTTGTTGAGTATAGAGGCTGAGTATAGAGGTGCTGCATGTGCAACATGAGAAGCATCATGGCTAGAGTTGCTACTTGTAGATTTAGGTGTGGAAGTGCAAAAGCCTATCATCATTTATTGTGATAATCTTAACAACACCGAGCTAGCATGAAATCCTATTTTTAATGCTAGAACAAAGCACATCGAGATACATTATCACTTCATTAGAGAGAAGGTATTAGCAAGTGATATTGATCTTGTTTATGTGAGGATAGATGAGTAGGTTGTTGATATTTTCACTAAAGCACTTGGACACATGTGCAACATCCATGCAAGACTCATTTTCGAGGCCATATCTTGTGAGCAAAGTGTATCTGATCGATGATCTGGTGGGGTAGATTGATGGTGAGGTTTTGTGTCTCAGCAAGTATAAGCTAAACCAAAGTTTCCTAGGTGGCATAGTGAACCTATCTTGTGTTGGGAATGCAAAATGCTGCATGCATATTCTCAAGTGAAGTGTGATGTTTGGAGTCATGGCCACCATGCCCTTGAGCTTGGTGAGGCTTTGATTCTTCATGTTATCAGGCACCAGGACCTCCTTCTCTATGCGTATGTGCATTCCTTGCATATCCAAGGCCTCTCACACTAAGCTATTGGTTAAATTAAACCTCTTTGGATCATTTCCATTTGTTAGATATGGGAGCACAAATGTGCTTGTACCTTTGGGGTGCTTGCTTGGAGTCAAGGTGTTGATGAGGTAGTAGCACATCATAAAGTCGGGCTTTGGGAGCTGAGCATCAAAGCATGCATCCAATCCTAGTGTGTTCTCTTTACAATACCAACATGCTATGGATGTGGTTAGGGAGTTAGTAACTGAGATGTTTCACATGAATGTGAGTGTTGGTTAGTAGGTTTGTGATTTGTCCCTAGATGCATACTCGGGATTGTGTGATGTACTCAATTGCATCTATGTCTATGCACAGTACTTTACATGGTGGGGTCAAGTGGTTTATCACAGAGTTTAACTCTCCAAACTTTATGTGTGAGATGGTTTCGTTTGGCTGCCATAGTGTTCTCATGTTTATGAATCATGTTCTCTTGGATTTGGGACTTTTTGGGCACCCATTTCCAAGTAGTGCTAGGTGTGGTCGCATGTGTGGAGTGTTGGAAAGCAAATGTGTGTTCTAAGGTGCATGATGTGAATGATTTTGATTGGTGCTTCAAGCTTGTTAGCTTATGTGCATGTACTTCATCATGTAAGCAGGTCTTAGGCACCCAGATTTGTCGTGTACTAGGGTCAACCTACATCCAGTGCTTTGGGATGCAAATAGAGATGGTCTGTTTTGGGAGAATTCTGGGACACTCCTTTGTTGTAGTCACGCGAGCAATTGGTTTGGTCCACTGTTGGGGATCTGACACTAGAGCAGAGGGTTGTTCACCCTTGCATACCCAGGTCTACTTCACATTATGATTCCACTTGCTCTGCAATCCCCAATGACTATGCGTATAGCCCTTCTGCTTTCTTTGCTTCATGTACTCGTCATCACCGTTGGAAGAGAAGGGAGTTCCATTAAATCCTTGACTCCTTTGTTGAGAACCTCATCATTCTACATCATGAAGTTTTGGACAAGAACAACATTGTTATCTTCATGTGTACTCCTGGAAGGACCAGGAGTTGGTGCCTTTCCTAGTTCCTTGAGTGCATGATTTTCTAGCTCAATGGTGATGCGATTTTGATTTACCTAGACTTGAAGAAGTCCACTTCTTAGGTTTAGGTTGAGTGCATGATCATAGATCTAGTCTTGACCCAAGACAAGAGGTTCCGTGAGATCCTCATCTTGACACACTAGCACCTTCACTGTCATAAGAATATCTTGAATGTGGGGAAGCTCCACCCACCCCATGCAAGGGGTTTCCACACCTCCCAATCCTATGAGATATGCTTCTATAGGATTGACGCTTAATTGCAATTCTTGACAATAAGAAAGTTTAATAACACCACTGGTTGCACCTGAGTCAATCAAGGCTCTTACAATCCTTGTACTATCTCCTTGTCCTATCTCTAGGGTCACAAAAGGTTGTGGGTCATCTATTCTATGGAAGCATACACTTGATGCTTTGCACATGGCCATGGGATATCTTGGAGCTTCGTAGTCATCAGACCTAGGTTGCTCTCTACCCTATCTTCTCAATTTCATTCGTCAAATGTGTTCTAAGGCTTCTGCATGTGCTTCTTCTCAAACTCGTTTTTCCTCTTCCTTACATTTCTTTGTAGTATTGAGTTACTTTAGCGTTTCCTCTATGAGCAGTTCTTGATATAATTTCACTCTACATCCATTGATGTAACTAGGTAGAACATTGCCTTTTAGGGTGCTAGTTGGATGGCTCCACTTGTTGACATTTTGTTAATGATCATGGGACCATAGCCACACTTCTCCAGCTTCTTTGCATGTTGCTTTAAGGTGTACAATAGGATTGAATCTCCTGCTTTGAATCCCTAGAACTGCTCTCAATCTTGTTTCACGTAGGCGTTCTAGATCAAAGATTCTAGATGAAAGCTCATGGCTGGTCCATTGATGCTCTTGTGATACTCTCAGCGTGGGTATCAAGAAATCTAATGGTAGCACTACATTTTGGCCAAACACCATCTGAAAGGGTGTGGCTTGGAGTACCATCTTATGGGAAACTCGATATGCCCAAAAATCATGGTGTAGCTATTTGTCCCATTAGAGCGTTTATTATTCACCAACTTTGTCAACACATTGCATAGAATCTTATTTGTGCTCTTAGCCTGTCCGTTAGCTTGTGGATGATAGGGGGCTGACTTCTTATGTACTACCAAGAATTCTTGGAGAAGATGTTCAATGAATTCATTCAAGAAGTGTGTGCCTCTATCACTTACTAATTCCATGGGAAAAACATATCTTGTAAATATATTATCAAATAGGAACTTAGATGTGGTATGTGCATCATTCTTTCTTGTAGCCTTCACTTCTACCCATTTAGTCAAATAATCATGGGCAACAATGATGTACTCAGCATGTGAACTCTTAGCTAGGGGATTTATAGGACTGACAAAGTCTATTCTCCACTTAGAGAATGCACGTCCACCCATCATAGGTTTCAATGGCATCTCATCTTTTCGTATCAGATATTGAGTCCATTGAAAAATATCACACCTCTTCAGGTAGGTATGTGCATCCATGTGGAGGGTTGGCCACCAAAGACCTGCAAATAGTATTGCATTGATCACCCTATCTGGTCCAAAGTGCCCCCTTGCTACACCTTGATGAGCTGTCTCTAAGATCTTAAGATATTTGCTCTCATGAACACACAACCTAAGTTATCAATCTTTTCCTCACTTGTACAGAGTACCACCTATGAGTGTGTAATCTAGTGCTTCCTGTTCTAAACTCTTTTGTCTTTCCAATGTCATATCTTGAGGGAATGTTTTCGTCCTTAAAAATGTTACTAATGGTTCACTCCAATCTGGCACTAAAGACACTTGATACAAGGTGGCATGTTCCACTGGAGGTCTAGTGCTGCAGATTGGGCATTCCTTGCACAACTTATGGACATCTGATTTCATGGTTGGCCAATATACCCCTAGCCTTTGTAGAGTCTTTAGGGTTCTATGTTTGGAGTTATGTTGTTCTAGTGCACCTACATGTGCTAATTGCAACCATTTTTCATGTTCCTATTGATCTACACAACAAAATATTATGCCTTGATTGGTGTGCTTATACATACTGCCTACCATTATGTGGTATTTTTGAGATCTCACCACTTCTTTATCTCTTGCTCTAAATACAGGATGTTCGGGTCCAAAGGTTACAATAGGCACTATATTCTTAACCCATTCATGCACTACTTCTAGATTGAACAAATAAGCATCAGGAAGGTCATCTGACACTCCTTGAGGAGACTCTCCCAAAGTTAGGCTAGAAATGTGATCAGCCCTCAAGTGAGTCCTACCTTTCCTAACCACAACTTCAAAGTTGTATTCCATTAGCAAGAGGAACCATCTTACTAATCTGCCAGTATTGCATGACTTGTTCACTAGATAGAGCAATGCTTGATGGTCTATAAAAAATTTAAAACTATTTGCAAGCAAATAATGTCTAAACTTCTTAACTGCATATACCATGCCTAATTCTTCTCTTTATGTAGTGGTATAATTTCGTTCAGCTGCATTCAACTATCTAGTGGCATAAGCAATCGGAAGATCCATATTACCTTCACTAGTAGATTGTGCTAACACACACCCAAAAGCGTAATTGGATGCATCCACATGAACATGGAATGGCTTGTTTTAGTCTGGTGTAGTCAAGATTGGTGTTGAACACAGTCATCTCTTAAGGTCATTAAAGGAGTTTTCACATTCGTCTATCCATTCGAAGTTAGTCAAAAGAACGTACAGAGGCTCTGTAATGATAGCATACATATGAATGAAACGTCGATAATATCCACAATGCCCCATGAAAGCTTGTACATCCTTGACATTCTTGGGCTTCGGTAGCTCTGCAATAGCTCTAACTTTATCCTCATCTATGGATATGCCAATCTTTGACACTATGTGTCCTAGAATCTTGCCTTGCCTAACCATATAAACACACTTCTTTGGGTTTAGGTAGACCTGATATTCTCTACATTTGTCAAAGATTTATTTGAGTTTAGATATATGGGTTTGTCTAATGTTGGAATGAGTGCATAGATCATCAACATAGACTTCTAGGTTTTTCCTCAAGAACTCTTTGAACACATGGCACATCCGCCTTTGGAAAGTAGCTGGTGCATTGGTAAGCCCAAATGGCATTACCTGAAAAGCAACTATATCCCACTATATGGTAAAATCCATCTTATGCTCATCTTTTGGTGCAAAGGCCACTTGATTTTAGCCAAAGAAGCCATCAAGAAAGCTGTATACTTCCTTTCCTGCCACTCTTTCTAATAGATGCTCAGTGATAGGAAGCCGATAGCTACTCTAATAGTGGCTGCATTAACTTTCTTCAAGTTAATGCAAACTCGTGACTTTCCATTCTTTTTGGGCACCGCTACAATGGGGGATACCCACTTAGTGTGCTCAATTTCATAGATAAATCCAGCTTCTACCCTATGATCTATCTCTTCTTTGATCTTGGCTACATAATTGTCATTATATGTGTATGGCTTCTGCTTAGAGGGTTTGGCATATGAGGTCATGGAAATCGTATGTGAGCATATGTCAGGGTCTACTCCTTTTAAGTCTTTGTAGCTCCATGGAAAGACATCTATTTATTCTCTTAACAAGGCAATCAACTCTTGTTCCTCATCCTCAGTCAAGTTATGTCCTATGTATGTGAATCTTTCTTCTCCTTCTTCTATGGTTACAACAACTTTATTTGTTGTCTCTTTGTTATCCTAGGCCTATCCTCTCCTAGGGCTTCTTGTTTTAACATCCTTATCATGACTCTCCTATCTTCTATCTCATACTTCTTGAAATTTTCAGGGACCTCAAGCAAAGATTCCTCCTCATTTCGTGAGGCTTCTCTCTTCTTCCTCTTCTTGCTTTCACTCTTGGCGGTCACCTGTGTAATTAACCTCACATCATTTGTAAGTTATCTGTGCTCTTTGGGGTGAACTTCTAATTCATACAGGAATCCCTCTTCTTTTTTTATTTATTATTGTTATATGTAATACAATAGTATTATGGAGAGGTAGATATGGATGAGGTGGAGAGAAAAATAGAGGCGCGATGATTTGGACCGTCATAGAGTGCTCACACCTCTAGCCATGATGCCACTATAGATACATCAGATCATGCAGATGATCATGATGATGAGGACTTACATGATGATATGGATGATGATGATCAAGATTATTGACATATTACATTGGATATATATTTTACATTGATAAACATATTTCTTTTATATCTATATATTTTCGCATTCCAGTCATGTTTTCAATTCTGTCTATGGTACTAATTGATGAGAAGTCTTATTTGAATGATTTTTATTACTGTTTATGTTTAACATATGATTTATTACTTTAACTATATAATTCATTCGTATTATGTGTGTTTGTATATATGTATATATGTGTGTGTATAAAATGTATGTATGCACATGTAGGTATATATCTATATTTGTGTAAGTGTCTCTATATGCATGTATATAAGTGTATCTGTGTGTGTATATATGTGCATGTAGATATGTTTTATGCATATGCATGTGTGTATGTGTATGTGTATGTGTGTATGTGTGTATGTGTATGTGTGTGTATATGTGTGTATGTGCATGTGTATGTTTATGTGTATGTGTATGTGTATGTGTATAAGTGTATGTATGTGTGTGTGCATGTGTATGTGTATGTGTCTGCATTTGTGTATAAGTGTATGTATGTGTAGGTATATATGCATGTGTATGTGTGTATATATGTGTGTATGTGTATGTGTATGAGTGTGTATATGTATGTATGTGCATGTGTATGTGTAACTGTATGTGTGTATGTGTAACTATATGTGTGTATGTGTGTGTATGTGCATGTTTATGTGTATGTGTGTGTGTATGTATGTTATAAGCAATGCCCTAGGAAGTGGACTCTAACATACATTCCTTCCTTAAAATGACAATTAATGCCTTATTGGTGGATTCTGTCTTTCCGTTAGCTCTTGGATAATAGGCATATGAGGCCATATGTAAAATTCTGTACCTGTTAAAATTTTTTTGTAGTACCTTGTTCAGAAAATGAGGAACTTGGTCTGTACAAATTTCAAGAGGACATCCAAATCTACAAATGATGTGACAATAAAGGAAATCATCCACTATTTGTGTTGTACAATCAAGGGAGGCAATACCTTCAGCCCACTTTGTTGCATAGTCAATGGCGATCAATAGATACTTTTCTCTTTTTGGAATCAATGCAAGGTAGATGGACCCTATTAAATCTAGCCCCCACTTATCAAATGGTTTCCAAGAAGCGAAAATAATCAAGGGGTTGTGCCTCTGCTTCGTTGGCTTGGGTCCACACCTTTGACAGACATCACATGCTTCTCCCCATTCCTCTACATCTCTGAATAATGTAGGCCATCATAAGCTAGCATCAAGGATTCTCTAGCTCATAATGTGTCCTAGAAGGTTCCCACCACCTGCTCCTTCATGTGCAGATTTAAGGATTTCCCTCACTTCTTCTTCTTCCATGCACTTTCTAAACATGTTGCCCTTGCCCTATCTATATAATTTTCCATCAATGAAGGTAAAAGGTCTACTTTTGATTAGCAACCTCTTTCTTTCCACAACACTTGCCTTCTCCGGATACAATCTAGTTTTAAGAAAATTCTTGATGTCATCATACCAACCTTGTGCTCGTACAATGAACAAATTAGCATCTAGAAAATCATCATTTACTCCATTTGCTTGATCCATAGAGCTAATCCTAGATAGGTGGTATGCCATGATATTTTCTCTATGTGGTCTATGGACTAAAGAAAAATCAAATTCTTGGAACAAAAGAAGCCACCTCCATACCCTACCAGTTGCTTGTGGCTTATTCAATAGATATTTGAGCGGTTGATGATCTGTTATGATAACAAATTTCACTCCTAGCAAGTAATGATGAAACTTTTGTACCGTGAAAACCATTGCTAGGCCTCCCTTTCTGTGGTGCTATAATTCTTTTGAGCCTCTGTCAAAATTCAACTGACATACTAAATAGGTCTCTCAAGTTTGTATTCCTCACTATGTTGAGTCAAAACTGCACCGACTGCATATGCACTGGCATCTACATGTACATGAAAACATTTTGACCAATCTGGTGTAATACGAATTGGTGCAGCCACCAATTTGGACCTTAATATCTGATAAGCATTTTGTTCTTCTTCTTCCCACTTAAATGGCACTTCTTTACCTGTAAGTCTAGCCAATGGCCTGTATATCTCTGCATACATTTTTGATAAATTTTCTATGGTACCTAGTATGCCCCAAGAAGCTTTGAATCTCTTTAGGAGATTTGAGTTTAGGTAACTTTAGTATAGAAATAATTTTATCAGGATCTGGGGCCATACCTTTAGGAGATACCACATGTCCCAAGAGAGTTCCTTCTACCACGAGGAAATGAAATTTATTTGGGTTCAACTTTAGTTTAGTCTCCTTGCATCTTTTAAAAACTTTCTACAGCTTTAGTTTAGTCTCCTTGCATTCTACATGTCCCAAGAGAGTTCTTTCTATCACGAGGAAATGAAATTTATTTGGGTTTAGCTTTAGTTTAGTCTCCTTGCATTTTTTAAAAACATTCTACAGCTGTCTCAAGTGATTATCCAAGCAATCCAAAGGGGTCTCCTTGTGAGTGCCTGAAAATGAAGAAAAGTCATCCATGAAAATCCTAAGTGTTTCCAGCAATAAGGGTCCAAAAATGAGGTTGATAGTTCTATTGAAGGTGGTCGGAGCATTTCTGAGTCCAAATGGCATTTTTATGTATACATAGGTGCCCCATGGTGTGATAAAAGCGATCTTTTCCCGATCGTCTGGATGGATGGATATCTGATTGTATCGACTAAAGTCGTCCATGAAGCGATAAAATGCATCTCCAAGCACTTCCTCAATGATCTCCTCTACAAAAGGCATGGGGAATCCTTCTAGAATGGTTACCTTGTTGAGTGCTCTAAAGTCAATGCAAATTCTGATTTTGTTGGTATTATTCTTTGGTACTATAACCATTGGTGAAAGCCATTCTGAGTGTTCCATAGGAACAATGATTCCTACATCCTCCATCTTCTATATTTTCAAATAAACAGCTTCAACATATTTTGGGTTAATTCTATAACTCTTTCCTCTTACTGGTTTACCTCCATCAACAAGAGGAATTATGTGCTCTCCATAATCGGCAGGAACTCCTTCTAAGTCTTTATAATGCCATGCAAAAACATTTGCAAAGTGTGTTAAGAAAGATTTTACCTTTTTAAGCAGCTCATGGTGGCTCCACAACCAAGTGGCCACTAAAACTGGACGATTATTTTCCTGAGTGCCTAATTGAACTTCTTTGACTGGGTTTCTATCCACCAATGTATCTACATGTGCATCTTCAACCCAATTTTCCTCCAATAATATCTCCTGCATCGTTTCATAAGCAGGAGTGTCTTGAATTTCAATGTATTCCCCTTTATCATGCATCCATCTTACAGGGATTTCTTGAATAGAAAAATAACATTGATCGCTAGTATGTTTTACCTTGTCTTTAAGTTTAGTAACTTACTTCCTTTTGGTTGTCATATCCTCATCCTAATTGTATTTGAGGGGTGTCTTCCTCCCCTTTCTGTGGTATGTGATAGGTTCCTCCAATCCATGAACATGAACTTTATCCTCCTATTCTTCATAATCTTCTTCTGTACAAGAATTATCTAGGAAAAGTCCAAAACAAGAGGAAGAGTTGCCTGCTTGAAGCCAATTCAGAATATCTTCTTCCACCTCGAACTCTAATTGCGGTTGGTCCTCTTTTTCTTGTTCCATGAAAATGCCAACTCATTGCATCATGTTGGTGTCCCCTTGGTGATCTGGGTCCTCCTCTAAATATATTTGTTTAAGTTCTTGCCCCCTCTGTTGTACCCACAAAGTGTCTTTACCCCAGTCATGGACAACGCTCGCATGCCTCAGCCATGGTCTTCTAGTCAAAAGGAGAAATCCTCCCTCTACCTAGGGTAGTCTTAATACCACTAAATCCAAAATGAACCTTGTACTTCCAGTGGAACTTTTGGGATCACCCCCATTGGCCTTACTTTGCTTTGATCTACCAAAGTGATGGTGAAGTGGGCTGGTCTGGATGCGCATAGGCCAAGCTTCTCCATGGTATGCTCAAGCATAAAATTTATGCTAGATCCACCATCCACAATGACTCCTTGTAACTTAAATCCCTTAATTATTACTATTATTCTAGGACTCTTATAGTCTCTGAGAGGTGCTTCTTCTACACCCTTCCCATGACCCAAGGTAGTAGTCTTGGCCACTAAGGTGGATGAGGAAGCCTCATCAATAATTTGCACTACTTTAGACCTAAATTTTGCATCCATATTTATAAACTCAAGAATACTAACCATCGTTTTGATTGACTTGAACAATCTTGAACATCTAGATTCCCTAAAATCAATTTTGTTGTTTGATTTCTCAAGCTCCTTGTGGGCCCGACTGTATGCATTCCCAATGACATCATTAGTCTTTGAAAAATCTTCTTTTTGTGTTGGCTCTTCACATTTTGTTGAAATTCCTTTCTCTTGTTTTGCATCTTCATATATATCTGATTTGATCTGATGTACTCCCTGGTCCTTGTAATTTCCAAAAGTACTTGATCCCTAGTTTCGTCCTTCTAGAATTTTCCCTTTATTTCTTGTCTGCATGACCATAGAGTCAATTTCTTCTAATTGTACCACTCTAGTGGATGGTGATTCTACAACATTGACTTCTATTGCTCCTTGATTATCTAGCAAGATCATTTGCAGATGGGGCCTAGATGTAGATGCTTTGTTTTGCAACAATTTGTATAATGATCCGTGGCATCTATGCAATTTTTGTAAGGGGGGGCATTTTCTGGCAGGGTGCATCTACTCTGGTAATGTCCACACTCTCCGCACCTAAAACAAATAATTGGCCTTCTAGTCCCATTTCCTTAGTTACCTCTAGGTCATTGGTTATAGTTTTTACCTTGGTTGGGATGCTGCCATTACATTGGTTGAGAGTTGAGCATCTCCTTGTGCCCAATAAGGTTGTGCAGGCATCCCTCTTGAGTGACAATCATGGGCCTGATAACCAGCTTTCTTGCATAGCTGACAAGTTACACTTAAAAGTGGGACACTCACTTACCACATGACCCTACTTGATGCACATGGTACACCACCACTTTTGATGCCACCTCCCCTGAGTTCCTGCAACTCCTATCCAAGTTGCGCAAGCTCTTCTGCTTGGGCTTCCTTTTCCTTTTGTATCTTCAATGCTTCAAGTTCTCACCTCAATTGAGTTATTGCACTCTCCTCCTCTTTGTGGAGTTTATTCCTTTTTAAGCTCTCAAGCTCTTTCCTTAGCTAAATTACTAGGTCTTCAAGTTTTGTAGAATATGATAAATTTGAAGAGCTTTTCCCATAGTGCTATCTAATTTTCTCCAATCTTGTATCTCTATTGATAAATTCTTCTATTGTTGCTGTCGGTAAAACTAACTCCTTTATTTTACATTGTGTTGATATGGGAAGTGGTTTAGCCAGCCACTCCTTGATAAAAAAAATCATGGGGAGGGTTTGGTAGTTTGGCCATTAATGCCTTGGCTTTGGTAACAAATTCAGGGAAGCTCTCCCCAAGACCTAGTCTTGAATTTTCTAATTCTTCAATAACATTTTCAGTTGTGTTCCCTTGTTGGAACTGTGTCCTAAATGCTTCCTTCATCAAGTCCCATGTGGTGAAATGGTTGTCAGCGAATTGACTAAACAATTTGTCTGCTAGCCCTTCTAATGCTACAGAGAAAATAATAAACAATGCATCTTCTCTTCCCATTAGATCCTTGTCTTACATAAGGCTAAGAATCTCCTAATGTGCTCATCTCAGTCTTCTTGTGCTAATCCTCTGAAGATGGAAGTTTGATATTCAATCTAGAAAGTAAAGTTTCCAAATGTACCTCGGCTTCCATATTCTTTACTGATGATCTCAATGACAATGGACTAGTTGATATTCGAATAACCTTCCTTCTTATTGTTTTGCAAGGGACCCTCAAGCTTTGAGGCCACATTGTGGTCATGACCTGTTCATACTCCTCTTAAGTAAAGATAATTCCAATGGAAGAAAGATTACCTCTTAGGCTAGTACACTATTGCTAGTACCCTTGCACTCTTCTACACTTTGCAAATACTGCTTCTCCTATGCTCAAGCCTCCTTGGGTCCCACCGTGCGTGCCAAATTTTATTAAGGGATTCTTGTGCAGAAAGGGACTTGAGTGTTTGTAGGAGAAGGAAGAAAGTAAGAAGAGAGATATAGACATTGAAACTTGTGTAGATTGATTATAAAGGGAAAATCACAATAACGATGTACAACACAATCTAAATACTCTCTATGCAATATCTCAAAGAGTGCACAATCAACAAAGTTACAAAATACCCAAGGTTCTTTTTGCCGCCAACCTTCTCTGCACCAGACTTCCACCTTCTCCAAGAGCTTGCACTTGTGCACAGCTTTCACTCAAACTTCCAATAGGGGGAGGGATGGACACCTTATGTGGATGCACACACACTTCAATGGGACCTTGTGATCCTTGACTGCATTGCTTAGCACTCCTCTACACACACACCTAATTCACACTTCTTGCACACCTTGCACTTTCTTCTTTGCATCGCACACTCACTGTATGTCTCTTGCTCTCCTCTCTCCTAGTGTACACTATGCTCACCTTGCTTGTCTAACCAAGAATAATGCATGCCTTGAGTTGAGTGAAGATTCACGTACACTCCTAACTGATAGAGTATCTTGGTGCTCACTTTTATGTCCCAAAATTGTGTCCAAATGTGGGCAACCAATGAATCCTTGTTTTGTCTTGTAGTGACTTTAGACTAAACAAAAAATTTAAACGGGGGTCATACTTTCACTTTTTCATACTCTTCCTCTTCACATGTCTTCACATTTTTCCCTTCAATTTTTCAAATGTGTACCTAAGGGAGGGTTCACCTGAACCTTCCAAACACTTTTGAACCTTAGAGAAATCACAGAAAGACAATATACAACCTGCATCCACTTTCAGTAAAACATAACCTTTCTGAACAAATTGATTGTGCACTACCTCTGCACCTTGACAACTGAACTTTGAACCCTTTGACCTTGACCATATTGACTTTGACCTTGACCATCTTGACTTGGATCACTTTGACTTTGACCTTTTGAATTTGATCGTATTGACTTTGACCAATATGACTTTGATGGGCTCAACAGACAACAAACCAATAGGCTGAAGAAAGAAAAAGAATATTCAAAGAACATCTACTCTTAAAATGGATGATGTAGATATTCTTGTTTACGATTTTTCCTTGATAAAAACAAGACACTTGAGGAAAGAAACCATCAATATGATAAAGCAAAAGCTTCCAGATGTATGCGGTACAACTAATCATAGGCAAACAAGAAGATTGGTGCATGATCCTGGAGAATTTGGTATGTACTTGGATGAAGATAGAGCTCTTGTGGATATAGAAGAAGAAGAAGAAGAAGAGAGCTGTTAGTCTCAGACTGAATCAAGTGCATCAAATGATGGGGGTGTAGACATAGATCAAGAAAGTTGTGAATTGAGTTGAAAATACAAACATTTTTAGTGCTTATATATGTTGGAGATAGACGTCTACGGAAGCACGCGAATAGCACAAGGAAGAAGAAGAAGCTTGGAGCGCAACACACAATACTAAATGTATTACTAGAGAATGTACAAAGATAAGTAGCCCATTAGGGCAATAGGCATATATACAAGCCGGGGGAAAAAACCTCCTAAAGAGGGAAAAAAGTGCCCTGGCGGTCCTAGTGTATTCACACACATCACTACCTAAATATATCAACAAATCCCCCCTGGGAGTGATGCGGTGAACAAGGAGGTAGCACTCATGTATAAGGAAGTGCCAAGCTATGTAGAAATCACTCCACAAAAGGAAGTAAGCCCAAAGCTTTGCGGAAAACTTCAAAATTCTCCCTAGGCAGAGCCTTCATGAAAAGGTCTGCAATGTTCTCCTGCATGGGCACATATGCCAAGCTGATCTCCCTAGCAGAGAACCTCTCTGTGACATAGTGATAATGCACCTCAATGTGCTTAGTGCGAGCATGGAACACAAGGATCCTCACAACTGCCAATGCGCTCTGACTGTCACTGAAGATGGTGGTGGTAGAAGAGTGGACAACACCCAAATAAGCCATTAGGCATCTGAGCCACACACACTCAATAGTCGCTGTGAAAGCTTCCCTATACTCAGCGTCACAACTGGAAGTGGCCACAGTAGGGTGCTTCTTGCTCAACTAAGATATACGTGAGCTACCAAGCATGAAGCAAAAACCACTGGTGGACACACGAGTGTCATAGCAACCAACCCTATCTGAGTTAGAAAAAGCATGCAAATCTAGCGGTAGTGATCCCCCCTTGGGATAAAACAACCCAAGTAGCCGAGTACCACTCAAGTAGCGAAAGATGCGCTTAACCGCCTTCCAATGCGTGACTCCTGGGCAATGCATAAACCTGCTCATCTGTGAGACAGCAAACTGAATATCTGGCCGAGCAATGCATAACTAAGTCAAGAATCCAATAGCCTACTGATAGAGAACAGTATCAAATGCAGCTCCAGCATCATGAAGACTCAATTGTAAACCTGTCTCCATAGGAGTGGCAATAGGCTTACAGTCGTCAAGGCCAAAACGATGCAATAATGTGTCAATATATTTTGTTTGACACAAAGCCATTCCACCATCAGCTTGCATAAATTGAATGCCCAAATAGTGATGCAAATGCCCCAAATCAGACATCTCAAATGAGGCATGCAAATCAGCCTTGAAATCAGCAATATGCTTCTCAATAGGACCAGTGAGCAGCATGTCGTCAACATAGACAACAATGATCAGAAGCACATCATTAACACGCTTAACATATAAGGTGCTTTCAGTTGGACTGTTCTCAAAACCATGTGCAACCAGATAGGCATGTATCTTCTCATACCAAGCACGTGGTGCTTGCTTTAAACCATATAATGCCTTCTTTAACCTACACACATGGTTTCCATGCCCTTTCTGCGCAAAGCCACGAGGCTGAAAAACATACACTTTTTCATGCAAGTCACCATTCAGAAACGATGTTTTAATATCCAACTGATGTACATTCCTACCATGATGGGATACAAGTGCACAAATGCTCCGATTAGTAGACATACGACATGTCGGTGCAAAGGTCTCATCAAAATCAATGCCTCTTTCCTGCGCATAACCCTTTGCAACAAGCCTAGCCTTATACCTGTCAACTGTACCATCACGTTTACGCTTCAGCTTGTATACCCACTTAGTGCCAATGGCCTTTTTGCCACGAGGCAAGTCACATAAAGACCATGTACCCTTCTTCATTATAGCATCATATTCAGATTGCATAGCAGCCATCCAATTTTTTGAATTCTATGCTTCATCAAAAGAAACAGGCTCATTCTCATCATAGAGACTAGACCTAGCCATAGCATAGCAATCTGATGCAAAGGAGGCACTATGAGAGCTTGAACAAGTACGATATGATAAAATTGCATCTAATTTGCTGTCACTCAAAGTTTTCACCAGCCATTTTGGCATAGTTTTTTCCTGCTCAATATCAGCTCTCTCATCAACAAGTGCATCATGTAAATGTGCATCAGAAATTGAATGATCTGCATCATCATATGAAACCTGCAAAGGCTGAGAAGTTGCCTCATTAGGACCAGCACTAGACTGTCCACCTGTAAAAAGAGGCATCAAAGTATCATACATGTCTTTGGAGCTAACAGATGTCTCCTTAGTACATTAAAGCAATGGCTGAATAACATCTTCCACAAAGATAACATCACGGCTAACCAGAATGCGTTTAGTTTGTGGATGATACACACGATAGCCTTTACTTTCAGAACTTTACCCAACAAAAATACATTTTACTACCTTATCATCCACTTTTCTGTGATGTTGTTCAGGCACTAGTGTATATGCCAAACAACCAAAAACACGCAGATGAGCAACAGATGGCTTGCAGTCATGCCAAGCCTCATATGGAGTGATAGACTGCAGCGCTTTAGTGGGACACTTGTTCAGTACATATGCCGCACACATGACAACCTCAAGCCAGAAACTATGTGGTAAAGCCTGACTTTTGACCATGCACCTCGCCATCTCCATGAGTGACATGTTCTTTCATTCAGCAACTCCATTTTGTTGAGGTGTATATGGCACTATACACTGGTGTTTTATCCCATGTTCAACCAGAAATGCATTAAAATCAGAAGACATATATTCCCCTCCTCGATCAGAACGGAGGGTCCCCATTTTTTCATGTTGACACATTTTCAACCAAAACCAAAAACTGTTTGAAGCACATGAACACTTCAGACTTTGCCTTCAATGGATATACCCATGCATGCCTAGAAAAATCATCAATGAAAGTCACAAAGTAAAGATAATTCCCAAAAGAAGATGTCTGCATAGGACCCGAGATATCACTATGTACAAGTTGCAATTTCTGTGTAGCCCGAACTGAACCATCTTTTGGAAAGGAGGAACACTGCATTTTGCCCAAAATATAGCCTTCACAAACATGTTTTCCAGGGGCCTCAAGTTTGGGCAAAGAGGACACCATTTCAGATTTCTGCATGCGTAGCAAACTAGCGAAATTCAGATGACCAAAGCGTGCATGCCAAAGCTTTGCATCTGACATAGCGTGAGAATCATTTACTGCACATGCCAAATCATTTTTAGATCTTTCATAGTCTATGAGCTTATACAGCCCACGACATAAAATGCCAGAAGCAATAATCACATCGCCATTTGACAGATCATGAACTGTACACCTATCATCAACCAATTTTACAACCAAGCCAATCTTGGCTAATACAGAAACTAATAACAGGTTCTTCTTGATCCCTGGCACAAATAAAGGATCTGACAAAGTGAAGCTATCAATGCATGTGCCTGGGCATCTCTACCATCCCAGCGAATCTGGTCTGCAGTAGGTGCAGCAGAAATAGCAACACGAATAGGAATCTATGGAATATCATCTTCAACACCATCTTCATCAGCTCCAGCATTGTATTTGCAGTACCTGTAGTCAGAGGTGTAACAACACGTCTTTCAACACCCTACACAATGTTCCACAATCCTTTTGCAACCAACACATGTCACATCATATAAGCCCATAACGGGTAGTTGGTACCATCCAACTTATCCTCAACAGCCAACATATGGAATACATCACTACTTTCAGCCATGGTCGGTGACTAAAATACCTTGATGCAAAAAATGGACTGAATCTCAAAAAGTTGAACGGAATTGCCCACACGAATTCTACTAGACCTGTAGCAGACTTCGAGACGCTTATACTGGCGAACAGAAATTGGTATATACCTTTGGCACAAAAAGATGAAATAGCCTGCACAAGCTCTGTGATAGTGCATTCGGAGGCCGAAACGAGCTCAGATCGCAATTTCGGCACCACGAAACAAAGCTGTTTTGATCTCGGAAACACGCTGAGTATGCTCACCAAAATTTGTGTGATTCTGAGACGGCAAATGGAGGAGTGTCGACGGCACCCTAGATGAAGCGACGACCTACTCTGATACCAATTGTTGGAGATAGACGTCTGCGGAAGCACGCGAACAACACAAGATAGGAGAAGAAGCTTGGAGCACAACACACAATACTAAATGTATTACTAGAGAATGTACAAAGATAAGTAGGCCATTAGGGCAATAGGCATATATACAAGCCGGGGGAAAAAACCTCCTAAAGAGGGAAAAAAGTGCCCCAGTGGTCCTAGTGTATTCACACACATCACTACCTAAATATATCAACAATATAAATGCTCCTAAGTGTTTTGCTTAACAAAATCATGTTCTACAACAATTTTGAATAACTATCCAATATCCACCATTGAAAACATGTTCAATGTTTAATTTTTGTATAAGCTTTTTTATCACTTTTAAATTTTTTATCTAGATTTTGGACATCAATATTAAATTGAGTGAAATGTTGGCCACATCTTAAGCGCTTTTTTTTAAGAAATGACAAAAAAATGTCAAAAAATATGGTTTCACTTGATTTTTAAAATATGCGTATATTGGTATAAAGGGTTTTCAAACATAAGATGCAATTTTCTTGATTTTTGTTACGTGGAGAACTCCTAGGAGAGAGGTGTGAACCACCTCTTAGCCTTTATTAGACGGGTTTACACATGAGTGCCAAGTGGCACCCATCTATGTAACCATTTGGGAGTACTCTTATGAGGGAAGAGGGATTTAATAGATACAATATGTGGCTGGGTAGCAAGATGTATGATCGAATCTCTGTGTGCTATTCGAGTTTATAGCCAGAGAGCACTTTCATCTTCTGCATCGAATCCCATGCTAGAGTACACCAAACTGGGGGAGTCAAAGGAGCTTAACATTGGTATCTGAGCCAACCATCGGTACACACTACCCACACCAAGCCCACAAAGGAGCCCGACAGTAGTTGCGCACCTGTGTATAGGAGAGCCAAGCACCTCAAGCCATGAAGGGAGAGAGGGAACTCTCTTCTCCTCTTCGCCTCCTCTTGGGTGAAGAAAGAGAGCTTCTAGCCTCTTATATATAGTCCAAAAAAGGTGCTACAACCCCATATGTGGGATAATCAGAGCTCGTCGAATACTATTGTTTGCAAGTTTGGGGAAAAAGCCTTGGAGGAGGAGGTAAAGTGAAAGTTTTTTTGAGTTTTTTCTTAAACGTTGGGGGAGAAAATTCATGCTTTGGATCAAGGGCTTGGGAAGCCATGACATACATATATCCTATGCTATGGATATTGGGTATGGGTGAGTGGATTTGCTTGAGAAGCTTCACATTCTTAGTTTTGGGCTTCCAAAGTCACCCCTTTATGAAGGATTGCTTTTCCACTTCCTAGCATTGATGTACCTATCTTCTCTGGACCGTAGCTTGGTGATATGACATCAGATTTGAGAAATCTTGTCATATTATGAAGTTAACATTTCTAAGATTTTGTTTGCAACAAATGATGATTGATTTGGACAAGATTTGGTCAATCAAAATCCCTCTATAGCACTTTAGTAGAAAGTAAGCGGCCACTTCCAGGCCTAGTTTTTCATCATTTGAAATCCAAAGCAACCTTATTTACTTGGGATAGCTTTATATCTTTGAATTATAGTGCTAGAATACTTATTTTTGACTGGTGAGGACTGGTGACACTCAAAAGTGTTTCAATTTAACTCAGTTTGTCCATTTGAGGCTATTGCTATATGATTTTGGCATCATTCTTATTGTTTTTTGGTGATTAGAACCTCCTTGGGCCAACCCGACATTTTGAATTTTCATTTGGGCTTGGCAAGGATTGAAGATCAGTGCCTTCATGATTCAAAGGTCGCTTGGATTTAGCTTCCACAACTTCATTTTGTGCCAAGTAAGTGCTCTAGTTTCATATTTCTCTTCTTCTTGCATATTTAAATTTTACTTCCATTATTTTCACATACTCTAGTTAGTAAATGGGGGGGAAGTGAAACATGGATTCCAAAGGGAAACAAATAGTAGAATACACTTTTCCATCTAAAGAACAACTAGAGGACCCAGATCATAGGATGGAAGAGGTAGAGCTTGAGCAAGAAGTTGAGGGAAAGCTAGAGGGAAAAGAGCCTCAACAAGAAGAGTATACTTATGAGGAATTTTTAGATGAGATTGTGACTCATGAGCAATTTTCAGACCTAAAAGAATAGACCCTTAGGCTAGAGAGAGACATAAGTAGTATGACATCTCTCATTGAGCAGCTTAAGTCTCAAATGATCTCACTTAGACACGTCACCTCTTTCCTAGCTAGGAAGGAAAGAGAGACTCCTAGTCTTCCTCTAGAGATGACTAGGAAAGATCCTTCTTTTCCTAGTAATCATAAAGGAGAGAGCTCTAGGGAAGCTCCCCTCCTAAAAGACTTGAAGCCAGCTACCTTTATGGGGGAAGATCGAGATAGAAAAAAGGATGCAATATACACTTTTTTACAAAAGTGGAATGACTTGCATCAACTGAAGGGCACCCCACCTGAGTATCATGTACTAGAGGTGAGTCTCTTGCTTGTCTCGTGTGCTTATAAGTGGTGGATGTGTCTCAAGGAGGCAAAACTCTATCTCTACATATTGGGCTCGGTTTGAAACTCTTTTCTTAAAATGGTTTCTTCTTGAGAATGAGGAGGAGAGGAATTGGGATGAGTGGGATAGGATCACCGAGAGAAGTAGGCCTTTGACGGTCTACATATCCCACTATAGGGAGATCATTTTGAAAATTAAGGGCTTGAATGACTTCTAGAAAAGTAAAGGGTTTGTTAGGGGCTTAGATAAAGCCATTAAGAGAGAGGTAAGAAGAAATGCACCAAAGATGTTTGAGGAGGCGATCAAGTATGCCTAGATTTAGGAGGACCATAACCATCCTCAATACACTCCTATGGAGAGGGTTCAGCCCCTCAAACCTCTTAGTATTACTCAGTAAGGATATTCCGAATGGGAAGTGGGAGAGTATCTCCATGGACTTTATAGTTTGATTACCTAAGACATAAAGAGGGCATGGCTCTTTCTAGGTAATTGTGAATAGCTTAACCAAAATGGCTAGGTTTATTCCGACATGCACTACAATGAACACACCTAAGTTGGCTAGACTCTTTGTAGAGAACCTATACCGGCTATACACTCTTCCTTTAGACATAGTTTCTGATTAGCATACGAAGTTTACTAGCCACCTTTGGAGAGCGGTCTTCAAAAGGTTGCATATGAAACTTAGCATGAGTATGGCCCAACATCCACAATCAGATGGGCAAACAGAGAGGGACCAAATCCTAGAGGATATGCTTTGAGCATATGTGAATGAAAGGCAAACTAATTGGGAAGAGTACGTACCTATAGTAGAGTTTGCATACAATAGTGCCAAACACTCTTCCACTGGGCATAGTCCATTTATGCTTATGTATGGGTTTTAGCCAAGAGCTCCTTATGCAGTAGGATTGCAGAATAAGAAAGTTCAAGCTGCAAAGGGCTTCTTGGAAGAGATGAATGATATGCTTAGGCTTGCTAAGGACAACATTAGGAGAGCTCAGGATAGGGCTAAAGCCTATGCTGACCCTCAAAAGAGAGACAACAACTTTGAGGTAGGAGAGCAATTATATCTTAGAGTTTCATCTAGATCTGAAACCATGAAGATCGAACTTGTCCAAAACTATCTCCTAGGTATTGTGGACCTTTCCAAATACTTAAGAGAATAGGAAAGATGGCTTACCAGCTCCAACTATCATAGAATAGTCAAATCCATCTAGTTTTTCATGTTAGTCGGCTTAAGAAAAGGTTGGGTGAATATGACAACCTCATTCTAGACAATGAGGTAGTAGAGCCTATTTCTATTCGGTCTATTCCACATGAGCCTGAGAGCATCCTACACACTCAAGAGAAACGGACAAGAAGTCACTTATATAAAGAGTGTCTAGTAAAGTGGAAAGATAGTTTAGAAGATAGTGCCACATGGGAGGGGGTTAGCACCCTTCAGAGATGGTTTCCAAGTTTTAGATCCCAAGAGTCTTCTTCAGGGGAAGGATACGGGGAGATAGCATCGAGATATGACCATGTACATGAGGTACATGGGGATATAGTGGGAGTACTATTCGATTGATTCTCTCTTCAACTACGACCTTCCAAAACCATTTTTGGGGACAAAAATTGAATTAAGGGGAAGGACATGTTACGTGGAGAACTCCTAGGAGATAGGTGTGAACCAGCTATTAGCCTTTATTAGATGGATTCACACATGAGTGCCAAGTGGCAGCCATGTGTGCAACCATTTGGGAGTACTCTTATGAGGGAAGAGGGATTTTTTTGGGTGTGCCACCTACGACGATCGCGCTCCATCAACACACAGAGAAGTCCTCTGCACGATGGTGCTCCATCAACACACAAAGAAGTCCTCTTAGTTCGCCTCCCAACCTGCCGAGCCTCTTGCGTGAGTCTTCATGAGACTCTCCTCTAAGTCTCTTCTCTGATTCCCGTGATAAAAGAGATAATCAAGACTTTTCTCTTCTTTCTTTTACCAAATAGATATAATGTCTCTAAGGAGGCCATGTGGCATTTATGTCACCTCACCCAAGAGGATATACAACCATAATATGACATTTCCTTCCCCTTGAAAGCATTTTGTCCTCGAAAATGTAGATGAAATGTCCGTAATGGTAGAAGAAAGTGCTCGGACTCCCCTGAACCCCATGTACTCTATGTACATGGTCATCTCTTTGTGTTGTTTCCCCATATCCTTCCCCTTAAGAAGTCTCGTATGAGATCATCTCAAAGGTGGAAAACCGTCTGAGTGGTGCCTACTATCTCCCATGAATACTGAACTTCCAAATTATCACTCCCATAACATATAACATCACCAAAATGACCTAAGTCCATATGATGTATCCTCTGTGGAGTAATAATATAAAACGCAAGTGTAAAGTGCCAAACTCATAAGCTTGACCATACCATAATGGAGATAGTAAACCATAGAATCCTATGAAAATATAGAACAAAGTCCCATAACAAGTTGACTCTAAACCCATCTAAGGCTAAATGATAGATTGTCCTCATAACACTCTAGGTCTTCCTAACCTTGAGTGTGCTCACAAGTAATAGTTTCCTCTAAACTACCTTGTGACTATGCAATTCCATCATCTAGCTTATGGCAATAAAATGAAATCTCTACATTTCACCAACCAAGAAGTCTGTGGTTTTTCATCCATTACCTTTGGACTAAGTTCTATTGGAAGAACATCTATTGGCACTTGTGCAAATGCAGTAAGAAAAATTTCGACAGTATTTCCCCAAGAAATGGAATCTCAAAAAAACTAACCATAAGCTCAGTGGCACACAGGCCACCCAACAACATAGGGCTTGACAGGCCCATGGCATGCACGCCATAAACTCATATGAATTCCATAACCTGCAAAAATATAAGAGCAATTGCTAGCAATAATTCTCTGTGTTGCATAGCCATATACTTTCTGCAATCTGCTTTCCTGCAAACAATCAAAAAGTGTACTTCTCGCTTGTCGATCCATACTTTAGAATTTAAACAATGATCAACATTTAATGTATGCAATCCAATCTATGCATGTACATACAGAACATGCCATAACATAAATAAAATGCCTAAAAGCATAAAGCATATGTCCCTGAGTAGTTTGGTTTTGGAATTGCATGCATCCAATCGTTCTCGACAAGCTTTGAGACCTCTGCACCTTCCTCCTCAGGTCCTAATATAAACTTTGAAGTGTTCGAAAACATCGGAGCACTTCCCAAAACATAAAGCATGGTCAAATGATTACTAAAATAATGCAGAATTAGTCAAAAAATGCATTAGTAATCCTTCTTTAAACCTGCAAAAACCACTTTAGGACCTGCAAATGTTCATAAACTGAAATATATAGCATGTGCAAAGAGCTTGAAGTGAAATTACTCAAATCACCTTCCTGGTTTGTAAAATATGGCTCCCGGAAGGTAGTCACCAAAAACTGTTCAGACTTTGCAGAGCTGTATAGACCTGCAAAAATACTTATTTTCCAAAATTTCTTTTCATAAACTGAAAATAGACCTTGTGCTCTTCAAAACGAGCCATATCACGTCCAATTTGGAGTTTTCTAGCCCAAGATATGGCCATTCCAAGTGGGACATGCCAAACTAGTGGACTGTTGGAGGGGCTGGAAAAAGTGTGAAAATGTGATTTTTGGGGTGCCCCAAAGCATTCTTCCATCAAGCAAATGCTAAAATTCTCTCCATAACCTCAGAGAGTGGTATATGAAGATGCATGGGCCCTTTTTCACCTTTCCAAATCCTCCCTTCGTGCATGCTAATTCGTTCCCCAAAAGAGGCCTAAATCAAGATTTTTACTTTCATGTAAAACTTAAATGGGAGCTCTTAGCAAGCTTCTAATCCACTCTAAATATGGATTTCTCTTGGATTTTATACAATAATCCATGGGAAACCTCTTAAATGATCTTTATTCTTACTCCTAGAAGTGGAGTTTGACAAAAGTTAACATATAAATTTTTTCCAAAAAGTGCGGGAAGGGGGTCTTTGAGGAATTAAAATTCCGCCTTAACTTATCATTTTGATGAATCTAATGATTTGCCTAAGAAGTCCATATGCCATACTCTCAGTATATATTTTTTCGTATCCATCCATAGCTATTGCACCTCTTTTTCCCTCTTCCAAAATGGGAATTTCTTAGATTGAGGTGCTGAAATTTTTACTCCAACTGTGATGGAAGGGGGTCTTGTGGAGCTTCAAACTCCCATCATACTGAGGTATATTTTGTATTTCTTGATTGTATATTGACGTCAATACACTAGACTATAGGTGTGCATGATTTTTCCTACCAAACCAAGAAAAGTCCCGCTTCATTTCCGTTCCCCAAAATGGTTACTAGTCAAAAATAGCTCCTGAAATTTATGTGAAAATCATGAAAACATGCTATTTTGAAGGCACCTAAAGCTTATACTTTCTTGTAATTTGAGGGAATTGTTGACCTTAGATGAGAGTATACATCTCATACTCTCCATACATGTAACTTCCCTCCAAAATTTTGGCCTTCAAACCCTTCCTTGCCCTTCTCTCAAAGTGAAATTTTTATCTTTTAATTTCTAGAAATAGCAAAAATTTCATACCTGTGTAAAAACTAGGGAGCTTGCTTCCCTCCAATACTCACAAAACCTCTTGGATGGTTCTACCAAGAAGAGCTCCTTCTCCACTTCGGGCAAGCCGATGGGCACGAACTCCTCTATGTCGCTTGGAGAGAATGCTTTCACACTATTAACAAGATAATCCTTCTTCGGTTGTACATAGCTGAGAAAGATACCATTATTCTCTTTTGAACCAAGAAGGACCTCATGGGAGGTTTTCTACGCCTCCTATTTGCTTTATAGGTACAAATTGATGGCCGCCTCCCTCTGTATTGTGGTCACATATGTTATTGCGCGATGTGTAGTACATGTATTAGGTGTTGGCTTCTTGGATAGAGTGGCTGCCTCTTATGGAGGTGGCGTTGGTTCAAATCCCCAGCCCTGCAGCGGATGTGCGCCTCTGATCATAGGCTCTGATACCAATTTTGCCTGTGCCACCTACGACGATCGCGCTCCATCAACACACAGAGAAGTCCTCTTAACGATCCTGCTCAATCAACACACAGAGAAGTCCTCTTAGTTCGCCTCCCAACCTACCGAGCCTCTTGCGTGAGTCTTCATGAGACTCTCCTCTAAGTCTCTTCTCCGATTCTCGTGATAAAAGAGATAATCAAGACTTTTCTCTTCTTTCTTCTACCAAATAGATATAATGTCTCTAAGGAGGCCATGTGGCATTTATGCCACCTCACCCAAGAGGATATACAACCATAATATGACAGATTTAATAGAGATAGTACGTGGCAGGGTGGAAAGATGTATGATCGAATCTCCTTGTGCTATCTAGGTTTATAGCCAGCAAGCACTTTCATCCTCTGCATCGAATTCTGTGCTGGAGTACACCAAAATGAAGTGAGTCACAAGAGCTTAACAATTTTTGTATGAGGGTGTTCTCTTTTTACAACATAGTTCTCATTTGTTACGACTCGGTATATTCCGTTCTCTTGTAGAAAAATTGAAAATACTTTAGAGAAGTGTCCTCCTCTATCATCAAACCTTAAGGTTTTGATAGACCTTGTTGTTTTGTTTTTTACTTCAACTTTGAATTGCTTGCACATATAGAACACCTCTTGTTTTTACTTAATAGAAAACAACCATACATTTATTGTGTTAGCATCAATGGAAGTGACAAAATTTTGATTACCAATCATTAAAAACTCTTAGTTAGGTCCCCATGCATTCACGTGTATCAAGTACAAGACATTTATGGCCACATAATTTCTCCTTTTGATTCTTGAATGGTTGTCTCATTTGCTTTTCTAGCTAACAAGCTTCACATAACTCCCCATCAGAGTTCGGATTTGTGACCTGCATTTTATCTTTGTTGAGGTTCATACCTTGCCAGTTTTGAGTTATTTGTTGCAATTCCAAGTAAGAATGACTTGTTTTGGCATGCTTTAGGCTAAAGATACACTTGATGGGACCAGCTATCCAATGTCTTCTCACATGCTGCAACATTTTTCTTATGCAAAACAACTATGGAACATTGTGATAGATGTCAACAAGCGACCTGATGGTTCTTCTACTACGTAGAGCATTGGAATAGATTTAGGTTCTTCTTGAAGTATAGTGATTATGCCTTCTCCACCTATGCAAGAGAAACTTAGATGGGATGGAAAAGATGCTCAAGTCCGTTCATTGATTTGTCCTTCTATGAACTGTGGCATATGTGGAGAGTACACACGCAAAAGCAAAATGAAAAGAAGAGTGTACTCACAAAAGAAAGAGTGTGAGAGACTCAATGTGAGTAGACCAAGAAATGGGTAAACTCACATGGATTAGAAGTGAGCTTGCGAAGAGCATGCAGTAGGATCCTCAAGCTTCTAACCAAGTACAAAAGGAGGGAGAGGCCCTCCTTGTATAGATTTGGGAGGGTCTCTCCAAAGTACATCTCATGTGGGATAATTCCCTCAAAGGCGAATGAATACAATGGTAGAAACAAATGGCAAAGTACCCAAATACAAAGTATATAATATAAAATGGAAGGATATAATACAAAGGATAGAGTTGACATAGAAGAGGCTAAAAATATGCCTAAATGGTTGGCATATACTTTGAGAGATAGCAAAATAGATGCACCTTTGTCATATCATACATGCTCATGCTCTCATAGTGCTTCTTTGCTTTAGACTGCTATGGAATGGTTACCTCTAGTCTTGTGATGAGAATGATCCTTTTTTTATGCACAAAATTCAAAAATTTGGATGGCTGTTATGCAACCCAAATATGATGGGATTATAAAAAATAATACTTGTCCTTTATGTGATTTTCCTCCAAGAAAAAGGACCATTGGCACTAAATGGGTATACAGTCTAAAACATAAGCCTGATGGAATAGCTTGATAGGTATAAGGCTAGGTTTGTTACCAAAGGTAATTATAAAGAGAGCGGCATTGATTTTGATGATACCTTTGCTGCCACACGGGTTTGAATGATAATTGTTCATAGCATTTGTGCACTTGTAGCTCATCACAATGGAATGTACATCAAGTGGACATAAAAAAATCAGTTTTGAATGGCAACTTACATGAAGAAGTGTATGCATTTCAACTTGGTGGCTTTGTACAGAAAGCACATGAAAAAAAGTGTGCAAGTTGAAAAGGAATTATATGGTTTGAAGTAAGCAGTATGTGCTTGGTATGAAAAGATACATGCCTACTTGATTGCACACGGGTTTGAGAATAGTCCAACTGAGAGCACATTATATGTTAAGCATGTAGGGGATGTACTTCTGATCCTTGTATATGTTAATGACATGCTACATACTAGTCCTAATGAGAAGCATATTACTAAATCTAAGGTTTATTTGCATGCCTCTTTTGAGATGTTAGATTTGGGGAATTTTCATCATTATTTGGGCATTTACTTTATGCAAATTGATGGAGGAATAGCTTTGTGTAAAAAAAAAATAAATTGACACATCATTGCAGCATTTTGGCCTTGAAGATTGCAAACCTATTGCCACTCCCATGGAAACAGATCTACAATTGAGTCTTCATGATGTTGAAGATACATTTGATATTGTTCTCTATTAGCAAGCTATCGGATCTTGATTTATGTGTGCATAGCATCATCTGATTCAGTTTGTTGTCTCTTAGATGAGGAGGTTTATGCATTGCCTAGATGTGAAGCATTGGCAAGTGATTAAGCACATCTTTTTCTATTTGAGTCGTACCCAACTACCTTGGATTGTTTTATCTCAAGGGGAATCATTATCGCCAGATTTACATGCTTTTTTTTTTAGTCATACTAGGATGGTTGCTATGATATTGGTGTGTCCACTAGTGGTTTTTTCTTCATGCTTTGTAGCTCATGCATATCTTGGTTGAGCTAGAAACAACCTACTATGATCACTTCTAGTTGTGAGGTTGAGTATAGGAAACTTTCAAAACAAGTCACTACAAGGAATACAAGGCCATAGTGATGGTTAACAAGACACATTTTCATCGCTACATGATCGTGCATTTTGTTGGATTGGAAATCAAATGCACACTATTGTCGAAACAATGTTAATCTCAATGTCTTTTTGGATGCTCCTAGTGACACACACAAAAGCTTGCACATACAGATACACACACATACACACGTGCATATGCAAAAACATATCTACAAACACATAAAAGGACATGATCCCTCAAGTCTTGCATCTTCTCTTTACCTTTGTTGCTCCATACCTTGAAGTTCTTCCTTGGTGTTCTCTGATCATCATCATAATCACTTGAATCTTCACATTGTTGATTAGTTGCCTTCTAAATTGTAGGAAAATCTTCTTCTAGGTCATAA
>CM035411.1:102207837-102260337 GCA_020310875.1 Ceratopteris richardii | reverse complement strand
CCTTATACCCCAGTACACAATGATGTAGCTAAAAGGATGAATAGAATTATTCAAGATAGAGTAATTTCTATGTTGCATCATGCAAACCTCTCACAAGGCTTTTCGGCAGAAGCAGTATTGACTGTAGTTCATGTGATTAACCTTTCACCTAGTACTGCCAAAGGTCCAAAAGTGGCACAAGAGTTATGGACATGGAAGCCACCATATTATGATCATCTTCGAGTTTTTGGGTGTGAAGCATATGTTAGTATACCAAAGAATCTTAGAGAAAAGTTGGACCATAAGTCACAGAAATGCATTTTTCTTGGATATGGTCGAGAAGGACAATTTGGATATCGCTCATGGGATCCTAAAACATGGTCAGTGATCAGAAGTAGTGATTTCATTTTCAATGAGTCTAAGATGCATAAACAACCCATTAAGGAGGTTGAAGTGAGAAGAGTGGTGTTTAAGGATACTAATCCTCCAGTTAGCATGCATAAAGATGCTGCACATAGGGATGTTCAAGAGACTGTCCATTCAGATCAGTCTGCACATATTCCTATTCAACAACCATTGAGACATCCTACATGTGTCTCACATCCACCTGATAGATATGTTCCAGGTTTAGATTTTGTTATGCTAACAGATGCCAGTGAGCCTTGTTGCTACAAAGAGGCTATGCAGATAGAAGATCATGTCAAGTGGGAGCGTGGCATGAAGAGTGAGTTGGATTCTATTCACAAGAGTGGTACTTGGGATTTCCTTTGCCAAAGGGCAAGAAAGCTTTACCATGTAAATGGGTATATAAGCTGAAATTCACATCAGATAGTGCTTCTCCAAAGTATAAAGCACGACTTGTTGCAAAGGGTTTTAAGCAACAACATGGTGTTGATTTTGAGGAAATCTTCTCTCCAGTGGTCAAGATGACTACCTTGTGAATGTTGCTTGGATTCGTTGCAATGGAGGACTTAGAGCTAGTCCAAATGGATGTGAAAACTGCTTTCTTGCATGGAGATTTTACAGATGACATCTATATGGAACAACCAGAGGGTTATGTAGTTGCTGGCAAGTAAAGTCTAGTTTGTAAGCTCAAGAAGAGCCTGTATGGACTCAAACAGTCCCCTAGGCAATGATACCAAAAGTTTGATGCTTTTATGAAGTCTCAAGGCTATTCTCAAAGCAATAACGATCATTGTATCTACACAAAGAGATGCTCAATACTTGATATGTTTGATACTTTATGTCGATGATATGTTGATTGCTAGGAAGTCCTCTTACGACTTGTCAATTCTCAAAAAGAAGTTGAGTCAGACTTTTGATATGAAGGCTTTGGGGGATGCCAAACATATTCTTGGCATGCACATTACTCATGATAGGAGTAAAAGATACATATACTTGTCTCAAAGTGAGTGCATATCCAAAGTACTTCATAGGTTCAATATGCAGGGTGGAAAGGCATTGAATACATGTTTACCCACATATGTGAAATTGAGCAAGGATGATTACCCCAAATCAGATGAGAAAAAGGAATTCATGACCAAAATTCCCTATCAGTCTGTTGTTGGTGGTCTCATTTATGCTATGGTAGCTACGAGACGAGACATTGCATTTGCAGTGGGAGTTGTGAGCAAATATATGTCTCATCCTGGCAAGAAACATTGGGAAGCAATCAAGATGATTTTGAGATATCTGAGTGGCACTAAGGACAAGTGTCTATGCTTAGGTAGAGGGAACGCATCCATTATTGGTTACAAAGATTTTGATTATGCTGGTCATGTAGACAATCGTAAGTCTACATCAGGGTACATTTTTCATTTTGCTGGAGGTGCTATCTCTTGGAGATCTTGTCTTAAAAAATGTACAGCTGTTTCCACCACATAAGCAGAGTATGTTGCAACAAGTGAGGCATGTAAGGAAGCATTGTGGCTTTCTCGTCTTGGTTGTGATATGGGTTTACCTCAGCATGTACCTCGTTTGCTCAGTGATAGTCAGAGTGCCATTGCTTTGGCTAAGAATCTGGTCTATCATGCAAAGACCAAGCACATTGATATCACTTCATAAGAGATTTCTTAGCCACTCAACGCATTATTCTTGAGAAGTTTCACACTCGAGATAATGTTGTAGATGTTTTGACTAAAGCTCTACCACATGATAGCTTTCGACACTGTTATCACTTGATGGGGGTTACTTGATTTATGATCTTACACAGTCACTTGTATACTGTGTAACATGCCCATCAGGTGGGAGGTATACTTTGTATACTTACACTCATGTATTCTTTATCATTCTTTATTTTTCTCCCATGATTACTTTGGCCATATTGGCCTTTAGTGGGAGATTGTTACCGTTAGTGTCCATGTGAAAGGCCAAATGGCCACCGGACACTTCTTTGTATATGTTCTTTAATAAAACATATAGTGGCTTGGTCAATCACAGACAGTAAGTTCGACCACATTTGTAAGACCTAAGAAGTCTGTCTTCATGCTCCCTGTGTACTGTGTTTTCTACGTATTTTGCAGTCTCTGTGCGAAGTACCATGTGCAGCCTTAGGAGCTCCATTTTCTACTCCGAGGATATCGTCCTGCAGCTCTCAATAAGGAGAGCGCACTGTGGTGCATCACCTTCAAAACCCTTCAACTCAATCCATTACCAGAATGTACAAAGATTACTAACCCATTAGGGCACTTTGCGTATATACAAGCTAGGGGAAAAAACCTCCTAAAGAGGAAAAAAAGTGCCCCGATGGTCCTAGTGTGTTTATACACATCATTACCTAAATATATCAATAGTTTCTTCTTCTTCTTCCTTTTCTTCTTCCGGTTCTTCTTCCTCTTCTTCTTCTTCTTCTTCTTCTTCTTCTTCTTCTTCTTCTTCTTCTTCTTCTTCTTCTTCTTCTTCTTCTTCCTCCTCCTCCTCCTCCTCCTCCTCCTTCTCCCTTCTTCTTCCTCTTCTTTTGCTTCTTTTTCTTCTTTTTCTTTTTCTTCCTCTTCTTCTTCTTCTTCTTCTTCTTCTTCTCCTCCTCCTCCTCCTCCTCCTCCTCCTCCTCCTTCTTCCCTTTCTTCTTCCTCTTCTTTTTCCCCTTCTTCTCCCTCTTCTTCTTCCTTTTCTTCTTCTTCTTCCCCTTCTCCTCCTCCTCTCCCCCCCTTTTTGTTTCTTCTTCTTCTTCTTCTTCTTCTTCTTCTTCTTCTTCTTCTTCTTCTTCTTTTTCTTTTCTTCTTCTTCTTCTTCTTCTTCTTCTTCTTCTTCTTCTTCTTCTTCTTCTTCTTCTTATTCTTCTTCTTCTTCTTCTTTTGCTTCTCCTCCTCATCCTCCTCTTCCTCTTCTTCTTCTCCCTCCTCCTCTTCCTCTTCTTCTGCCTCCCCTTCCCTTTCTCTTCCTCTTCCACTTCCTATTTCCACTTGCTCTTTCCCTTTTATGCTGCTTCCTCTTCTCCTTCCTCTTCTTATTTTTCCCTTTCTTATTTTTCCTCTTCCTTTTCTTCTTCCTCCTCATTCTTCCTTTTCTTCTTCATCTTCTTTGGTTTCCTCCTCCTCTTCTTCCTCATCCTTTTCGTTTTTTCCTTCTCTTTCTTCTTCCTCTTCCTCCCCTTCTTTTCCCTCTTCCTCCTCGTCGTCCCCCTCTCGCCCCTCCTTCTTCTCCTTCTTTTCTTCTTCTTCTTTTTCTTCTTCTTCTTCTTCTTCTTCTTCTTCTTCTTCTTCTTCTTCTTCTTCTTCCTCTTCTTCTTCTTCTTCTTCTTCTTCTTCTTCTTTTTCTTCTTCTCCTCCTCCTCCTCCTGTTGCTTGTCCTCTTCCTTCTTCTTCCTCTTCCTTTTCTTCCTTCCCCTTCTTTTTCTTCTTCCTTTTCCTTTCCTTTCATCTCACCCTCCTTCCTATCCTTCTTCTTCTTCTTCTTCTTTCTCTTTTTCTCCTACTCCTCCTCCTTCTCCTTCTGCGTCTCCTCCTCCTCCTCCTCCTCCTTCACTCCCTCCATCCTCCTTCCCACTTCTGCTCCTTATTATTCTTCTTCTTTTCCTTGTGCTCCTCCTACTTCTTGTTGTATTTCTTCCTCTTTCTTCTTCTTTCTCCTCTTCCTATTTTATTTTTCTTCCTCTTCTTATTCATCTTACTTTTCATCTTTCTCTTCTTCCTCTTTCACTTTCTATTCCTCTTCTTCCTCTTCCTCTTCCTCTTTTTCTTCCTAACCTTGTTCTTCGTCCTCTTCGTGTTCTTATTCTTGTTCTTCTTCTTCTCTTCTCATTCTTTCTGTTCTTCCTCTTCTCCTTCTTTCTCCTCTTTCTTCTTCTTCTTCTTCTTCTTCTTCTTTTTCTTTTTCTTGTTCTTCTTCTATTTCTTGTTCTTGTTCTTTTCCTTCTTCTGCTCTTCTTTTTCTTGATTTTCTTCTTCCTCTTCTTCTTGCTCTTCTTGTTTGTTCTCTTCATCCTTGTCTTCTTCTTCATCCTCATCTTCTTCTTCAACCTCTTCTTCTTGTTGATCATCATCTTCTTCTTTTATTGAGTGTGTGAAAATGTGCAAGAGATACACAAGAAATGCACATGAGGAGCACAAACATTGCAAGACATATGAAAAAGATGGAGGGCTTGAATAGCTATCTCTATTGATGATGAACAAAACTAAACTAAGAGCTGAATAGTGTCTCTAAGTACAAAGCACCACCACATATTAGTATATCATGTATGTGGTAACATGGGAAAAAATCTCTAGCAAACACTAGAGTAAAGAGTGCCCATGTATAGGGAAGAGATTCATATCAAAGAAGCTACTTGAGGTACAGATAAGTATAAAAAACCCCCTTTGAGCGAATGATGTGAATACATACAGGAAGTGGCACATTAGCCTCCACTAGGCAATAAGCCTAAAGATTTGCAAAAAGCTTCAAAATTTTTCATGGAAAAGCTTTGATGAATATGTCTACCACATATCATTCATAGACACATATACCAAATCAATATCTCTTGCATGAAGGTGCTCTCTCACATAGTGATAATGCACCTCAATGTGTTCGGTGTGTGCATGAAACATTGGATTTCATGCAACAACCAATGCACTTTGACTATCAATTAGAATATGCATACCATTATCAATCTCAATGCAAAGATCCATCAATAGGCATCTGAACCATATACACTCCACTGTAGCTTTGAAAAATTTCTTGTACTCAGCTTCACAACTCGATGTCACCACTATTGTTTGATTTTTACTCAACCAAGATATTTATGAGTCTACAAGGAAAAAGAAATTACCACCAGTGGACACACAAGTATCATAACAATCAATAGAATCACTATTTGTAAAAGCATGCAAGCACGATTGAATATATCTTCCATAAAATATACCTAAATTCAAAGTGCCTTTGAGATACCTAAACTCATGTTTCATGGCTTGCTGATGCTTAGTGCAAGGGTTATGCATGAATCGATTTAACTCAAAAAATACATATTGAATATCCAGTTTTTTGTTAGATGCATATGTAAGACATTCCATAAATTGATGATAAAGAAAAGTGTCAAATACATCACTAGTGATCAATGCTACCATCTGATTATCTCTTAATCTTGGAAACCCACTTCATACCAATGACATTTTTTCTTTTTGGTAATTTATATAACTCCAAAGTACCTTGCTTATGTATGGAATCCCTGATTTCATAACACTCATCCAATGTCGATCATGACATTCATCTTCAAAATTAAGTGGCTCTTCATTACATGCTATTGGAATAAGAGAATAATCCATGAAATTATTTGATGCATGGAAAGAGCTTGATCTTGTTCTACCAAGTAAAGATGCACTCAGTTTTCTATGATGCAAAGTTTTTTTCAATCACTTTGGCATAGTTTCTGCACTCTTGATAGACATGCATTCATTATGTAATACATCATGAACATGTATGACATGTGTGGGTTGAATTTCATGCTCATTTTCAGTCACATATATGGATGGAATTTTTCAAAAGTTCCAACCATGTTTGGTTGGAAAATTTCAGCCATTTTTGGTCGGAGATGAAAGCTTCAAACTTCTCCCTCGGCAGATCCTTTGTGAAAAGGTCTATAAGTTTCTCCAATGTGGGCACATATGCAAAACTAATCTCTCAAGCAGAGAACCTCTCCATGACATAATGATATTGCACCTCAATGTGCTTAGTGCGAGCATGGAACATAGGGTTCATCACAACTGCCAATGCGCTCTAACTATCAGTGAAGATAGTGGTGGTAGAAGACTAACCATCACCCAAATCAGCCATAAGGCATTTGAGCCACACACACTCAATAGTTGCTTTGAAAGCTGCCCTATACTCAGCCTCACAGCTAGAAGTGGCCACACTAGGCTGCTTCTTGCTCAACCAAGATATGCATGAGCTACCAAACATGAGGGAAAAACCATTGGTGGACACACAAGTGTCATAGCAACTAGCCTACTCAAAGTGAGAAAAAGCATGTAAATCTGGCAGTATTGATCCCTCCTTAGGATAAAACAATCCAAGTAGCCTTATACCACTCAAGTAGCAAAAAATGTGCTTAACCCCCTGCCAATGCTTGACAGTTGGGTAATGCATAAACATGCTCAGTTGTGAGACAACAATCTGAATATCAGGCCGAGTTATGCATAAGTAAATCAAGCGTCCAATAACTTGTTGATAGAGAACAACATTAAATGCATCTCCAACATCATGAAGACTCAACCCTTAACCTATTTCCATAGGAGTGGCAATAGGTTTGCAATCTTCAAGACCAACACGTTGCAATAATGTGTCAATATATTTTGTTTGACACAAAAGTATTCGGCCATCAACTTACTTAAACTGAATGCCCAAATAATGATGCAAATGCCGCAAATTTGACATCTCAAATGAGGCATGTAAATCAGCCTTAAAATCAGCAATGTGCTTCTCATTAGGATGAGTGAGAAACATGTCATCAATACAGATAACAATGATCAGAAGCACATCATTTTCATGCTTAACATATAAGGTGTTGTCAGTTGGACTGTTATCAAAACCACGTGCAATCAATTAGGTATATATCTTCTCATACCAAGCACGTGGTGCTTGCTTCAAAGCATATAATGCCTTTTTCAACTTGCACACTTTGTTTTCATGCCCTTTCTACATGAACAATAGTCATTTGGCATGTGGGAGCAAAGATCTCATCAAAATCAATTCCTCTTTCTTGAGCATAACTTTTTGCAACAAGCCTAGCCTTATACCTGTCAATTGTTCCATCATGTTTACACTTCCGCTTGTATACCCACTTAGTGCCAATGGTCTTCTTGCTAGGAGGCACGTTACATAAAGACTAGGTATCATTCTTC
This sequence comes from Ceratopteris richardii, assembly GCA_020310875.1. Taxonomy (NCBI): domain Eukaryota; kingdom Viridiplantae; phylum Streptophyta; class Polypodiopsida; order Polypodiales; family Pteridaceae; genus Ceratopteris; species Ceratopteris richardii. Next base: position 102,253,048 of record CM035411.1, on the reverse strand, counting down.
ATAATAACATCATATTCTAATTTCATGGCAGGCATCCAATTTTTGAATTTTGTGCTTCATCAAGCAAAACAACCTTATTATCATCATAAAGAGTAGAGGCAGCCAAAGCATAGCAATTTGCTGCAAAAGAAGCACTATGAGAGCCTGGACGAGTAGGATATGAAAGAGGTGCATCTAATTTGCTATCTTACAAAGTCTGCACTAGCCATTTAAGCATGGTTTTTGCTTCCTCTATATCAACCCTCTCATCAACAAGTGCATCAGTCCATCTTTTCACTTGTAAAAAGAGGAAGCAAACTATCATACACATCTTTGGAGCTAACTGATGTCTCCTTAGTACATGAAAGTAATGGCTGAATTGCATCTTCCACAAAAACAACATTACATCTAGCCAAAATGCGCTTACTCTATGGATGATATAGAAGATAGCCTTTACTTTCAAAACTATACCCAACAAAAGTACATTTCGCTCCTTTATCATCCAATTTTATGTGTTGTTGTTTAGGCACTAATGCATATGACAGATAACCAAAGACATGCAAATGAGCAACAGATGGATTGCGATCATGCCGAGCCTCATATGGAGTGATAGACTGCAATACTTTAGTGGGACACCTATTAAGTACATATGGTGCACACATAACAACCTCAAGCCAGAAACTATGTGGTAAAGCTTGACTCTTGACCATATACCTGGCCATTTCCATGAATGCTCTATTCTTCCTTTTAGTAACTCCATTTTTTTGAGGTGTATACAATACTGTACACTGATGTTTTATCCCATGTTCAACCAAAAATGCATTAACATCAAAAGACATGTATTCCCCTTCTTGATCTATACAGAGGGTGCCCATTTTACATCTGATAGATTTTCAATCAAAATCACAAAATGTTTGAATCATCTAAACACGTCAGGCTTTGCTTTCAATGGATATACCCATGCAATGCTTGAAAAAGCATCAATTAAAGTCACGAAGTAAAGATAGTTCCCGAAACAAGGTGTTTGCATAGGCATACAAACATCACTATGGAAAAGATGCAATTTTTTAGTAGCTCGTACTGAACCATCTTTTGGGAAGGAGGAATGCTGCATCTTGCCCAAAATATGGCCTTCACAAACATGTTTATTAGGTGCTTCAAGTTTGAGTAGATATTACACCATTTTAAATTTTTGCAGGCATATAAAACTAGAAAAATTTATATGATCAAAGTGTGCATGCCAAAGCTTTGCATCTGACATAGCTTGAGAATCTTGAACTAAACATGTTGAATCATTCACAAATTTTGCATAATCTATGAGCTTATACAACCCACAACATAAAATTCCAAAAGCAATAATGATGTCACCATTTGATAGATCATGAATTGTAGATCTATCCTCAACAAATTTCACAATTAAGCCGATCTTGGCTAATGCTGAAACTGATAACATATTTTTTTTATCCATGGCCAAAATAAAGCATCCGATAATGTAAAAGAACTATCATCAGTAGTAGTCAGAATGATCTTACCAGCTCCCATGATAGGATGAGGAGTTTTTGGCACATGTGATAATATTTCTTGTAGGGGAAGGCTCAAGTGAAGTGAAGAAATTGTGCTGCAATGTAATATGTTTGGTTGCCACACTATCAAAGTACCAAACATATAAGTCTACTACGGACATACACTGTTCATGAGAAGATGGATGATACCTTCAAACAGTAGTAAATGCCCATTCTTCATTCTGCATAAGATTAACAGACTCTATTTTGCACGTAGAGGCCTCTGCTATAACCATTCAATCTTCTGTTTTCTTTGCCTCTTTTGTAGCTAGTTTTAGACAAATCTTTATGACATGATCATTTGGTTTACAATATTTGCAAAACAATTTTTGCTTTTCTGTTTTCTTCTTGTCTTTGTCATCCTCCTTTGATTGTGCAGAATCAACAAATTTTTGCTTACTAGTAGATGAGATCCATTTACTGTTACCCTCTGACTAGCCAGGAAAGCTTTACCTACAATGCACATAATGGACCTGTTCTGCCTAGATTGATCTTCCTGCAACAAAACTAAGACTAACTCCTCAAATGTTAAGACAGTTGGCTTGCCTTTCATCATCGATCAAAGAGTAGAAGCAAATCTCTGATATGAATCCGGAAGACTATTCAAATTACCTTTCTATTTTCTTCTCATCTTTTTCATCCTCCTTTGATTGTGCAAAATGAGCAAATTTTTGCTTCCTAATATATGAGCTCCATTTATCATTGTCCCTCTAAATAGCCAGCAAAGCTTTATCTACAACATGCATAATGGACCTGTTCTGCCTAGACTAATTTTCCTACAATAGAACTAAGACTAACTCCTCAAATGTTAAGGCATCTGGATTTCCTTTCATCATCAATCAAAGAGTAAAAAAGCAAAACTTTGATATGAATCTGGAAGACCATTTAGAACAATCTGCACAAGTGAACAGTCTGGCAAGTCTTCATCACTTGAAACCAAGTGTTCCTTCAATTCCTTTATCTTTGTCAAAAAATTGTCCATGGAATATCCTTCATTCATGTGCTCACTCTCCAATTGTTTTTAGAGGTAAGAAACACAAGCCTCATTCCTTTCTTGGTATGAAGTGATAAGTGTATCCTAAGCATCCTTTGCTATTTTGTAGGAGCAAATGTGAGGAATAATGGCATGTTTGACAAACAAGGCTATCAATGCATGTGCCTGAGCACCTTTGCCATCCCAATGAAGTTTCTCTATAGTAGGTGCAATAGGAACCGAAGCACGGACATGAACCTAAAGATCATCATCTTCAATGCCATTTGCATCATCGTCAGTAACTATATTTGCAGGTGTAGTAGGACATTTTTCAACACTGTGAACAATATTTCAAAGCCCTTATGTGACCAATACATAACACATCATATATGCCCATAATGGGTAATTATTACCATGCAACTTATCCTCAACAACCAACATATGGAATACATCACTACTTTCAGCCATGGTCACTAACTAAAATACCTTGATGCAAAAAAATGACTATATCTTAAAAAGTTGAACAGAACAATCCTCTCGAGTTTTGCTAAACTTGTAGCAGACTTTGAGGCACTTGTACTCGCAAACCAAAACCTGTATACATGTTTGACACAAAAAGACAAAATTGCTTGTATAATAGCTGCGATAGTGCATTCGGAGGCTGAAATGAGCTCACCAATTTTTGTGAAATTCTGACACTGTGACCGGAGGGGTGTCAACAATGCCCTAGATGAAGCGGCAAATTACTCTAATACAAATTGTCGGAGTTTGAGGTCTACGGAAGCATGTAAACAACACAAGGAAGAAGAAAAAGCTTGGAGCACAACACACAATATTGAATGTATTGCCAAGAGAATGTACAAAGATTAGTGACCCGTTAGGGTTATAGGTGTATATACAAGCCAAGGGAAAAAACCTCCTAAAGGGTAAAAAAGGACCCTATCAGTCCTAGTGTGTTCACACACATCACTACCAAAATATATCAGCACAAAGGCATGAGTGTATCAAATACATCTTGTGAGCTAATTGTTGGTTGTTTTTTGCATTCAAGTAGAGGGAAAACTCAATTTTCAACAAATACCATATCTCAACTCACAATAATTGCACCACTCAATAGATGGTACAAACAATATCCATTACTTTTAGCACTATAACCAACAAATATACATTTCTTCACCTTGTCATCAAGTTTGTGAGATGGTTGTGATGACACAAGAGCATATGTCAAACAACCAAACAAGCGCAAATGACTAAACATAGGTTTATGTCCATTCCAAGCCACATAAGGAGTGATGAATTGCAATGATTTTGTAGGGCAGTGATTCAACACATAGTTTGCACACATGATCGCGCCCATCCAAAACTTGTCTAGAAGGTGCTTTTTTTTAACCATACATCATGTCATTTTAAGGATTGTTCTATTTTACGCTCTACAACACCATTTTGTTGAGGTGTATATGGCACCATACATTTGTGTGAAATTCTTCTTTCATGAAGAAATAAACTCATGTGACATGTATTCACTGCCATGATCTATGTGTAGAGTCAAAATTGTCTCCAAAAAAATTTTCAGTCATGTCTAAAAGTCTTTTGAAGCAAGAAAATACCTCATTCTTTGCTTTCATAGGATACAAATATGTATGGAGAGTAGCATCATCAATGAAGGTAACAAAATATACATGTTTCTCAAAAGATGGAGTCTTGATGGGACGACATACATCACTATGAACAAGGTATACTTTTCTTGTAGTGTGTGTATGACTATCGTTTGGAAAAGAAGCACAATGCATTTTTCCAAGAATGTAACTTTCACATGCATGCTTTTCAATGGAATCAAGTGTTGGAAAATCGATAACCATGTCCTTCTTTTGCAAGTGACAAAAACGAGCTCCATTTCAACCATGGAGGAATTATGAGCACCTAAGGCATTTGAGACAACTCTCTTGTATGTATCCAAGTGATACAAACCGTTGTTAAATATACAGGACATCCCGATAATATCACCATTATTGAAATCATGAAACGTACACTTATCATCAACAGTGTACATGAAGTCCAACTTTGGCTATCAAAGGAGCTGAGGGTTCTTCTTGATACCGAGTACACACAATGCATTTTTTAAGAGAATCACACCTTCATTTGTAGTTATAAGTTCAATTTCTCCTACTCCAATGATAAGATAAGAGGGATTGTTTGTGCACAACACATGTCCCCCTTTTGGGTGCATCTTTCAAAGATGCAAAAAACCTTTTGCATAAAGTTATGTGCTTTGAAAAACGAGTATCAAAGAACTAATCTGAATTAGTCTGCACAATCGTACATTTAGAATGCATTGATGCATCATAATGACGTGTAACAACACATGCCAAAAAATCTTAATCCATGTTGGCTTCATCATTGCATTTGAAGAATTTTCAGCAATAGATATGTTGGATTCCTTCTTCTTTTCATTGTGCTTAGCAAGCTTTTTCTACGCTCATCAATATTATTGTCAGCTTTTTGGTAATACTTTCATTTCTTCTTTTTTTACAAATCAACATCATTAGAGGAATGAGTGGAAGAGGAAGGTTGAGGCTTTAGTTTTGATGAACCCAAAGCTAAAACATACTTGGTTTTCCATTTTTTTGAGATAACAAGTGCTTGCTTTTCCCTCAATCAAACCATTCCTATTCACTATAGATTGATCTTCTTGCAGAAAAGGAGAAATGGCCTCATAGAATGCATATATATTTGGATTCCCTTTTGCAACCAAACAGAGTATAGTGGCAAAGCTTTGAAAAGATTATGATAATACGTTCAACAATGTAGAGATGAATGATGCATCTGGAATAATCTCATCTATGTTTGCCAATTGCTCTTTCAAGTTCTTGATGTGTGTCACATATACATCCACACTCCCATGCACATATTGATGTAGAACATGATCGAATGTGTGGAACTATATGATGATGCATATAAAGCGTAATCAATGCATAATTTTGAGCATCTCTACAATCCCATCTAAGTTAGTTTTGTGTAGGTTGAGAAGGATTAACCACTATACTTGAAGAAGAAGCTCCATTTGTGTTAGTAAACTGTGAAGTAGAAGAACTTGGGGGTCTTTGATCTACATCTGCCACTATGTTCCATAGTTGTTTTGCAACAAGAACATGTTTCATCATGTAAGACCATATTGGATAGTTGGTCCATCAAGCTTGTCTTTAGCTTCAAGCAAGCAAAACAAGTCATTGTTTCTTGCCATTTCACTAAAGAACAAGAATGTAACAAATTTTTACTTCAATGAAAGTTGAAATGAATTCTAAAATTTCAGCTCACAATTTTCCACTGTGATGGAAATTCTCACTACACGAATGACTTCGAAATGTGGGTAAAACTACAGTCCAACAACTAAAAATGCATCTTGGATGTTGGAAATCAATTGTATATTCTCCTAAGTTGATTTGCACTGTTAAAAGTGCACGCGTGCTATGATGTGAAAAACTAAAACTTGAGAACGAACTGAACCTACTTTGATACCACTTTTGGGCATGTGAAGAAGTGCAAGAGATACACAAGAAACACATACAACGAGCCAAACATAGCAAGACACACAAAGAAGATGAATAGCCGGAATAACTCTCTCTATTGATGATGAACTATATTGTGTTTTATACCTACAATTATGGGCTATCAAATCTCTTGCATCTTATCTGGCTTACTATCTATACCTACAATTTCAAGTTGTGGGATCCTTTATATATTTCCATCTCTATATTCCATATCTATTAGTACTAGGCTATGGGACTTCTTGTAATAGTTGGATATTCTTGTATTTTATTTCACTATGTAGTTTATCTTGTAATCAGAAACATATTCTAGTAAAATTGTGTCTACTCTAGTTGGGAAGGGCACAATCTAGTGCTTCCTTGATATTTTGGCAAATTTACCACCTATCGAGACTAGACACCATGTAGATCATACTTAATACTTCATTTCAAAATCTCTTAAAACAAGTTGAGGGCTTGAATCAATGATGTTACAAAAATTGAGATGGAACATCCTATGAATCTAGGCTCAACTATTTATGAAATACAAAAATATATTGGGAATATTCAAGGAAATTTCAAAAAACTAAAAAAATCGTCATCCTTATCTATCATTAATGAAGGAACAATAAGATTTTCATATCAAAAAAGTTTGATAATGGTGACGTAAACTTTCGAAGGTTCTTGCATCAAGTTAAACTTTATATCTAGATGCAACCTAATAGATACCCAAATGATGCATCCAAGGCAAATATCATTAGAAAATCAATGAGAATTCTTTGATATGCTTCCTCCATGACAAAATAGAGTATTCTCTAATTACCTGTATGATAGAGTTGGCAGCAAAGGCTCTACCCACTTTGGTACTGCTTCCAAATTGGAGAATAATTCACCAAGAATATCATCATTAATTGTAGTCTTTTATTCTCTCTCCATTTAGATAGATGGTTGTCTCGAGTATGGGACGTGCCTTTCTTTACTACTACTTCAAGGTCATTGATGGATCAGATGTCAAGATAGTACCATTGGATCCTATGGCACGTACCATAGTTGAGTTGAAGGCCATGAAAGATTGGGAGATAAAAAAACAGAAAGGTAATGTTCATGATCTCACAATTTGTTAGTAATACCATGATTTGATATATTTAGTCAATGGAGACAGCTAAGGACATGTGGGATTACTTGGAGAGGATGTTTACAAATAACACCAAAGCTAGGAAGGTGCAGCTCAAGAATGAGCTTAAAAACCTCAAGAAGTTAGGTAATCTATCAATCTATGATTACATTATGAAAGCCAAAACATTAGGGATTCCCTTGCAGCAATAGGTACCCAAGTTGATTGATGACATGGTGGCCTATTCTTTGAATGATCTCAAGGAAGACAAATGAAGGCTATTCACTTCATCTTTGTATGTTAGATAGAACATGCTTGACCTTGATCAACTTACCCATTAGGGGAAAAAATGAGCCCTGCATGGGCCTTGTAAGGATTTGGATTAAAAAGCTTAATCTAGGAGATTAAGGGGCCTTGCAAAACCACTAGTAGTATTGTCAAATAAAATAATGATTCACAAAAGGTTGTATTCGAATTCTAAAGATGAACAAATTTTGGCCTTTGGATGCCTCAAATCAACGGTACATATTTAATTGGATGCATCTCTAGTGAGAGAACGTCTGACAACATAATGATGAAGATCAGCAGCCGGCGCACATTTTTCAATCTCTCTGCATATTCTTGGTCCCTTAGATCAAGAGAGATCCAACGATAAACCGCAATTCGGGCTGATCGCAATTTCGGAGGTATCCTGAGCCGTCGGATGGGTCCAAGATCGGAGGGTGGACAGCAAAAGGCGCTTTTCGATGTTGGGGCCTCACTCTCAGCCATTAGATCACTTGTATATCCGATGGTCCACATTTTAGGCGCCCAAACTTTCTTGGTTTCAAGCAGATGCGTCCGATTCAAAGCTGGATCCAAGGGTGTAGAACTCATGGCACATTTTTTAACATGAATCTAATCCCAACCATTGATAACAAGAGCAATCCAAGGATCCAGGTTCATTCGCGCCTTGACTTTTGCTTTTTCACCTTCTCCCTTGGATCATTGAACAAATCTAAGGGCTCCTATTGATTCTGAAGCATTCCAAAACCATTCACAAAGCCAAAACCACGAGTTCTAGGTGGTTTTTGTATCTTTGACCACACAAAACCAAGGGAAGCCTATGCCTAGTCTATGTGATTAAGGGAGTAGACTGTGGCCACCACCCTCTTCTCGTTGGTCCATCACTAATCAGCCCTCAAGCTAAAAGGCCCATTCAGGGTTCATTTTTTCCCCTAATGCACACTCATGATCAATGAGGAGATTCTTCAAGGAGGAAACAAAGGTAAAGGTTCTCAATCTATGCTATACGCATGAAATAGAGGGAAAGGTAGAGGCAAGGGAAGAGGCAAAGGAAGGACAAATCAGTCCACAAACACAAATGAAGATGAAGCTAGCCTTTGGCAAAGGCAAAGGAAAGAAGCAAAGAGGTAGATGCAAAGGAGGTTACAAAAATCAAGGCAAGAGAGGTGAGTGTTATTCATGTGGAAAGCAGGGAAATTGGGCAAATGAATGCCCTTAAAAGAAGAACCAAGGTAGCTATGCTTCTAATGAAGGTAATGACCAAGGGTTAGCGATGAGCCATGTCTATAGGAATCATTTGCAAGACAAAGATGAAAAGTGGTACATAGATAGTGGTTGTAGCAACCACATGTCATTGCCAAAGGTGAAAGGCAAGGGAGGATGCTCACACTTGGATTCAAGGTAGATTCTAGTAAGTATATGTTCATTGCATGTGGTTCATCTAAAATTGTAGCTCTCGATTTATGGCACAAAAGAATTGGCCATCTTAATGTTGAGAAGCTCAAGAATATGCAGGATGAACTTGTTAGAGGGCTTCCAAGTTTCATCACACCTTACTTGCATGAGGTATGTGAAGCTATGTGGCTCCTAGGGTTTTGGATTTGGTCCACACAGATGTATGGGGACCTTTAAGAGAGCCATCACATGCAGGTAATAGGTACTTTCGTAACCTTTATTGATGATTGATCTAGAAATATTTGGTTGTATGTCATCAAACACGAGTGATGTGTTTGATACATTCAAAAGGTTCAAGGCACAAGTTGAGAATGAAATAGGCCACAAGATCAAAACTCTAAGATCAAATGGTGGAGGAGAGTACTTCTCCAATGATTTTACCAAGTTCTTGTAGGATGAAGGGATAAAGAGGCAATATATATGTAGTTATACCCCTCAATAGAATGGTATTTGTGAAAGAAAAAATAGACAAATTGTAGAGGTAGCTAGATGCATGTTAAATGAAATGAATGTTTCATTTACATATTGGACTGATGCAGCAAATACAACTTCTTACTTGATGAGTAGGATGACCACATCAAGAGTTCATGATGCTACTCTAGATGAGGTTTATTACCAAAGAAAGGATGACTTGTCACGTCTAATATATATATATATATATATATATATATATATATATATATATATATATATATATATATATATATATATATATATATATGTGTGTGTGTGTGTGTGTGTGTGTGTGTGTGTATGTATGTATGTATGTATGTATGTATGTATGTATGTATGTATGTATGTATGTATGTATGTATGTGCGTGTGTGTGTATGTGCGTGTGTGTGTATTATTTCCATAGTGATTTGTGTGAACACACTTTGGGCTGTCGAGGCACTTTTTTCCCTCTTTAAGAGGTTCTTTTCCCATATTTATACATGCCTATAGCCCTAATGTGTCTCATCTTTGTACATTCACTTGATAATAGTGAATTCTTTAGGAGGTTTTTTCTCGGGCTTTTATATACACCTATAGCCCTAATGTGCCTCATCTTTGTATGTTCACTTGGTCATACATGCAATATTGTGTTATTCTCCAAGCTTCTCCTTCTTCCTTGCGATGTTTGTGTGCTTCCGCAAACCTCAAACTTCAATAATTGGTATCAAAGAGAAGTCGATGTTTCCTTCAGGTCATTGTTGATAGCCCTTCGTTCATAGTCTCAAAATTGCATGAAAATCGGTGGCATATTTGGGCTAATAGGAGTTCAAAATTGCTTTGCTCAGTAGCATCAAAATTTTTATTTGAGCCAGTTTTGTCCTTCAATCCATAAGATGTCCACTAGATGGATCAAGCAAATGCTCCATAGATATGCCACCAATGAGGTGCAAGAAAAGAAAAAGATCTCACTAGACGAGATCATCTCCATGTGAGATAGATATGATGGCTCCATGTGGTATGTGGGAACCTCCAAATCTTTGACAATATCCACCATGAGATGTTTATCACCAAGAAGTAGGTCATGCAAGAATAAAACATAAAACATGAAGCATGAAATGATAATCACATGGTTGTACATCTATATGTTGTAGTCCTTCATGGAATGTACAAAGTCCTCATATGTGTCTCTAGGACCATGAAAGCCCTCTTTGAATCGAGAAGATGGCTCAGGAAAAGATCCAACTGAGTGATATATCTAGATAGATCCAAGAGTATCCTATGGAGAATGGAAAGATATTGGAATTCATAAATGGAACACTATTCTTAGAATGCCACTGTAAAGGAGGTAAGTGGATGCTTGAAGAGATGAATGGAAAATGACAAGCCAGTCATCTTGCAGTAAAGTTGAATTGAATGAGGGGAAATAAAAACATTTGATGGTATTATAGGAAGTATAGCCATGTGAGATGTAAACTAAGGTTGTATCTCTGAGTCCTCATGCTCCAAAATTGTACCATGATCTAGAAAGCCATGTACAAAGAGAGCATGCTCTGTGTAAGTGTGATTGTCTAATACTAGAATGATCCCCTTCTGAAGAGAAAATGGGAGGATCTATATCCCAAGAAGGATCCAAAAGGAATAAACACTTGAAGTGTTCATCAAAAGTGTAGTCTCCGGTAACTGTAATTGAGTGACTCTTAGGGCCAACTTGTATGCCTTCTGGTGGTCACTATAGCTGATGAAAATGTATTGCTTAGGCCTATCATCATCAGGGCTTTACACATAGAAATCACTACCAAAGACTTTGAAATATCTCATAGTGGGTTTTCTTTGAAAGTAATCCTTGAATGGAGTTTGGTTCTTCAAAACATGTGAGAACCCTCTATTAAGAATGTGTATTGTTGTATGTACAATTTAAACTTTTGGGGAAATTGCTTCTTATGAAGAATAGTCTTGGACATCTAGAAAACACTTCCAATATTTTGTACTGCAATACCTTGCTTAGTATCCTTCTTTGCTTGGTACTTAATTCCTTGCTTCTTCAAATACTTGGAAAAGTTATGGTTGACATAGTTACTACCTAAATCTGATTTTATGGTCTTTAGAGAACTTGGAAAGTCTTCTTGATTTATCTGTATCCACTCCTTGAACTTGAAAACTGCATCCTCTATGTTTTAGTGAATAAACCCGTGTACCTAGTGAATTCATCTACTGTCAAGAAGAAGTAAAGTGATCCACTTAGTGATGGTGTATTCATAGGTCCACAAAGGTTGGCATGGACTAATGCTAAGGGTTTAGATGAGGAAATGGATGCTTCCATAGACAAAGGGGTAAATGTCTTCTTAGCACATGCTTGGTATTTCAATTTTGCTTGTGCGATCTTCGGTAACCCTTGACAAGATGACTTGAAGAGATCTTTTCTAAGTAAGAGGTGTGTCCAAATCTCAACTGCCACAAGCTAAAGCTTGAATCCTTGGCCATGAAACTTGAAAGCTTGTAGAGGCCTTTATCTTCAAATCCTTAATCTATGACTTCTTTGGATGTTTGATCGATGAATTGAACTTTTTCGTGACCAAGTTGCACCGACATGTTGCACTTACTAATGGCCTTCACTATGAGAAGGTTCTTACAAAGGCTTGGTGCTTAAAGAACATCTTTAAGTGACTTGATATCATCTTCTGAGTTAATTATGTGAACTTTGCCTCTTCCTTGGATCTCAACACACTTGTTATCTCCAGGATAAGCTTGGCCTTTGTATTCATGAAACTCATGAAAGTCTTCATTGTCACTGCACATGTGTGATGAAGCCCCACTGTCAAAAATTCCATTCTTTGCCAGGAGTGGATGGGACAAGTGCCTTGTGTTGAGTTGTAAGAAAAAGATCTTTAGTTGTGCAGTGAATTTGATGTTCTATCTTTGGAGTAAACTTGGACTTGTCCTTGTTTTTCTTTTTGAAGCAATACTTTTCTATGTGTCCAAGATTGCCACAAAAGTTGCAAGTAAACTTATTTTTTTCCTTGTCCTTAGACTCTTGAGTGTCTTTTTACCTTTGATCTTGTTGAAAATAGCTTTGGCCTTCATAGTTGTTTCTTATGTAGCTTGAGTCTTTTGCTCAAGTCATGGAGAGGCAATAGTCTTCTTACTTCTTCCCAAGTGAGTTCTTGAACTCTATTGTAAAGAGTGATAAAAAATGTTTCATAGGACCCATGAATCTTGCTAATTAGTCTAATGGACATGTCCTCACTTGAGATATTTTGTCCACAAAGTGCTAATTTTCTTTGATAATTTTCAAACTATGTTATCCCCTTTGTGATGGTGTCTTGCAGACGAATAGAAAGATTGTGGAACTCGGCCTCTAAAGCATAAATCTTTGAAGGATTTTTATCTTCATATAGACTTGCTAGTGTGTCCCAAGATTCGTTAGAATTCTTAGAGGCAGTGACATGGTCCTTTGTCAATTCATCACATGCTAGAATAATTTGAACTAATGCTCTTTTGTCCTTGACATTCCAAATACTCCAAGGCTCTAAATATTTGACCCTATCTAGTTTAGGTTCGAACCTATCTACAACTTCATGGAGAAGATTCGTGTACAAGTATGCACACATGATATCTTTCCATAGATTATAGTTCTGTTTATCTAGGCATTCTTCCTTAGGCATAACCATTGGCATAAAGGAAGGTAAATAACATGTCATGGATGAAGAACTTGCTTCTTTCTTTGACATTGTAAAACTTGGGATAGAGGGAACTTAGACTATCCCTTGAGAAAAATGGAAACCCTTGGGAGGCTTAGACAAGCCCAAAATAGCACTAAAAGAGACAGCGATTATATTTGTTGCTTGGCTAACCATGGTTAAAACAAGCAAAAGTTCAACAAGATAAGGGATCTCAAGCTATCACTTTTAAGAAAGGCCATAAAAGGTATTCTATTCCTTTAGATGATAAGCAACACTATCCTAAGGCTCAATTGCCTTCTATTGCAGAACCACTGTATTTGATAAGTTTTTTCATAGTTTCAGCAAGCAGTTTTGGTAATAGCTACAGTGCAACCTATAACTGAGCTTTTGCAAACTGAGGAGGAAATATCATGGCCTTTAAAAGAAGATATTTTGACACATACCAATATTCACATTCAGGAAGATCAGGTAGAATATGTAAATTTAGGATCTAAAAGTGCACCTCGAAAGGTCAAAATAGATGCTAGTTTAATAAATGTATTTTGGAATGAATTACTTATACTCCTAATTGAATTTAAATATGCTTTTGTCTGGAATTACTCCGATATGCATGGTTTGGATCACAAATTTTATCAATATAAAATACAATTGAAAGAAGATGCTTCTCCAGTAATTTGGTAGCATTATTGTATGAATCTAATTTTTTCTAGATAGGTCAAGGAGGAACTTAATCGATTGTTGAGAGTAGGGTTTATTGTACCTATTGAATATCCAAAATGGGTATCTCCCATAGTCATAGTACCTAAGAAAAAGAAGCACTTATGGATCTATGTAGACTACCACAAATTAAATGCAGCAACAATTCCGGATCCATTTCCTTTACCTTTTTTTAGATACGATGCTAGATGAGGTTGCTAGTAGGGAAATGTACTCTTTCTTAGATGGATTCAATGGCTACAATGAGGTGCAAATGGCCAAGGGTAATATTCATAAAATAGCTTTTATCACTAATAGGGGACTATTTGCTAGTAGTGTAATGTGGTTTGGACTTCGGAATGCCCCTAGTACTTTCAGTGTTGCATGCAATAAATATTTGCTCCATAGTTTATTAGTTTTATGCATGTATTTTTGGATGATTTCTCAGTTCTTGAACACGAAGCTGATCATTTGCAACATTTATGCTTGTGTTTGACTAAGTGTCGAGAAGTATTTCTTCTAGAGTGTCCTACCACATGGAAATTTCTTCTAGAGTGTCCTACCACATGGAAACAATATTTCTTCTAGAGTGTCCTACCACATGGAAACAATATTTTCTTCAATTTTATGTTGCAAAAATTTCTTCTAGAGTGTCCTACCACATGGAAACAATATTTATCTTCAATTTTATGGAATTATCATACTTTTTATAAAGTTCCATCTTGATTTACACCTTTTAAGTTAGTATATGGTATGGAGGCTATTATGCCTATGGAATTTAGAGTACCTAGTTTACAGATTGTTGTTCAAAATTGATTGTTACTGGAAGAAACAATGGTATTTTGGATTGATATGTTACACCAACTAGAAGAACATAGATATCATAGCTTAATTCTCATGCAAGAAGTTCAGTAGGGACAACGTCACTAGCATGATCATCATTTATGGACACTTGTATTTTGGATTGGTGATTTGTTACTATTTTTTAATTCCAAAATGAAAAGGTAGGTAGGAAAATTCAAGCTACGATGGACAAGCCCATTTCAAATTCATGCAGAGATAGGCTCTTCTACTTTTTGGTTAGCCACACTGGGTGGAGAATGTTAAACAATAAAGAAGCAAGGTCGTATATATTTTGCAAAAAGGATTTTTCTTCAAATAGAAGAAAAATACAAAAATGAAAAATGGAAGCATTTACTTCAATAAGTAGTGGAGGCTAAAAGAGAATCAATCAAAAGAGAATCGAATCCAAAAACTGAACCGGAAGAGAAGAGTGGCTGCTCAAAGTAGTGGAGGAGTTATGGAGAAGAGCTCTCAAATTCATCATGAGAGCTCATGGTCATTTGGCTACAAAAGAGGCAAGGGAGGACACTCAAGAACAAAGGAAGAGGCATTGAATTCCCCTTGTAGGTAGTTCATTTAGTTTTAGTCATTTTGTTTTCTTCAGTCTCATAGACTGTCCATTTACTCACCAATTTTTGGGTAGCCTAATTGCAAGAGTCAGATCTCTCAATGTGTGTATCCATTTTTAGATTTAAATACTCTTTGGAAATTTTATCTTGTGCACTTCCTCTATCTAAAATAGTTTTGTGAAATTCATCATGGTCTGTGAGTTATTCGATTTTTAGTGAAGTCTAGTTTTCAGCCTAATTGAGTGGACAGGTAGCCTGTTTTGAGGTAAAGAGTTGGAAAACCAAAACTAGTCGAAATTTACTGTTTGATAGCTCATTTGAAAGATATTGGTGTCTAGTTTGAGTAAACAAAAGTCTCAAGTCCATTGTCTTCTTAAGTCGATACTAGTTTTCATTCTAACATTCAGCTGTTGGTAAAAGTCTTGATCCTGAGAAGGTCTTCTACACTTTCCGCTGCGCATAGGAGAGGAATTCTCCAATAGTTGGTATCAAATCTCAACAATAGAGCATTGTATCTTGAAGAAGCAAAGATTTGGAACTGAAGTAAAGCAAAGGAGAAGCTAAAAATCAAGGAGGAGCTTCTGTAATAAAGTAAGTCTATGATCCAAGGGTATGGCCGGTTCAGACATATCTGAAATCGGACACCATTTGGTCATCCGTGTGTATGACCAAAGATCTTGAGTTTAGACTTACTAGGAGGTATTGTGCTCTTGTGAACAAGTGATCCACTTAGCTTAGTGGTTAAGTCTCAAGGATGTGAAGGAGGAGGTCTTGGGTTTGATTCCCATGAGGGACATGGGGAGAGTATTTTTCCCAAAGAGATCTAGAGCCTTCTAGAAGCATCCACTTGAGTTAACTCAAGTTGACTGGGACACTTGGCGCACATGTAGTTACATGGCCGACACAGGGCTGGCTAGTATCCACCTGCCCAAGAAGGCAGTCCCCTAGAGAGAGTTATATATAGAGGCATTTGGTTGGGAGGAGAGTCATCTCTCTAGCACGTGGTGGTAGTAATCCTTGTTCTCTTGCAGCTTCATACAGTCAAGACAGAGCGCCATAACATAACTGAGATAAACTTCAAACTTGGAAGTCTTGAATGGCTGATTTAGGACAACAAGTTGAGAAGTTAGATAAAGATAATTTTCAATCGATTACAACAGAGCAAAAAAAGAAAATGTTACAGGCGTTCAATTCGAGATTTGAACCTGTGTCTTGTTGGGTCGTGGGCTTCTCCCATAGCCAAGGAACCAAGCCGACGTCGTGTGTGCATATACTTACTCTTATCTGACTTTGGTGCTATGTCCACAACTTAAAACAACAGAGAAAAAGGACAAAATCGAACCCTGAATCGGATGGAGCAACCCCGGATGTCTTCACCACTACAGTAAATACGTTTGGTGTTACTAGGCTCTCATCATATTTATTAATTGTTCGGTTTCTGTCTCTGCCCTGCTAATCCCAAGCCAAGTTTACTTGGATTATGGCTTCTTCTTGAGCTGCTGATATTCCCAACCAAGCCCAAGAGCGTATCTGAGGTGATCAAAACTGAAGATAGCCCAAGTCTTAGAGAAGATCGGAAGAGGAGCTGTGGAGTGAAGATCCGGAGGCCTAACTTCGTCATTATTCTAGCACTCGCAAGTAAGATAGATCAAATGTTTGGGCTCTTGATCTCCAACCACGAAGTAAGATGCTTCTTTTGGAGGATCAATGGAAGGACGTAGCTAATTGGAAGCTAAGTATTTTCCGGTTTCTACTTGGCCTTAATGCTTGAATTATCTTGTTTTCATTATTCTACACTTAATCTTATATGCACATTGAAATAGCCAAGATTTCAATCGATTAAGTCTAGATTAAGATAATGAAAAAATCCACTTCTCATTCCAAGCATTAGTTTGCATTAAGAAAAGACTTGCTTTAATAAAGGATCCTTGTGCATCAAAGAATGTATTTTAGTAGTTTAATTCTAGATTTCCTTTTCATTGAGTAAGCTTTTTATTGCACCACAAGGATATGTTTTTATAGTAGCATTACTATTGGATCAATCATCAATAGATGCTTGGACTTTAAACATAATTTTGATTGGTGAAATATAGTAACATCTAAAGATTGACCAATAATAATAAATCTTGTATCAAACTCAAGAATAGGAGTCAATATCACATACATGAAAGTTCAACTTAAAATTTTATAGTGGCATGGGAAACCATATCCAAAAGGTGATATTTAGGCTCTAGTTTGATACTCAAAAAATGAATACAATTGAATCAATAAACCTTATGGATATTTTTTGAAATAATTTCTTTCAAATATCCTTCCAACATTGCAAAAGATTCCAAGATGAATCATTTGCTCAAGATATTTGATTCCCTAGAAGAAATCTCAAGTCTTTGAAGAATAATGTTCTCCCAAGTAGTGAGAAGGAAATTCTTTAAACTCTTTAGTCAGTAAGTAGTTCCCTAGCAATTCCAAACCTCAAGTATTGGTACTCAAGTCCAAATAGTGATATAACCTAGAGGTATATCAAAGATTCTTAGCTTTGGAATCTAAGAGGCATCAATGTATGCTTAGACTTAAGTTAGGAAAAGATCTCTAAAAATCCCGCGGGTAAGCAAAGAAGCTTTTTGACAGTTCTAGAAATCTTAAAAATAAAGACTACGTCTTTATTTTAGTTGCAAGATCAACTAAACTTGATCAAGCTTGGCCATGATTGTGTGAGAACATGCAATTGGAACACTTTGTAGATTGCCACGTCTTGGCAATAAAATTAGTGATATAACCTAGAGGTATATCAAAGATTCTTAGCTTTGGAATCTGAGAGGCATCAGTGTATGCTTCAACTTAAGTTAGGAAAAGATCTCTAAAAATCCCGTGGGTAAGCAAAGAAGCTTTTTGACAGTTCTAGAGATCTTAAAAATAAAGACTAGGTCTTTATTTTAGTTGCAAGATCAACTAAACTTGATCAACCTTGGCCATGATTGTCCAAGAACATGCGACTGGAACTATTTTGTAGATTGCCACGTCTTGGCAATAAAATTCCTTATTCACTCAGGTTCCATTTATCCAATGGAAAATTATGAAAAGAGTAAACTGTTCCAAGTCTGAAAAGAGAAAAGAAATTCCAAGAATGTAGTCTGCAACCATGAAAATGGTACTTAAGTCTATGGAAGGTAAAACATAAGTGTTTGCCTATCCTCAAAGGGATTTTGGTACAAATCCAGAGAGCATGAGCGGATGCTTAGACTTAGGCAGTAGAGAGATTCCTGTAAAAGTCTCCGCCGAGATAGGTACCTAAAGCATCAGTAAAGAAGGAATCTAAGGACAAGAAGTTAAAAGCTCTTGTCACTACAAATTGGTCCAGAATAAACCAATTGAACTTGAATTTATGAAAATTCAAGTACTTGGAATTCTGATTGGTTTTCATTTGAAAACCCTAGAAAAGAAGGATGGACGTTCCATCAAAAGGTTTTCAAGTTCCCGAAGGAAAGCACAAGATTGTGAAATGATCATGTGAAGGGATCAAAACCTAGAAAATCTAGTTAGAGTTAATGCCTAAAACTTCAAAATTCTCGAAAAGAAATGAAGTAAGAAGGTTCTTTATCAAGAGATGCTTTAGAGTTTAGGATAATATTCACTCACACGTCAATGTGAATATAAAATAGGGTGGTATGGGACACCAAATTTTATACTCAGATTGATGTAGGAAAGATAGTATGGGACATCGGACCGTAAGATGATGATTATCTTTTAAGTCCTAGATTAGATCTTGAAGTTAGGTTTGATCCTCAAGGAAATTAAAACTTCAAAGAAGGAGTTTAATTCAAGAAGGATGAAAGTAGTATCTTAAGATACTTCAAGATAACTTCAAGATAAAGAAAATTGAAGATATGAAGTAAGTAACTTCTAAGATCTTCTTAGAACACTTCAAGCTTAAGTGTTGTCGATCAGAAATATTTGATAAATTTTTGAAAAAAGTTGGACTTTGATTTTCAGTTGATCTTTCAACCAAGGATTTGATTGACTAAGTCAAGCACCAAGTTCCTAGTGTAACTTGGTAAATTCACTCTTTTGACTCAAAGAAATGCACAAGAAATTGCATTCCCAGTAAGGAGTCAGAAACATTGAATGTGACCTTAACTTAGTCTCAAGTGAAGCATTATTTTGTTGGGTGTGTGTAGAAGTGCGAGAGACACACAAGAAGCACACACAAGGAGCACAAACGCAGCAAGACACACAGAGAAGACAATGGCTGGAATAGCTCTCTCTATTGATCGATGTACTGAACTGAAGTAAGAGCTGAATAATATCCCTAAGTACAAAGTACCACCACATATGAGAGTATCAAGTATGTGGTAACATGGGGAAAAAACCTCTAGCCAGCACTAGAGTAAAAAGTGCCCATGTATAGGGAAAAGGTTCACATCAAAGCTACCCGAGGAACACATAAGTGTAACAAACCCCCCTGGAGCGAATGATGTGAACACATACAGGGAGTGACAGATCAGCCCCCACAAGGTAGCCTAAAGCTTTGCGAAAAGCTTCAAACTTTTCTCGTGGAAGAGCTTTGGTGAATATGTCTACCACATTATCTTGTGTAGGCACATATACCAAATCAATATCTCCTGCATGAAGGCGCTCTCTCACATAGTGATAATGCACCTCAATATGTTTGGTCCGTGCATGAAACACTGGGTTTCGTGCAACAGCCAAAGCCACAACTAGTGGACCTTCAAGATCCCAACATTACTCTAGCATAAAGGAGACAATTTGTTGATTGGGAAGAGAGGAATCAAAGGGTGATGTTCCTCATTTCACAAGTTATTTCTAACACAATGATTGGTCATGTGCAAAGCCTAGAGACAACCAAGGAAGTTTGGGAAGCGTTGGAGAAGGTCCATGCTATCTCAACAAGGTCTCGGAAGATGAAACTCAAGAACGAGCTCAACAACATGAAAAAAATCTCAAACCAAAGCATTAGTGAGTATATGTTGAAGATCAAGGAGCTTTGAGATCAACTAGCATCAGTTGGATGCAAGATAGAAGAGGAAGAAATCATCCAAACAACCCTCAATGGCTTGAGGAATGAAGAGAAGTGGAAGCCCCTCATCACAAACATTCTTTATAAAGACCCTCTACCAACATTCGACGAGATTATACCAAATCTTGTGGCTTAAGAGGTTGCTCAACAAAGAGAAGGAAACAAAGGTAAGGATAGCCATAGCCAAACGTTATATGCAGGTCAAGGTAGAGGAAGGAACTCAAGAGGAGGATCATGAGGAAGAGGAAGAAGCCCAACAACACAAATTCTAGCCAACACAACTTGGAGGACAACAAGAACAACTCAAATGATAGCACATATGGAAGAGGTCGAGGAAGAAATAGAGGAAGAGGTTGAGGTTCATACAATCCTCATAAAGGTATAACATGTTATCGTTGTGGTAAAGTGAGAAATTATGCAAATGATTATTGGCAAAAGAATGGAAGGTTGAATGGAGGCAACCAATGGAGCCAAAATAACTATGCGAGTACATCAAGTGAAGGAGATAAGAAAACCATGCTTGCCATGAAGCATGAGTACAACAGCCTGAGAAGTGATGATAAAAATGCTTTATAGATTCATGTTGCAACAATCATATGACATTCCAAGGAGATTTATTCACAAATCTATAAGGTCCAAGTGGAAAAGGATGTGTGGAATCGATGATGAAACTGAACACAAAATTGAGCATGTTGGAGAAATCAAGCTTGGAAAAAAGAAGGTATTGACTAATGTTCTTCATGTTCCTACTATTGCAAAGAATTTGATTTCAGTAGGACAAATGGTAGAGAAAGGATATCATGTTATCTTCAATGAAAAAGGCTACTTTATAAAGAATCCAAAAGAAGGATTCAAGGTCGTTGCTCAAGGAAGGAAAGAAGGCAGGATGTTCACTTTGGACATTCAACAACCACATGGAAAGGTGATGTATATTCAATTTGGAAACAAGAGAATTGTTGAAATCGATTTGTTGCACAAAATGTTTGGACATATCAACATTCCCAAGCTCAAGGACATGATCAACCATGAAGTGGTAAGAGCTCTTCCAAGATTCAATGATGTTGGACTGCATGAGTCTTGTGAAGCATGTCAACTAGGAAAGCAAACTCAACAACCATTCAAGAAGATACACACGGATTGATGGGGACAATCACAACAACCACCGATGGATAATAATAGATATTTTGTCACTTTTATTGATGATCATTCAAGAAAAGTATGGATCTTCTGTATAAAACAAAAATCAAATGTGTTCTCTATGTTCAAGAGATTTATAGCACAGGTTGAAAAGGAAACAGGATGATACATAAAGATTTTGAGGTCTGATGGAGGAGGAGAATATTTCTCCAAGGAATTTTTAGATTTTCTTTATGAAAATGGAATCAAACGACAATTTACATGCAGGTACACACCTTAGCAAAATGGAATTGTTGAAAGGAAAAATAGACATATCACAAAAGTTGCAAGATGCATGCTCAACGAGATGAAGGTTCTACTAAACTATTGGGCTCAAGAAGCTAGTACGGCTATTTATTTGATGAACAAGTTCACAACAATTGGAATGCATAATCTAACTCCCGAGGAGGTTTACTCCAGTAAGAATCCTGACCTTACACATCTCAAATCTTTTGGATGTGTGTGTATGTTCATATTCCTCAAGAACTAAGGACAAAGATGGAGACAAAGTCAGAAAAATGTATTTTCATTGGATATTCATCGGAGCAAAAAGGATATAGGTGCTACGATGACGAAGGAGCTACAAGTCTCACAAGATGTGGTATTTGATGAGCCAAGACCATGGTTTGGAGACAAAGGGAAAGAGAAGATTCTTGAAGAAGATTATGAACAAACAAGCACTCAAATGTCAGGTCCACAAGTTTCTATATCACATGGAGAAAGATCCACATGGAAGGGGAGACTAAGGAGTCATTCCTCATCACCAACATCAGGTTATGAAAGATTTGAAGCTTTAAGTGCTGCCCAAAATAGTGATTCAAATGCAAGTGAAGAAGAGTATGAAGAGGTAGTTACACCAAAGGTAAAGTTGAATCGGCTGAAGAAGCAACATTCGAAAGGAAATGAAAGGAGGTCTTCAAGAGCAAGGTATCCAATTCAAAGGCTGAGCTATGATAGTTTATTGCAAAGCATTTTGCATATATGACACAGATGGTCAAAGACAAAGAACCAGATGCATATGAAGAAGCATGTACACAAAAAGAATGGCAACAAGCTATGCAAGAAGAGATAAAAGCTCTCAAGGATAATCACACATGGGGCTAGTTCCAAAGGTTGAAGGTATGAAGATTGTTCCAAATAAATGAGTGTTTAAAATAAAGAGAAATGCTAATGGTTCTCTAGCTAGGCATAAAGCTAGACTAATAGCAAAAGGATTCAAGCAGACTCACGGCACTGACAAACGCATTCTGGTTAGCCGTGATGTTGTCTTTGTGGAAGATGCTATTCAGCCATTGCTTTCATGTACTAAGGAGACATATGTTAGCTCCAAAGACATGTATGATACTTTGATGCCTCTTTTTATAGGTGGACAGTCTAGTGCTGGTCCTAATGAGGCAACTTCTCAGCCCATTAGGAAAAAAAGTGAACCCTGCATGGGCCTTGTAAGGATTCCTAATTTTTAGGGATTAAGCTTAATCTTGTTCTTTGTTAAGGGGACAAAGTGCATTTAATAGAGCACTTTTTGGTAGGCTGAAGTAGGCTTTTTTTTAGGGTGAGCTAGGACCTTCTCTCTCTTCTGCACATAGAGAGAGAGAAAAACCACTTTCCACCTCATCAAATCCGTCCATCTTTATGAATAAAAAAATGAGTTTTCTGAAAAAGTCTCTTTTTCAGCTATTCTTTATTCAAAATGGCTCATACTTTTATGTATATGTCAGAACTTAATTTTTTTAGACTTACTTTTATAAAAAATACTTAAAAAACATACTTTTCAAAATCCCTCCAAAAGTTAAGTGCCACATCATCAAACTCGTAACTTTGGTTGCCCCAAAACATGAATTTTTGAAAAAAAACTCATTTTCCCTCTAACATACTGAAAAAAGTCATTTTGACCTATCCACATACCAAAACACACTTTTTTTCTTGCACATAGCTACTGTACTAGCCATTCCAGCCATCTGTGTGCTTCTTCCCATTCGGTGCTGGAATTTTGGAACATCATGGTGCTCACATGTATTATGAACATGACACCAGCACCAGCGCGTGCTCCTCACTCTAAGAGTGTACATGTTCGTGTTCCTACAGAATTTGCACCAACAACTAGAGGTAGCAATGACATAGATTCTCAAAATGCACGACTTGCAGCTGGAGAGAAGAATATTGATCTTTGGGTCCATGGTGCTTTGTATCCCTTGGATCCAATGGCTAATGTTCATCCTAGATTCCATACTATCTCCACATTTCTACAATTCCTTGGTTCCGGTGAAGATGGACTCCTAGGCTATTGCAAGCGATTGTCTAACCATTCTACATCTATAGCAAATTATTGGATGCAACAATGTCATCACAACCATTTCAAGATACACAGTTTAGAGAGTGCTATACACACTTTAGAAAGTGCTATCAAATCTTTGGATGAGCACAATAATAGACTCAAACAAGATGTGGAAGAAAAGGAGAGCACAATTACAAATTTGAAAGCCAATCTTACACAACTAAAAGAGACTCCACTTGGGATGAGATTTAGGAAACGACCATTATCATCCTTTCAAGCTCTTTCAACTGGTGGTGGAGCACGGAAGCGACGTGTTTACGCACTTAGGTATGTATTTCCTTTGTTTAGTTATGTTAAAAGACTTTTAGATTGAGATTCTTATTGTGCAGGTCATTTGTTGAAGATGCGAGTGCTTCCTCAACAATGGAGGATCAATTGAAGTTTCTGAATTCTTGTCTTAGCAACAAACATGTGCTTATGATCTTGGAGTCACCAATAGGAAATCACATCAAAACCCAAGTGATTAAAGATTTTGCAGGCAACTTAGAAGATATTATTAGTCCTAGTGAGGTACAGATGGTATGTGATGAAGCAGGTGTTAGTACTAGAGCGTACACTGCATTGTACAATCTTTTGAAGCAGGCTCTACAAAACAAAGGTATTTTCCAGAGCATTTTTCCATGCCCTTACAAGGTATCTGTGAGGAAGAAGATAACCAATGAGGATGTAGCCAATACTCTTGGCAATTACCTGCATATAGAAGATGTTATGCCTGCATCCATTTATCATTCATCTACATCAAAGAAAGAGTTGAAAAACACATCTAGACAGGGATTCATCTACACAAAGTACAACAACATATTTGTCAATTTGGAGAGGCTCCAAAAGGAAATGGTTAAATTTTACAAATCCACACTTCAAGGTATATCCATTGTTATGATAATGACATTCATAGTATTTTTAATAATATAATGTTTGTTATTTGATGTAGATTGTGGTTCCAAACTCAAGTTTGTATTGAAGCTAGACGAATGTCAAATCATAAAGGGACGCCGTATGGAGAGACTTAGTGTGACACTCATGAACGAAGCTATGGCCCATGCTATTATTGATGATAGTGAAGAATCTACCCATCACTTTACATATAGTGTCCAATCAGAGAAAGATATATGGTGGTTAGGTGCTATTGAAGTACCTAAAGAATCCAATGATGTTCTTACATGGATTTTCAATAGGATCCCATGGATCACAGAGGTGAATACTTCTCAAATTCATGGTGCCAAAATCAATGTAGAAAGCCTTGGTGATTTTGAAGTAGAGTGGCACTTAGGTGGAGACTTAAAGACTATCAAATGCATGTTAGGGTGCAAACAAGGTGCATCTACTCTCTATCCTTGTCCATATTGTACACGAGGTTATAAACGAACAAAGAGAAAACAAAACAACATAGATGATTTAGTTGATGACACAGATGCAACTCCATCTGCTGAATGGGATACACCTTTAATGAGGTGTCCCATGTTAGGTACA
Organism: Ceratopteris richardii; assembly: GCA_020310875.1. Lineage (NCBI taxonomy): Eukaryota > Viridiplantae > Streptophyta > Polypodiopsida > Polypodiales > Pteridaceae > Ceratopteris > Ceratopteris richardii. The sequence goes on along the minus strand of CM035411.1, from coordinate 102,227,918 downwards.
CCTAATCGTGACATGTCAGATAAGGATTGGAATCCCATTATTCCATTCCCTTTAGTCAATGTCCACTTTTGCACCTTGCATGCCTTCATGAGAATTTTTGATAGACTATTGAAGCTCCATATAGAATACGCATTTGCCATGAAGCCAGTTGATAAATCTATTCAAGCTATAAAGAAATTGGAGGAACTTCTTAATTCAATTGGTTGTCATGGTGGAAATGTAACCCTAGTTGTTAAGAAAGTTGGAGAATCTCAAGATAGCTTGCAACAAGTGTCAATGACAGGGAATAAAGCAAGACATTTTTTTAGAAGAGGTACTAGCACTCAAAATAATGAACGTTATGAGCTGTGGAAAGACCTATGCATGATCACAACAGACAATGACTCTCAAGTTGATCTTTGTAATAAGACAAAGAAAGTTTGGTCGAGCTTTGATAAGGTTGTAGGCTTAATGGGTCTGACTAGGTCTAGTGCTATTCAACGTCAAATGTTTCAAGAAACATTAGTGGAGTTCACCAAGTGTTTCATTCAATGTTGGGGAGAGAGCAATATAACACACTACATTGTAAGTGTAATCTTCTTCTACAAGTGTTCATTGCACTTACCTTTTTCCAATGTACTTAACAATTTTTAGCATATTTTGTTTGCACATGGAGCTTTTTTCATGCATCAATATGGGTCATTAGAGATTTTCAGTACCCAAGGAATGGAAAAGTCACACTACAAAGCGAGGGGTGTCTACTTCAAAAACACCCGACATGGTGGTGGCCCAATGCAATCAAACTACATGGAGGAGATGTTTAATTGGTTTTACCGCACTACATTCTCGAGAAAGTTTTTTGTGGAACAACTTAGGGATTCAAAATTGGCAAAACTTGCAAGAAAGATGCAACACAACATTGCCAGTGAGAAATGGAAGTCATCGTTAGGTCCTCTTCATCATGCTCAGTGGCGTGCAAGGAGACAACGAGAAGGCTCAGCTTGGAAGTAAAGTGAATTCGCTATTTCCCATTATGTGGTAATACATATGATTATTGTAATCTTGATTTCAATGTGTTATTATTTAATATATAATATTCTGTATGGTTTTAAACAGGTTTTGTCCGTTCTAGTGTGAACAAACAGTTTTTTAAAAAACTCTATAAATAGAGAGAACTCACTTCATTTCACACTTTTTGCAACTCAAGAGAATGGCACGCACCAAGCAAACTGCAAGGAAAGATCGCGTCTTCTTTCCTAGCCCTCATCTAGGGACACAACGCCCACCATGGTTGCAACCCCCCCAAAGGCCTCGAAGTGGTTCCCAGAGCACATCTGTGCCTGTGTCACACGATGGCACACCACCTGGGAGCAATTCAGTGCGAGAAAATGAAGTGTCCAATATACAAGATTATTACACTCCAGGACGATCAGAGGCCATTTCAGATGATGAGCCACCAACAAGGACACCCATCAAATCAAGACCCAAACAGAAGTTGATCAGGAGTGTACCAGAGAGCGACGAAGAGTCATCCCAAAATGAGGAAAGCAACAATCAACCACCATGGAATGATATGCAAATACCAACGAGCCATAGGGTGACACATGGAGGTAAGACACTTCCACAAGGACAAGGGCAAATACCAACAGAGGAGGAAAGAGAGCAAAGTCAACAACCACATCAACAACAAAATGTGCAAGATGAAGCTGGGCCCTCACATCGTGTACATCGGAGAAAAAAAAACTATCAACCTCGACGTCGACCTCAATGCCAGCCAAACATACCTCCCAACCCAAGAGCTCCACAAAGACGAAGGAAGCACTGCAGGGCTTTTGCAGAGATACGACACTACCAAAAGTCCGTTGAACTACTCATACCACGAAGAGCTTTTGCAAGGGTAGTGAAGGAGGAACTACAAAGCTACCAAACAGGTCTAAGAATACAAGGGATAGCACTTGAAGCACTTCAAGAGGCAGCTGAGGCCTACCTCATCTCCATGCTTGAGGACTCTAACCTCTGTGCTATCCATGCCAAGAGAGTAACCATACAACCGAAGGACATTCAGCTAGCAAGAAGAATTAGAGGAAATAACCCATGATGTGTATATTATACCCTATGATAGGCTACTTTGCGATGTAATACAATGGATAATAGAAAATTTTGTTTTGACTTATATTCTTTGTCTCTTTTTTCTCTCTCACTCTCTCTCTCTCTCTCTCTCTCTCTCTCTCTCTCTCTCTTTCAGTCAGTTATATATGGATTCAGTTAAACATGCATGCACTTGCCTATTGTTTTATGACTAGATATGTTCCTTTTCTACATACTAGTGTGCAACATGTCCTTTTCATACCAAAAAACCCCCAGCCACAGAAACGCGGGATTCAGCCCTGCAAAATTTTTGCAGGGCTGAATCCCGCGTTTCTGTGGCTGGGGTTTTTTTTGCAATATTTGGTCTTTGGTAAGCATAAGACATATGGTAGAGATGCAATGGTCTAGGTATTAAGAGGTTATACCCTATAGGAATTGAGATCTTTAGCTACTAAAGGCTGAGTTTATACCCTACTGAAAACTTCTGGTCCTGATAATACAAAAACCAATTGAAAATCTGAAATTACATAGTTTCCTATGTATTGTAGCACCTAAAAACACTAGATAAGGCCAAAAAAGCCCCAGCCACAGAAACGCGGGAAACAGCCCTGCAAAAATTTTGCAGGCCTGTTTCCCGCGTTTCTGTGGCTGGGGCTTTTTTGGCCTTTTTTAAGCATATAATCATGCAGAGGACCAAAGCACAATACAAAGACCCCCAATTAGATACAATTTGTGGAGAGAAGATAAGTTCAATTTTTTAGCACATTCATATACAGAACTAGATAAATGATGAAAAAAAAAGTTTGTATTATCAAGACATTACATCATTTCTCAGCTGCCTTCAATTTCTCCACAACTTTCTTTCTCCTTTGGAGAGATTGAGGCAGCTGGTAAGTCAATACAGATCTTGATATTACATGGGGGTCTTGCATTCCAAGACTCATGGCGATACCTATTTGCCCTAATACTTTTCCTCTAAAATTAAGTCCTAAAGTAGTTACAACTAAGGATTTCCTAACCAAAATGACACAATTAGTGCCTTGGGTAATTGTACATAAACACAAAATCTTGCTAAGGGCCTTCAAGCACCAAGTGATGAAGTGCCCATCGGGACTGTAGTCTTTGTGTATGATAACAAAATCATCCTTTGGCAACTTTCCGATGTAGTTTGCCAAGGATGCACCACTCCCACGAGAAGCTCGATCCCCACCAGACCTTGCTGCGAACTTGTCGAGCTCAATTGCTTCCTGTTAAGAACAAATGAGAATTCAAGCTCTTACAATGTTAACTTAAAATTATCGATTTATTTAATTCAATTACCACTTACATCATGAAGCTTGTCTTCTTCCTCCCCTCTTCCAGGGGCATCAAGATCAATGCTAGAGTGGGCCATGCCACTCTGCTCTGCTACATGGGATGTAGGAATTTTTTGCTTCAGTATCCTCTCCTGTGCTGCACTGAACTCCTCCTCTGTAGTAGAATTGTTGTCATCATTTAAAATATCAGCACACACCATTGATATGGTGTCTGCCACAGAATCCCCAAGTGGGATGGACTTCTTTTCAAGTATGTCAGATGTGTTGTCAAGTGGAACATCTGACATTGTGGAGAAAATACTCAAGCATTCATCTAGACGTAGACCGAATGCCTTCTCAATGTCATGGAGTAAAATAAATTCCTCTCCATCCACAACGATGCAGGAGAGATATTCAAGTTCCACCTCTGGTAATGTGGGCTCAGAGGGGTTGAGATTTGAAGGGGGGGCCTCCTCCATGCTTGATTGCACATGTAGTTTATCCTCAACACCACCAGGGAATTCTTGGTGGATTGTAATGCTTTCTTTGGAAAAATTTATGGCCTCTGGTTGAGGCTCATTCTTCTCCTTAACAAAACCCCCAGTGGCAAGGTTGGGGAGCTCAATAGGTGTAGGTTCTGGCTCCTCATTAATAATAAAATATGTTGTTGCAGTGTAGGATAGGTACTTTGTACCCATCCTCTTCTTTTTGTTAAGTTTTTTTACTAATGGCACAGAGTCATCTAGTAAGTGCCCAGCAGTTTCCGCAATTGCCATGAAGCGCTTAAGGCGCTTCATGAAGGCTTCATCGCCTCTATGTATGTAGAGTAGAAGGTCACATGGAACCCATTTACCCTCATAAGGCGGTATTTCTATAGAAAAACGCAAGATGTAGTACTCAAGGAACTCTATGATTTCCTTGAGCACATCAGAGTTCAGTTGAATTGTTTTGTCTAGATCAGGGACCCTAGACAATAGGTCATACAAGTGGTTCTGACCTTTGAACTCAGTTGATTCCAAGAACTCATTGAAGAGTTCACGTGGACGTTTGAGTTGCAGGGTACTGGAGGATGCGGCAGCCATTGCGCGTGATGCTAGCTTGTGTGCGTACTCTGCTAGTGATTGTAGCTCTTCTTGGTTGCAAAAGTGAGAAATGAGAGAATAAGTGTTGCTTTTATAGTAGTTTCAAAATTTTAAAGTGAGTGGGACCCATTTTAAAACTAAAACTGATACCTTCAAATAAAACAATCATGCACAGAACTCTCAGAAAAAAAACTTTTGCTCATAAAAAGATTGAACAGAATCATTAACCAGAATAAGATACACGACAACACAATAGAAAAAAAAAATTCTCAGAACTTTAAAATTATAATAAATTGCCATTGGAAAAACCAAAGATTTGGCAAATTGTACATCATATTGAGATCAAAAAATTTTACATGCTACATGTCTTGCATGTTAAATACATTGTTGCAGATGTAGGATTATAAATGGAACATAGGTGTGTGTACACTGTAGCACTCAAATAGTCCTTGAGCTATGACAATGAAAGTTGAGTTCCATCCACACTCCATTCAAGGAGGACTTTAATTTTATCCTCCAACCTCTTACCAATCTGCAGACAAATAGAAAACTTTAAATGAACATATTTGAGTGTAAGAATTTGTATAAACAAAAGAAGAAATACCATATGCTACTTACCTTATGCCCTTGTATTCTGAACTTTGATTGATCCAGATCCTCAAATCCCATGATTACTAGATGTTCTCTCACGTTGGCAAGAGTCCAATGATGATTTACTGAAATAACTTCTATTTCATTGTTGGGTAGATTTATCTTAATTTCAAATGAAATTAAAACACCCTCAGAACTTTGTAATGGTATCCATTCACCAAGTTTACACATCCAACGATCATAATAGAATCTAATGTACAATGAAGTACGATGTTTCAAGTATCGAAATCCTATGCCTGTTGCACCAATTTTACAAATGTATCTATCCCCTTTGGTGCATCCTTCTACAAGTCCCCATTTTTCACCTAGCAAACACTCTACCTGCTCATACGTGATATCTTTTAACATGAACATTGTTGACGTCTCTAGAATTGTGAATATCTGAAATAAATGTACAAAACAATGAACAGGAACACACCAGTGTAATCCTATAGATCTTGAAACTCTTGTAAATTTCAAAGAGTTGTGTATGTCCATCACCATCTTATGCTTCAAAGATGTTAATGTCCATACATCAGGTTGCGGCCACTCAAGCTTTAAGAGAGAATCTACCTTAATCATCTCTAACTTGCCAAAATCATTTGATGAAGAGGGTACAACATATGTATGTGTGTAAAAGAAAACTCTCTCACATAATAGCTGAGCAGGACGGGCTTGTGGAAAGACTATCGACCCAACATCTGCATGCAATGCTTGGAAAGTACCTGTAAGACTATGAAGTGGTTGTTCTTCCACCAAGGTAGAAGGAAATATGTCTACAACAAAAAAATACACAACTTAGCTAGGTATATTCTGAAATTTGGACAAAAGTCAATGAGTAATACTTACAGTTGATAGGATATCTCATTTTGTTTGAGTTTTCCAATTTCATGGTTGACATTGTGAACACATGTTGTACAATGGCAACAGTTTCACCATTTTTGAGCTTTTTGAAGCCTAGTAACTTCCCTTTCCAATGAAGATCCAAGTTTCCACGATCTCTCACACGGTGAGGACCAACACCAGAGGGTTGCATGTACACCCATGCACCTTTGCAGAACTCCTGTCCTAACCAAAATCCTTCTGGAGCCTTGATATTGTGACATTTTATCGCGATAACCTCATCTTTTGGACGTCTATGAGATTTAGGTTTCTCCATTGGAGATCAGGCTATGGAAATGACAGTAGGAATTCAAAGAAGATGATGCATAGAGAAAGAAATGGAGATGCAGGAGCTGTAATGGTGTGCTAGGGAGAGAAAGTAGTGGAAAGAGATGACTTTTTGGGACCTGGGTATGAAAATGGGAGGTTTTGGAGGGAGAAAGTTGCATTTTGAGTTATTTTTGAAAAAGTCACTTTTTTCACTTCAGTTCATGCACGGATTTTGATTTAGAACCCAAAAATAGCACTTTTGATCCTAAAAAGTGGTTGGGGGACCATTAAATGGTGTTATGATGAGTTTTATAACTTTTTGAAAATTTTGAATTTTTGGGCCCAGGTAAGTTACGAGAATCCTTTCTCTCTCTAGAGGCAAAACCTGAACATAGGGGAATCCTGTCCCCTCATCCCCCTTCAGCCTAGTGATTTATAGGCTATAGACTGTGTCCACCACCCTCCTCTCATTGGTCCATCACTAATCACTCCTTAATCCAAAAGGCCCATGCAGGGTTCATTTTTTTCCCTAATGCTTTGCAGGTTTCATATGATGATGCAGATCATTCCATTTCTGATGCAGATTTACATGATGTACTTGATGAGAGAGCTGATATTGAGCAGGCAAAAACTATGCCAAAATGGCTGGTGCAGACTTTGCGTGACAACAAATTAGATGCACCTTTGTTATATCGCACTCGTTCAGGCTTTCATAGTGCCTCCTTTGCATCAGATTGCTATGCTATGGCTACGTCTAGTCTCTGTGATGAGAATGAGCCTGTTTCTTTTGATGAAGCACAAAATTCAAAAAATTGGATGGCTTCTATGCAATCTGAATATGATGCTATAATGAAGAGTGGTACATGGTCTTTATGTGACTTGCCTCCTGGCAAGAAGGCCATTGGCACTAAGTGGGTATACAAGTTGAAGCATAAACCTGATGGTACAGTTGACAGGTATAAGGCTAGGCTTGTTGCAAAGGGTTATGCGCAGGAAAGAGGCATTGATTTTGATGAGACCTTTGCACCTACATGCCGTATGACTACTGTTCGGAGTATTTGTGCACTTGCAGCCCATCATGGTTGGAATGTACATCAGTTGGACATTAAAACAACATTTCTCAATGGTGACTTGCATGAAGAAGTGTATGTTTTTCAGCCCCGTGGCTTTGGGCAGAAAGGGCATGAAAACCAGATGTGCAGGTTAAAGAAGGAATTATATGGTTTAAAGCAAGCACCACGTGCTTGGTATGAGAAGATACATGCCTATTTGGTTGCACATGGTTTTGAGAACAGTCCAACTGAAAGCACCTTATATGTTAAGCGTGCTAATGATGTGCTTCTGATCATTGTTGTCTATGTTGACGACATGCTGCTCACCGGTCCTATTGAGAAGCATATTGGTGATTTCAAGGCTGATTTGCATGCCTCATTTGAGATGTTTGATTTGGGGCATTTGCATCACTATTTGGGCATTCAGTTTATGCAAGTTGATGGTGGAATGGCTTTGTGTCAAACAATATATATTGACACATTATTGCAGCGTTTTGGCCTTGAAGACTGTAAGCCTATTGCCACTCCTATGGAGACAGGTTTACGATTGAGTCTTCATGATGCTTGAGATGCATTTGATGTTGTTCTCTATCAGCAGGCTGTTGGATGCTTGATTTATTTATGCATTACTCGGCCAGATATTCAGTTTGTTGTCTCATAGATGAGCAGGTTTATGCATTGCCCAGGAGTCACACATTGGAAGGCAGTTAAGTGCATCTTTCGCTACTTGAGTGGTACTCGGCTACTTGGGTTGTTTTATCCCAAGGGGGGATCACTACCGTCAGATTTGCATGCTTTTTCTGACTCAGATTGGGCTGGTTGCTATGACACTCGTGTGTCCACCAGTGGTTTTTGCTTCATGCTTGGTAGCTCATGTATATCTTGGTTGAGCAAGAAGCAGCCTACTGTGGCCACTTCCAGTTGTGAGGCTGAGTATAGGGAAGCTTTCACAGCAACTGTTGAGTGTGTGTGGCTCAGACGCCTTATGGCTGATTTGGGTGTTGGTCAGTCTTCTGCCACCACCATCTTCACTGACAGTCAGAGCGCATTGGCAGTTGCGAGGAACCCTGTGTTCCATGCTCGCACTAAGCATATTGAGGTGCATTATCACTATGTTAGGGAGAGGTTCTCTGCTAGGGAGATCAGCTTGGCATATGTGCCCACGCAGGAGAACATAGCAGACCTTTTCATGAAGGCTCTGCCTAGGGAGAAGTTTGAAGCTTTCCGCAAAGCTTTGGGCTTACTTCCTTTTGTGGAGTGATTTCCACATAGCTTGGCACTTCCTTATACATGAGTGCCAGCTCCTTGTTCACCGCATCACTCCCAGGGGGGATTTGTTGATATATTTAGGTAGTGATGTGTGTGAACACACTAGGACCGCCGGGGCACTTTTTTCCCTCTTTAGGAGTTTTTTTCCCCCCGGCTTGTATATACGCCTATTGCCGTAATGGGCTACTTATCTTTGTACATTCTCTAATAATACATTTAGTCTTGTGTGTTGTGCTCCAAGCTTCTTCTTCTTCCTTGTGTTGTTCGAGTGCTTCCGCAGGTGTCTAACTCCAACACTATGGAGTCTCAGAGACTCTGTATTCACTAATGGTGGATGTTGCAGCGGTAGGTTGCCAAGTAAATTCGGCTGAAATTTTGTTTTGCCAAATAAAAAAGAAGTTGGAAAAGTTTGTCGAGACTCAAGAAAGTCAAAGCAATTGGATACCAAGCTAGGTATCATTTTTTTCTCTTTTGATTCCACCCAATCTACTACCTCCTATTCATGGTTGGAAGTGGTGGAGGAAGCAATGTTTCTCGCAGAACTAACAAAATAGGGAAAGAGAGTTGCTATTAAGGACAAAGACATTCATGAAGCATAAAAGCGGATAAGATTACATATTGTATAGGAGGCACCTCGACATGTAGAAGAAGAGAGCCTTCAATGCATGCAGGAGCAAAATTTTCAAGAGTAAGCTAGAAGGTCCTCACTTTCCAATGTTTAACGATAAATTCAAAGATCCATGGGGAACGAATTCTGGAAGAGTCCATCTACCATTGTTAAAATCTTCTTCATATATTTATCCATGGTTTTTAAACGAACATACAATCCAGTCGTAGACTCGAGCAGATGCAGCCAAATTATTAACCTTATGTTGCATGTAAAATGATTACTATCCATTATGATCGAGGAGGGGGTATATGTCTTTTGAGTTTAAAGAATTTCTAAATTAGTGTGGGACAAAGCTTCAATGTATAGTATATGACCTCAACCAAATGTAGTTGTTGAAAGGAAGAACGCATCTCTCATGGAGATGGTGAGATGTATGGTCAAAAGTTACCTTGACCACATAGCTTCTATTTTGAGGCTATTATATCTGCAACATATGTACTTAATACGCATTCTCCCAAATCATTGCAAGCTATCACTCCATGCGAGGCTTCGCATTGTTGCAAACCACTTGTTGCTCATTTATGTGTTTTTGGTTGTCTAGCACTTGCATTAGTGTCTGAATAGCAAAGCAAAAAAATAGACAATAAGGCTGTGAAATGTATTTTTATTGGATACAATTATGAAAGCAAAACCTATCATCTATACATAGAATAAACTCATTCTAGTTAGCCGTGATATTGTTCCAACCTATCATCTATATTGTTAGCCGTGATATCGTTCCAGCCTATCATCTATATCATCCACATAATAAATGCATTTTGGTTAGCCATGATGTTGTTCTTGTGGAAGATGCAACTCAGCCCTTACTTTCATGTACAAAGGAGACATAAGGCAGCTCAAAAGATATGTATGACACTTTGCCGCCTCTTCTTACAAGTGGACAATCAAGTGTTGGTTTAAGTGAGGCAATTTCTTAATGTTTATAGGTTTCAAATAATGATGCAAATCGTTTCATTTTTTATACAAATTTAGATGATGCACTTGTTTATGAGAGGACTGACATAAAACAAGCAAAAACTATGCCTAAATGGTTGCTTTAAACTTTGAGAGAGAGAAAATTATATGCACCTTTGTCATATCATTCTCGTTTAGTCTCTCCTAGTCTTTCCTTTGCATGAGTTTGTTATGCAATAGATGCATTTGGTCTTTATGACAAGAATGAGCATGTTTATTTTAATTTAGCACAAAATTCAAAAATTTGAATGGCTGCTATGCAATTAAAATATGATGCTATTATGAAGAATGGTATTTGATCTTTGTGTGATTTGCCACCAAAAAGGCCATCGGCACTAAATGAATATAGAGCTCATCATGGTTGGAATGTACAATTAGACATTTGGACATCAAAACTACATTTTTTGAATGGTGATTTACATGAAAAAGTGTGTATTTTATCCATGTGGTTCTATGCATGAGGGGCATGAAAACAAAGTGACCAGATTGAAAAAGGCATGATATGGTTTCAATCAAGCACCACTCGCTTGATATGAGAATATGGTTTCAATCAAGCACCACTGGCTTGATATGAGAATATGCATACCTCCTTGCTAGCACATGGTTTGAGACCTGTCCAACTAAGAACACCTCATGTGTTAAATCGTGGAGTTGTACTTCTAACCATTGTTGTATACATTGATGATATGCTTGTTACTCGTCCCAATAAGAAGCATATTTACTAAATTTAAAATCGATTTGCATGCCTTTATGTCAAATTTAAAACATTTGCATTTTTATTTGGACATTCAATTTATGCAAATTGATGGGAGAATAGCTTTTGTCAAACAAAATACAAGTTCATGTTTCTCCACACGTATCATCAATGTCAATATCAAAAAGATGGTACACTCCAAGTTTTTTTTACAAAAGGTAGTCATAAAGACTTTGCTTTGCCTCTTTTGCTTTCTGCTTTCAAAATTGAAATGCACCAAGTTTGTTTTTTTTCACAAAGAAATAGTATGCCTTTGTTGCAAGGGATCAAAGCTCATCATTTGAGAGTAGATAATAAATCTTTGAATGAATCGAAGGTCATAAAAAACTAAACGTGTAAACCTTCTAATGAAGTAAAACAACATTGATCAAAGCAAGGAGTTCATGTCACATGAACGCCTCCAGGAGGCTGAACTCAATGCCCAGATCAACACCCAACCGGAGACCAACCGAATCCCACCCAACCCCGACCCAGTACACAACTGCATAGACCGACTAGAAGACACCCTCGCCCGCCTAACAACCTTAGTTGAAATGCATCTCCTGACCAAGGACCAATCCGAACCCCAACCGCAACCTCAAACAAGCCCACAACTAATGCCCCAATCAACCACCACCCAAACGTCCCGACCGAATCAAACCCCCACAAACCCCACACCGATCGCTCAACTCCAACCGGCGCACCTCGACGACCCGGACTCCTTCAGCTTCTTCAAACCAAACCCACCCGACAAGTACCGAGGCAGCCGAAGCTCCATAGTCGTCAACCGATGGATTGAAACAATGGAAAGTTACCTCCAAATGCTCCGGGTTGGCCGCAACAATTGGATGCGCATAGCCGACCAATTCCTACAAGATGAAGCCTCAGCATGGTACATGGTGGAACAAAGGAAGCAAGCTTGGTCCTCATGGGAACACTTCAAAACCGCCCTTCTCGACTATTTTGTGCCTCGCAATGAAGCATTCCAGGCACGGGATGACTGGCGAAACCTACGGCAAGTGAAGTTCATCGGCCCATATGTATCCCAATACCGCAAACTGATGCTCCGAATCCTAGACATGGCAGCAATCGATCGTCTACATGGGTTCCTCTATGGGTGCTCCCCGTACTACCGCAAGGAAGTGGAGAAACAAGACCCCCAGACTTGGGAAGATGCCACTCGGATTGCAGAATGCCTTAATGACACATACTCTAACCGACTCACGCGGATGGGTGATGGAGGCAAAATCAACCGCAAAGACACCGCCTCAAGCAAAGACCAAGGAGAGTCATACCGGAAGCCACTCAACAACCAACGTGGCAAGGACTCAAGGCCCTACCGGCACCACCAGAAACACGTTTTGGATCGCCGAACCGAACCAACCAAAAACGACGAGACCCTCGACCCGTATGCAAACACTGCCAAGGGAGCCACCCAACCGAACGATGCTGGAGAAAGCGAGTCGATACAAGAGTGCAAACGATGAAGGGACCCTCAGCCAAAGAAACATCCACCTCAAGACTAAAGCTCATGGAGATCAACAATGATGATTCGGAGGACTCATCCTCGCCCAGGCCGTCCACCTCGAAAGGGAAGGCCCAATGTCATTCGGTTGCTCTACCCGTCATCCACCAAGTTTTCATTATGGCAGACCTCATGGGCGAAAGGATGCCAGTGATGCTAGACACCGGAGCCACTCACAACTTCATGACACCGCAATGCACTCAATGCCTTGGACCGAAGCTCAGCAAATGCCTCCGCATGTCAGTCATTTTTGCCCAAGGCGAAGATAATCATGTGAGGCACGCGAAAGGGGTCCCCATTACTTTAGGCCAGTGGTTTGGTCACTTGGATTTTCTCATCATTCCCATGGAGACATTCGAGGTCATCCTATGACTGGAATTCATGGATCAACCCTTAATCTCCTTTTTCGGGAAAGGGGTGGACAAGGTACTTTTGGATCAAAATGGACAGGCCCTCGTCATCGAATGCAATCAGGTCTGGACCCCAAGGGTCGATGGGCCATCAAACACAAAACACAAATCCCACAAGCAGAAACACATGTGAGATAGAGTCTCAGGCAAAGACCTTCAACATCCAAGTACCCAAAAGCGACTCTTTCACACAAAGGGTTCAGATGGGCCGTTTACCAAGGTGGGATTGCTCACTATGTGTCTTAAGGCCAGTGGAGGAGCAGACAGGACCGAAACCAATTGACGTATCCAAGATCAGTAACCCAAGCTTCCAATTTCTAATGGAAGAGTTTACGGATGTGCTTACAAACACTCTCCCGCCCGACCTTCCCTCCTTACGGAATGTTCAACACCGAATCGACACGCTCCCCCATCCCCGGCCCCATACAAGATGAACGAGACCGACCTTCAAGAACTCAAGCGGCAACTCCATGAGTTAGAAGCACAAGGATATATCCGACCGAGTAGCTCGCCTTACGGAGCCCCATTTCTCTTTGTGAAGAAGAAAGACGGCTCCCTACGCCTATGCATAGATTATAGGGCACTCAACAAGAACACGATCAAGAACAAGTACCTCGTCTCGGTGATGGAAGTACTTCTCAACCGCCTCGGCAAGGCGCGATACTTCACACGAATGGACTTGCGTTCCGGGTACCATCAAATTCAAGTGGCACAAGAACACATCGAAAAGACCGCTTTCCGGACGCTCTATGGAAGCTATGAATGGCTCGTCATGCCGTTCGGACTCACAAGTGCACAAGCCACTTTCTGTCGGGAGATGAACGACGGCTTCCGAGATATGCTGGACCTCTTCCTCATCATCTACATTGATGACCTACTGATCTATAACGCACATTAGAGGAGCATTATGAGCACGTTTGGGCTGTCTTGCAAAGTCTACGTGAACGATGACTTTTCGCAAAGCCCAGCAAGTGCGAGTTCTGTATGAAGATGGAATTCTTGGGGTTCATCGTATTTGAACGTGGTTTACACATTGACCCCCAGAAAATCGAAGCAGTCATGAAGTGGGCTCCCCCGAAGTCCGTGAAGGAAGTGCGAGAATTCATTGGATTCTGCCATTTCTCCACCGATTCATCCAAGGATTTAGCAAGATTGCGGCTCCACTCCTCAAATTAACCAAGGAAATGGAACCATCCAAATGGGAAATGGAACCATCCAAATGGGGGCGCGACGAAGAGGAAGCTTTCGAAACACTTAAGGCAGCCATGTGCAATGCACCCGTCCTCAAACTCCCGGAGTTCGACAAGCCATTTGAGGTCCACACGGATGCCTCCGGTTCGGCAATTAGTGGTGTACTCATGCAAGATGGATAGCCCGTCGCTTACGAGTCCCACAAACTGATCGGACCCGAGCTCAGGTGGAGCACACACGAACAGGAGATGCTCGTAGTGATCCATTGCCTACGCAAATGGAGGCACTATATCCTCGACAAGCACACAAAAGTCTTCACCAACAACATCTCCTTGAAGTATTTTGGTCCCAACCTAAGTTAAGTCCAAAACAAGCAAGGTGGCAAGACTTTCTCACCGAGTTCGACATCGAAATACTGCATAAACCGGGCAAACAGAACATTATACCAGACACACTAAGTCGAAGACCCGAGATCCAAGCGATATCCACTGTCTCCTCATATTTGAGAGGCAAAATTCAATGCACCCAAGAACAGGGCAGCCATGTCCAGGACATCATGAGCGAGGTTCGAAGCGCCAACCAACCCGGCCGCTATAGAATTCAAGAAGAATTACTCTACCGCAAAGGCAAAATCTACTTGCCTGACGACTTCAAGCTACGCAAAGAGCTGCTTTGGGAGGCACATGATTGCAAAGTGGCCGGCCATGGTGGCCAAAACTGCAGCTACGACATGTCAACTCGTCCACCAAGATCGAGTCAAACCTGCAGGCCTCCTACAACCTCTCCTTATTCCAAACCGACCTTGGGACATCATTAGCATGGACTTTATAACCGAACTCCCACCATCCCAAGGATACAACACCATCTTCCTGGTAGTGAACTACTTCACCAAGTAGGCCCACTTCATTCCAGCCAAACCACCACTCAACGCAAAGGCAGTGGCTCATCTTTTCTTCACACACATTGTGAAATACCACGGACTCCCCTTGGCCATCGTATCCGACTGTGATGGACGTTTTCTAAGCTGGCTATGGACCGAGCTCTTCCGCCTCTTCGAAACTCAACTAAGGTTCTCATCCGCTTACCACCCACAAACAGATGATCAGACAAAACGGCTGAATCAGACAGTCGAAGACTACATACGCAACTATGTCTGAACCGATCAGGACTGGGCCAAACATTTAGACATCCTGAAGTTCCACTACAATGCCTCCGTCCACTCAAGTACAAAGATGACTCCATTCGAACTGACGACCGGCAAGGAGGTAATCACCCCTTTAGCACTTACACGAGACTACACTTTCGGCGAATGACCCCAATTGCGGAGCCTTTCTGGATCAGTGGAAGACGAAGTTAGAAGAGGCCAAATCCAGCTTGGAGCGAAGCAAAGAGCGCATGGTCAAATATGCAAACAAGACACAGCGACCGGGTGAAGACTTTCAAGTCGAGGACTTAGTCCTAATCAGTGCACGCAACATCATGCTGCCCCGGAATATAACACACAAGTTCAACCATCGCTATTACAGCCCGTACAAAGTGGAGAAGCTGATCAACAAGGTCACTTATAGCTTGGAGCTTCCCGACAACGTATAATTCCACAATGCCTTCCATGTGAGCCTCCTCAATCGATTCAAACCCAACTCCAAATATGGACGCGAGGTCCCAGTACTTCATTACGAGGAGAACCAATTCAAGCCCGAGGCCATCTTACGAGACCGCAACACTCGTGACGGCCCTCAATTTCTCATCAAGTGGAAGCCCCTTAGTAGATGCCGATTGGATCCCGGCCAACACCTTTGGTCCGGCTCACCCCTTAGTCTGCAAGTACTACCGAAATCCTTAAGCCAATGTTGGCTATCAGTCCTTTGTAATGTTCCCACCTTTTGTAATCACACCAACTTTCGTAAGACTCGAACCCGCTTGTTGAGGGCAACAAGCTCTCCAAGCCGGGGGAGGATGTCACATACCTGTTTTTCTATCCAAGCCATTTCAGTGCTTGGGGGTATGCCTGTGGCGCCAAATTGTGCGCAACTATGAGGGGTACTAGTACTCCTCATAGAATCTTCTTGGTGTCCCCAACGTCCAGTTTCGTGCATGCTTGGGTTGAACATCTCATTCAGGCACTTGAACCCTATTCCAAATCCTTGAT
This sequence comes from Ceratopteris richardii, assembly GCA_020310875.1. Lineage (NCBI taxonomy): Eukaryota > Viridiplantae > Streptophyta > Polypodiopsida > Polypodiales > Pteridaceae > Ceratopteris > Ceratopteris richardii. The sequence continues at coordinate 102,211,739 of CM035411.1, read as the reverse complement.
TAGAACAGGGCGTATTACAATCTAGAAATTTAGAAGCACCTTCTCCAACAGAAGTGGACCAGAAAACCAAAATACACTCTTTTCCTGAATGTATTAAGGTCTGAAACTTATGCCAGTGGAGACTGAATGAAAAGAGAAAACGAAAACCAAAAACAGAAAGAAAACATAAGACCATAGCTTTCTCTGTCTAGGAGTGTGAAAGGGATTGCCTTCCAGATCTTTACTGTGCATCGCTCCAACAAAGAATTCTGATGTCCCTACCAAGATGCCACAGTGATCACAGGTTATAGAAAATCTCAATGGCCAAAAAAGAATCGACTACTACATGCATATACAACAATGAACATGCATGCATTCCCATTTTTTTCAAAGAGTTCATGAGCACTCAAACTTATTATACGTTGAACCCCAAGCATTACACTTTTGACGCCTTTTATGAATGCCTTCGAAAGTGTCCAAGGGTATCTACAGAACAAACTTGACCTAAAAGATGCTGGTTTCCAAAACACAGTACTCATTGAACTCGTGGTCCATATACAAAAACTCGTTCAGTTGTATACTCCAAAAATGATCCTTATTCTACAAGGCTTGATAAGACAATTTGGTTACATCACAAAATATCTAGCCCTGTGTGACTGGTTAGCTTCCGAGATTCCTAGTCCAGATTGATGCCTTCTTGGACTCCAAATCACACCAGAGCATTTTTCATTAATTTATGTACTGCCTCTTTATCAGGCAAGGCTGGGATTGCACCCCTCTCCGTTGTCGTAATTGCTCCACAAGCATTAGCAAACTCTAACGCTTCTCTTAATCTTGCTTCATCCTGAGTAGCAAGGATGAAAATTGGTCATTATGCAAGTGAAAGATATACAGACAAACATTATACGAGTCTACCTTCAGTAGAGACAAATCCTTTGCAAGTTGACTTAGAATGCCAGCAACAAAGGCATCCCCCGCACCTGTCGTATCAATTGTCTCAACTTTCACTCCTGGTACTCTGCCATGGAATTCCTGGTTGCAAATATCAAGGAAAAAGAAAAAGAAAAAGACAGATGGAATCAATTGGCACACATTTTGAGCTGAGCAAAAGAACTGCGAAACAGGTGCATCAAAAGGATCAAAACATTTTCTTTTGTAAGGGTCGACAAGCCAACTGGCAACATCAAATGTGAGTAAGGCAGAAACATGGTAAACATAACTTTTTCAAAATGAAAAATAAGAATCAAGGTCATACATTCCAAGTATACCTTAGGGTCAAGAATCAGAAAATACCTTTGTGTAATATCTGCAACCAGCTTGCCCCTCTGTGACTAAAAGCACCTTAAGGTTTGGATGCATCAACTTCATAGCAGATTCGTGACTGTATGGATCCCCTCCTTGTGTAAGAAATTCAATTTCTTCTTCACTAATCTGCAGCATAAAAATTTGGAAAGAGACAGAGTTACAGACGGCTACAACTTAATTGAACCACCAATTTTGAATTGCAACAAGACAAGGGAAATTGAAAACAGATGAGTGTGAAATCTTCCCTTCGCATGTTGCACATAAAACATGTTTTACAGGTGTATGATCAGAAATGCAACTTTGCTTGTGCATGCAAGGGGTGAGAAGAAATTACTTTGATAATGTCTGCCTCATTCCATATACTCAACATGCCCTCACGAGCTGCTTCTGCTGATGACCATAATGGAAGCCTAAGGTTGGGATCGTATGAAAGAAGAGCTCCTGCCCCTTTTGCGATTTTCATTGCTGCTAAATGGGCACTTTTGCAAGGATCTGTTATTAGGCTAATGGACCCATAGTGGAAAATCTTGGACTGCCATACCAAAATATATATATTGTAAGCCCCAAATTTTACATCGACATTTAAGAATGAGCTAACTTATAAGAGTAAACAACCAATTTTGCAAGACACTCATAAAATTAGACAAACATTTAAGACAATGAAGATCATTTTCCTTTTGTATAGAAACTTCCTACAGAAAAAAAGACTGTACCTTCTTGATAAGGTCAACATTAAGTTCACTCTCTTGCAATAGCATATCTGCACTTGGATTCCTGAAGAACATGAATTCACGTTCACCATCTGACCGAAGAGTTACAAATGCTAATGCTGTACGTGCTCCCTTGTCAAATAGAATTCCTCCATCATGAACATTGTTCTTTTTCAATATATCAGCAAGCATGTAGCCAAATTCATCATCACCAACCTACAAACATTCAAGCAGCTCAAGGATCATTATGCACATTAAAACTAATGAATATGCAGATGTTCACTTCAAACACTCAGCATTCAAATAGAAAGTTGAATCCAGGCAGCCCCAAATTCACCCCTCCCCCAAAAAAATAAAGTGCAGCTATAACCTCATGGTAGTAAACCACGAGCCTATATCACCATCAGCACCCTTATGTATAGGGACAACATAAGACATCCACACTACTGTCATCAGTGCCCAATAATGGATATAGAACTACGAATGAATACATGCTCTCTCTCTCTCTCTCTCTCTCTCTCTCTCTCTCTCTCTCTCTCTCTCTCTCTCTCTCTCTCTCTCTCTCTCTCTCTCTCTCTCTCTCTCTCTCTCTCTCTCTCTCTCTCTCTCTCTCTCTCTCTCTCTCTCTCTCTCTCTCTCTCTCTCTCTCTCTCTCTCTCTCCCCCCCCCCCCCCCCCTCCCTCCCCCCAACACACACACACACACACACACACAAAACCCACGAGCAAGAATTCAAAGGAAGCTCTGTGAGCTGAGTTTCTATCTCTTGTACAAATGAAGGGCAAAATCAGCCATAACAAAGGCTAGTATAAGATGCAAGCTAACAAAAGGAAAAATCAACACAATGCGGGTTTGACAGGATATACACACCTATCAACTGGTCGTAACTCAGATGAAGATTCCAACTGAAAACTGCATATCCACTAATGCAAGCAAACCCCAAATCACCCAAAAAGGAAGTGCCACTAGAAGCTCATAGTGAATAACACAAAACTAAATGGCGATCAGCCCCATTATGCATAGTATTGAATACTTAGCACTCCAGCTCCATTCTATAAGTGAACAGTAAACAATTAACACAAAACTACATAGAAATCAGCCCCATTATGCATAGTATCGAATACTACCCCAGCTCCATTCTATAAGTCAAGTCACACTAAAGCACACAATTTCATCCACTTCTTCATTATGCCGAAGACCAACTTGCTGAACACTTCAACCTCAAAATACATTTCAAACACACCCCTCTAAAATCTTTCTCATTATACTAAACATCCACTAGCTGAACCATATCAACCTCAAAAAATATATTCGAAGCACACCCCTCTGAAATCTCTCTCGGTTAAAAGGAGTCCAACGCCTCCCATTGTCCAGAAAGTTGAAGCCAAATCAATCATATAGCCTAGATTGGCCTCCTTATCTTTAAAACAAGTACACATCATTATGCAGAATACATTGTAGTTCTATAAACACACACTATAACATAGACCTGCTTGTGTAGAAGCCTACGAGGTTCAAATACAACAGTGAAAGGAATCCAATGCTCTGAGGTCAGAACGTGAAAAATTCACAACAAACCTTGCCTATAAAAGCTGATTTTCCACCTAGCCGAGCTATGCCAACAGCAACATTTGCAGGTGCACCTCCTGGAGCTTTCTTAAAAGCTGGAGCATCAGCCAGAGATAGCCCAGCAACTGTTGGAACAAAGTCTATAAGCATCTCTCCAAAACAAATGACAAGGGATTGATCCTCTGGTGTTGCACCATTTTCTGAGGCTGATGCTCTGATAGGAACTGAAATGCAAAAAACAACCAACTTATTGAGGTGCGCAATCAATCAGCATCTGGCTCAGATCTTATGTACATAATCTTAGCAAACCTGATACTCATTAGAAACAGATACTGGACA